>CM035160.1:80887380-81487380 GCA_020205615.1 Panax quinquefolius | reverse complement strand
ATCAGTCCCGTAAAAGCATTACGAATGAGGATATTCAACGAGAATAATAATAAAGACGAAATCGGTCCGGCGTAAAACGCATAAACAGGATATTCTAGCGAGAATAATAAAAAGCGGAATTAGGTCCGGCAGAAAACGCATGAACATGATATTCCAAATGTAATAATAAAGGCGAAATAATAGAAGAATGTCACCAAGTATAGGGTATCCGTGATCAAAGTTATTCCAATGAGAATAATAAAGAATGGAATAATGATTTCTCTTCATGAATAAGAAAGAATAACACCCTTACCGTAGTAAAAGAAACTTGATATAGAAAAGGGTAAAGTAGCGTAACACTTTTCTTCTTTCTCTCTGTAGTTTTTCTCTCAGGAGTTTCAATGAATTCGTAAGAAAATAATGAAGGAATGAGCTTCTATTTATAGACAAATGGAATGCATAGTAACTAACTCATGAACAGTCTAGATTAATTTACTTTAATCTGACGTTCCATACTTAAAGCAAAATCTTTTAAATAAAATATAATATATATTATATATATATATATATATATATATATATATATTATATATATATAGCTTGTGCAAAATTTTACGGTTCATGTCTAGTACATGCCTTAATTGTCAACAATGTTACATTATTAAACATATATATATATATATAATAATAATAATACTAATAATGCTAATTCCCTCCTAACTTTATTCTCCCACCCACCTATGACAACCCATTTGAAAACAACAACCTCCCAGCAAAATAATTTTCCTCATATGGGCCCCACATGTGGCCCCACTTTTATAATTTTTAAATAACTTTCTACCAATTATTTTGAAAAATGGGTAAATGGGGGTCAATAAAATAAGCAAAATTCACAACAATTACTATAGCAATAATTGAACAAAACTGAGTGACTTCTCACGTAAGCATCAATAATCAATACCGTGTGCTACTATGCAACCACACGTATTACTGTACTTTTACTACCGAGTAGTTCAACAGTATCAACGGTAAAACTTCCGCCGTTATTTTCATAAAAATATTTTTGTCATTTTTTCAATCCATGAATTAATTTGTAGGGGTCCACCAATGATTCTTATTTATTTTACGAATATTCCCTACTAAAACGAATATTCTCCGACCAATCGAATATAATATAACCACTTGCAGACTTTGCAGAATTTATAAATACTACTCACAACTATAACATTATATCAAATTTATTCCATAATATTCAAAAATGATAATTATAGAAAATTCATCTTTATTTATAAAAGTTGGCGTCTTACACCAACCCTAGGCAAAATGAGTCAAAATAGTCAATGTAATGTTGTTGAAAGCGATGTTCGAGCACCTGCTACTTGAGAGTTCATGCTTGTTATGAACCATAAGTATAATATGTGGTAGCCAGTACCAGTGTCTACTGCATAAAAATATTACGGAGAGAGTAGTGCTTGGCATCATGCCATTAATTAAGTAAGGACTCGTCGTCTTGCGGCCAAGTCCGGGATAGTGATGCTATAAGCTTCGCACTGCAGCGTGAGATGTAAGTATAAAGCTGGCGCCGCAGTGCCAGTCTCAGAACTAGGATAGTAATGAAGGTTTCTAAGTACAAAGAAAAAAAAGCTAATTGATTTAAAAGTAAACACAACTTAAGGAATGTAATGTAACATTGTTTAAACTTTGTTAAACCTTAAGGATGTTGTACAAAGGTTGAGATAACCTAGTCGAATATAAATGCAAGGATAATGATAAACCGAAACGAATAGTAATTGAATCTAATACACAGTTAGATTGAAATGAAGGGTATGATATAGTCATATACATACTTGATTATATGTGACCTAATGTAAGGCATTATGTGATCATGTATTGTAGAGACTTGAACGACTTGAACATAAAGTTAATATACCGTAGCAGACGCTAAAGGCAAGTATTCTAACTCTTGTCTCAATTCAATCTGAACAAGTTTTTGAAGTTCATGTATTCTTTCGCATGAATTGAAGTATGTTGAAGTTAAAGCCAATTCCTTTGGCTAGACTTGATGTATTGATAATCTATTCATGTATTATCAAATGTTGCTATCTTTTGTCAACTACTTGATATTATTTTCAAAAGAGAACTAAATTGTTAAACAAATGTTTTGTCGATAAAACGACAGGCATGTGAGGTTGCCAAATGCTTAAATATGTATACGTTTAATGGATGTAGTGTTGATCAACATAGAGTATAATAGGCTGATCACCTAGAAGTGCTCGTAAGTAATATCGGGCTTACGGACTTGATTCCGGGTTGTCCTTTTTCAATAAAGAATGAATACTCGAGGTCTTCGACCGGAGTGAATGTTTTACTAAATATTGTTATTATGGTAAAACATTTTGAAAGAAAAGATGAAGTGCTATTTTGAGTTATCATTAGTACTTCACAACTATTGTTCAATTATTGAAGATATACGATTTGTATGTGTCAATCATGTTGTTATTAAATTGTTATACTTGCTGAGCTAGTTATGCTCACTCTTGCTTGAACCATATAAATGCAGCTAAGACTGAACGTCCCGAAGGATCGAAAAAGGATAAAGGAAAAGCTAAGGCAGATTACTAAGCTGTCTTGTAATAATATTGGTCTATTGTTGTAATATAACTAATATTATGACAAAGAACCTTTGTAATGGGTATAAAACCTGGGAAATATAAGTATTACTTTACATATATAGAAGTTATGTTCATTCTTTGAGACTTTTCAATTGAATGAATGTATGAATGTTGTACAGTATAGCACCATCTGTCGGGTTGAAAGATACCCGGAATTGGGGGCGCTACAAGTTGGTATCAAAGCCTAGGTTATAAAACTTAAGGGGGAAAGTAGAACCTTAAGTCATAACCTTACAAAAGAATAAAGAAGTAAAAGATGGAAAGTAACCTTATAAAAATGCATTATATTATGTTATGTATTTGTATTATTTTACTGATGTGTACTAATCAAACTATATTGTTTTATTGTAGATGTCAGGATAAAATGATATGTATAGAGATATACATGTAGTGAGCGAGGATTGAGTTAATCGGGTAGAGATACTACCAAATCCGTGTGATGAAGAGAACCGAGTTGGTGACAATCGAGTCACAGAGACTCGGACGATTTAGACTGCATGTCAATATTTGATGGCATGCTAGAAGAGGAGGTGGACGTGATGTCCTTTGACCAGGTTCCACCTACAGAGGTCCAGGTTCCACCTATTGAGGAAATGTCTACGGGGGAATCGATGAAGGCATTGTTTATGTCGGTATTGGATAAGAATGTCCATTACTGCCAAGAGGTTAAGGAGTTGAAAGAGGAACTCCAAGCTGTTCGTGAGGATAAGGCTAGCATGGAGGGAATGTAGGAAGAGGGGCATGATGATAGAGTTCTAGCTAAGGACAAGGTCCGAGAGCTGAAATGTGAAGTCTTTGATCTCAAGCAGGAGCTAAAGACTAAACAGAGGAAGTTGGAGAGGATGTCCTATATACATAGGAGTTCTCATGTAGATTTCCAGCAACTGGTAGCTGGGTATCAGATAAAAGCAGGGCAGACCCGACACACTATCAGTAGAGATGTTATTACCAGTCTGGCCAACAAGGATTTCGAGAATGCCCTACTACAGATGTAGTCTAGCAATAGCTAGCATAGATTAGATATGTAAATATTATGTATCTAGTAGTGACATAAAACACTCTTTTGTATAACAAAGGGTAGTCTTTTGTAAATCCCAATTTTTGGAAAGTAATTGCGGGATGGAAATGTAATCAGCTAAGGCTGAGTAATGTAAATAATGTAGTGTTACTGTGACGCCCCCAAAATAGGTATAAAACACCCATTCTGAGTCGCCAAATACATGGTACAGAAAGCAAACTACAACTTCAATAATACAATTGTCGTGCATAATACGACAACACATACTGTGAGTTTAAATACAAATATCGTCTTCTAGATAATATCCACACTCAAATAAGTCCTCATTACAATTATTCAAATACTATTTTACAGAAATAGTGAGGACTGCTAAAACATCTTTCTAGAACCATCACTCCATACCCCGACTAGATCCTGCTATGTTCTCACCTCCTGAGAAGAAAAATGGAACAAAAAGGAAAGGGTGAGCTCAACTAGCCCAATAAAAAATATTATGACTAAGATAATATACAACAATTTATCATTAGTCTTCAACAGGGAGAAATCTGATAAAATATAATAGACAACAAGTTTTAGATCAACAGCTGCAGCGGAAACAGCAATCCATTAGAAGAGTCAAGTAGAGAATGAGTTCTACTATCTTCTAAGATTTAAAAGTCCATCATCAATATTTTATCCCTGTAACAACAATCAATATACATCTTTAATCAATATTCATCTTTGCACTACAGGCCAAAGATATTCATTTGTATCACCAGTTGGTCATGTTCATCTCAACACCTGTTCATCTTTGCACTATGGGCCAAATATATTCATCAGTAAATCATTCATCTTTGCACTACAGGCAAAAGATATTCAGTAATATCATCATTTAGGACTGAGGATGATGAAATATATTTTAAAGAAAACGAATCTAGTGAGACAGAAGGACAAATAGTAGGAATTCGTACAACAGTTTATCCAAGATCAATAATACTCCATAATAACCGATTTTGAAGCAAAATTCAAGAATAAAGATCAAAACATGTATACAATCAAAGATAGTAACCATAATAGACATCTTGGACAAAAAGGAGAAAATTTCATTTTTAATTGAATAGTCTTGATTCGTGAATAATGAATAGTCGTGAATAGTTTGTATCGTGAATAGTAACCCCGACAAAAAAAGTTCCACATTTGATAAAATCGTTCACCAATATTTTGGCATAATGATATTGAAGAAAATAATATCATTTAAGAAGAAAATAGCATCCATTACCTCAAAATAACTGTAATTCTGACTGAATTTCGGATAAAAACTTGTACTGAATAGTAACTCTCAAAGTATCTAAATACTCACAAAAATACGCTCGATAATCTAGAGAGAAAGAAAACTTATTTCTGGTGTGATTTTTAATTCTAACCTAAGCGTCTATTTATAGGAAAATGCTAGAACGCCAAAGGAGGCTAAAATAATAAAATATTATTATTCTTATTCAATCTTCTACGCACACCCAATTTGATCAATCAAACCCCACCCATTTTCGAAATTCCTAAATGACCCCATGTTGTCAAACAAGAGTGGGTCCCACCCATAATTAAATAAAAATCATTTTATTTTCCAAAACATCAGTAATTCATAGAAAATAGTCCGTTTATCAGAAAAATACTATTTTTATATCCATTCTGCCTGAAATCGAATTCTCTACAACTTTGTAGCTTTGAGTTTTTCCAAATTCCAAACATAAAATATCCGAAATCCACAAACGGATGATTTTTAATACTTCCACACCGACAAAATATTGATAAAATACATCAGCATTAATTCCTTCCTTTTTATCCACATAAAAATAAATATATCCATCATTTATATCCACATAAAATAAATATTTCCTTATCATATAAACCAATAATTAATTATTCACAAATAATATTACGAGAATCACAATTATATAATGACGACCGGTTTTCAGGAAAGAGGGGCTTTCAATAAGAATTTCTCCTTCTTGGTGGCTTGATTAGGTGACCAAACCTCTCCTTGATGTGAACTTTCTAGACATTGTCAATAATCTTTATCTAATAATATTATTCAAATAATATGAATTATTGATCGATAATGGGAAATCTTATGCGATGATAATTATTGAAACAACAATAATATAAAATATCAACGCATGACAATTATTGAATCGATAAAATAAAATATTGAGCGATAATTACTGTAACAATTATTGAGTAGTGCCTTCTTACGTAAGAATCAATAATTCAAAAATACGTGCATCCAGCGCGTATTCTTATATTTTAACCCACGGGTATTCTAACAAAGTGTTAAGCGGTAATAACTTCTACTTAGTTATTTAAAAACTCAAACTTATCGTTTTTCTTCATCAAATGACAGTTATTACATTATGTGGCCCACTAATGATTTACTGGCGTCGTAAATACGAATATTCCCCGACAACAAGAATATTCCACGACTAAATGAATATTCCCCGACAACAATGATTATTTTATAACACTTGCTTATTTTGCAAAATTTACACATTTCACCCATAACCAAAATATTATATCAATTTAACACCTTATTATTCACAATAATAATTAGAGGAAATTCAATTTCATTTATAATAAGTTGGAGTTTTAGAACCTCCCCTCCTTATGAAATTTCATCCTCGAAATTGACGTACGTACCTGGTGTTTCGAAAAGGTGAGGATACCTCGCTTTCATTTCTGATTCCTACTCCCAGGTTATTTCTTCAATAGCATGGTTTCTCCACAAAACCTTAACTTGTGGTATAACCTTCGTGCGTAGGACATGCTCTTTCTTATCCAAGATCTTAACAGGTACTTCTTCGTACGTTAAACCTTCGGCTATCTCGTCTGGTTCTAAAGCAATAATATGGTTCGGGTCTTTCACATATTTACGAAGCATAGATATGTGAAAAACATTATGAAGACGAGACATACTTGGGGGTAATGCGAGTCTATAGGCCACATTTCCTATTTGGTCTAGAATCTCAAATGGACCAACAAATCTTGGATTGAGCTTTCCTCTATTTCCAAATCTTGTAACTCCCTTCCATGGAGCAACACGTAATAGTACATAATCTCCAATATTAAACTCCACGTCCTTTCTATGAAGATCAACATAACTCTTTTGTCGATCTTGTGAGGTTTGAATACGTTGTCGAATCATTTGGATCTTTTCTGTAGTCATGTGTACTAATTCTGGTCCCAACAATGTTGCTTCTCCCACCTCATCCCAGCATACTAGAGAACGACACTTTCGTCCATACAACGCCTCAAATGGAGCTATACCTATAGTTACTTTATAACTGTTGTTGTAGGAGAATTCTACCAATGGCAAGTACATATCCCAACTCCCTTTGAAATCTAGGACACAAAGTCTTAATAGATCTTCAAGAGTTTGAATAGTCCTTTCTGATTGCCTGTCCGTTTGAGGATGGTATGCCAAGCTGAATCGTAAATCCGTGCCCATACTTTCTGCAAGCTAACCCAAAATCGTGAAGTGAATCTTGGGTCACGATCCGAAACTATGGATACTGGCATGCCATACAATCACACAATCTCATTCACGTAAATACGAGCAAGACGTTCAAGGGAATAAATCTCACGTATCGGTAAGAAATGGGCAGACTTGGTTAATCTATCAACAATAACCCAAATCTCATCTATGCCTTGAGAAACTTTGGGAAGACCTGTAATGAAATCCATAGTAATGTGTTCCCACTTCCATTTCGGAATCTCAAGTGGTTGCAATGGACCCTTTGGAACTTGATGCTCCACCTTTACATGTTGACAGGTTAAACACCTTGAGATAAACTCCGCAATCTCTCTCTTCGTATTATTCCACCAAAATGTATGTCGAATATCACGATACATTTTGGTACTCCCAGGATGGATTGCAAACGGTGTGTTGTGTGCCTCCATCATGATTCTATGCTTCAAATCAGAGTCGTTAGGAACACAAAGTCTGGAGTTGAATCTAAGTATTCCTTGTTCATCGATTCTCGCTTCTGGAATAGCTCCTTCTTGCACTTTCTTCTTCATACATATCAGCTCTAGGTCCGTAGCATGAGCAGCTTTAACTTTATCGATTAAAGTCGGTTCTACTCGTATATTCACCATCATCATGTGGATCCCTGGAGTCTTTAATTCTACCTCCATCCTTTGCAAGTCATACAGAATGGGCCTTTGCATTGACAATATCTCACTCGTACTCGCATATGATCTTACTACTCGATGCGTAAACTCTACGTTCGCTTTTCCAAGATGATATTGAATAGTGTGATCGTAATCTTTCAATAGTTCAAGCCAACGTCGTTGCCGCATGTTGAGTTATTTTTGGGTGAAGAAATATTTGAGGCTTTTATGGTCCGTATAAATCTCCACTTTCTCCCCATACAAGTAGTGTCTCTAAATTTTCAACGCGAATAATGCTGCATGACTCGGATCATGAGTAAGATAATTCCTCTCATATTCTTTGAGTTGTCGTGAGGCATAGGCTATGACTTTCCCATGTTGCATGAGAACACATCCTAACCCTTTGCCTGAAGCATCGCTGTAGATAACAAATCCATCCGTACCAGATGGTATTGCCAGAACAGGTGCCGAAATGAGTCTCCTTTTGAGCTCTTGGAAACTCTTCTCGCATTCCTCACTCCATACGAATTTTGTATCTTTCCGAGTCAGCTGAGTTAATGGAGTAGTGATTCGAGAAAATCCTTCCACGAATCTCCGATAATAACCAGCTAAGCCCAGAAAGCTGCGTACTTCGGTCACCGACTTCGGTTGCTCCCAACTTTGTACTGCTTCAATCTTCGTCGGGTCAACAGATACTCCATGTTTTGACACCACGTGCCCAAGGAATGCTACTTCCTCAAGCCAGAACTCGCATTTCTTCAGCTTGGCATAAAGTTTATTTTCATGAAGCCTTTCAAGTATCAGCTTCAAATGGTGCTCATGATCTTCACGGCTTTTGGAATAGATGAGGATGTCATCAATAAAGAAAATAATGAACTGATCCAAATATTCCTTGAATACTCGGTTCATCATATCCATGAAAGAAATAGGAGCATTAGTCAATCCAAAAGACTTGACTAAGAATTAATAATGCCCGTACCGAGTTCTGAAGGAAGTCTTTGGAATATCCTCAGTTTTAATCTTGGTGATGATATATCGAGCGAAGGTCGATCTTTGAAAAGAATTATGCTCCTTACTGTTGGTCGAGCAGGTCATCAATGCGAGGAAGCGGATACCTATTCTTGATGGTGACATGGTTCAATTCTCGATAGTCAATAAAAAGTCGCATACTCCATCTTTCTTCTTTTCTGAATAAAATAGGAGCACCCCGAGGAGATGTACTAGGGCCGAATGAAAGCAGATATCTAATAACTCACCGTAGTTGGACTTTTAACTCACGAAGTTTAATAGGAGCCATTCGATATGGGGTTTTAGAAATGGGTTTTTTTGTGCGGTTCAAGGTCGATAAAGTATTCAACATCACGTTACGGGGTAGGCCGGGAAGCTCTTGAGAAATACATCGGAAATTCTCTAACAATGAAATATTATTCAAATCGACTTATCTTTGTTCAAATCCATAACATGGGCTAAGAAAGCTTGACATCCATTTTTCAATAAGCGAATAGCTTTGTGGCTTGATATGATGATGACTAATTTTAGTGGTTTAGTAGTTTGAATTAAGTATAACGAGGTTGGTTAGGAATATGAAAACTAATGACCTTACGAAAACAATCAATTTTAGCATGATGAGTGGTTAACCAATCATTTCCTAAAATCACATCAAAAGCAAGTATCTTTAAAGAGATAAGATCAGCGAGTAATGTGATAGTGCCAACTTGGATCATGCAAGATTTATAAAGCGTAAATGTAACGAAGGTTTCACCCAGCGGAGTTTCAACAGATAAGTCAAAGTCCAATTTCTCGGAGTCAAGTTTAAACGTTGAGCACAAGCAGGAGAGATAAAAGAATGGGTAGAACCGGTATCTAGTAAGGTATAAACTTCGCAAGATTAGCTTACCCGTGATCACCTCGTTCGGCTTCCTCACGTTTTGGCCAGTCACGACAAACGCTCTTCCAGGAATCGCTGATTTTGACTTATCCGGGACAGCCCTTGGAGTCACCATTCCCGTTGAACTTGGTTTTGCTATAGAACAATCCCGAGCTATGTGGCCTTCCTTTCCACAGTTGTAACATACCTTGGATTGTTGTGGACAGTTTGGGCTGATATGTCCCTCTTTCCCGCATTTGTAACATCTAAATGGCGGTCGTTCTCCTCCCCTATAAATTGTTGTTGGTGTTGGTACTGCTGCTGTTGTCTTCCCGTCATTGTTGAATCTCCTCTTTCTGAAATTTCCACTTGACTCATCTCTCCTATTATCATGGCCACGATGACCACCTGAGTGGTTACCACCTTTGTTCGTATTTTTCCCTCCTTGTTGGTTATCATCGCTCTGATGTCTGTTGTCACCGGTATAACCCTGGTTGTGGTCCCTCGGTTGAACATACTCACTATCTCGCTCTAATAATTGAGCCATGTTGACAACATCTGAATACAGAGAAAATTTATGAGAGATAAGGTATTGATGAATCTCGGGTTTTAGACCTCTCAGAAAAATCCTTGTCATTCGTTCTTCATTCTCTACCAAATGAGGTGCAAACCTGGATAAATCAGTGAACTTCGCCTCGTACTGGGACACCGTCATGTTGTTTTGCTCCAGTCTGATAAACTTTACCTCCTTCATATGACGAATACTTTCAGGAAAGTACTTGTCATTGAATAGTTTCTGAAAAGTTTCCCAAGACATGTTGAGTCACGAAAAGTGGTGAGTGCGCTTCCGAGACTCCCACCGATGGTCGCCTCACCGCGGAACATAAAGGTGGCAAATGGAACCTTCTGTTCCTCCGTGCATCCCAAGACATCGAATATCTTGGTAATTTGTTTGACCCATGTTTCCGCCTTGATCGGATCCGGCTTTCCAATAAATTCTGGTGGTCCCAACTCCTTGAACTACTTGGCTGTGACAGATCGTGCGTTGCTATCACTTCCACCCGTATTTTGTACACGAGTCTCCCTCAAATCGATTTTGCATGAACTGCAAAAAGCTCCTAAACATTCCATCATTCATCGTTTGCTCGGTAGTGTTGTTTACAGGAGGAATATTGCCTTCCTGTTGCACGTTCTCCTGGTTTATAACTAAAGGTTGTTCCACAGTCTCATACACTCCATTGTTAACGTTCTCAGTAGCCATTCTTAAATACTACCATAAAACAAGGGTTAATTAAACAAATTAACATATCATATAATATCCCTATATTATGACTGACCAAAAAAAAGAAGCTTAGATAGGACATACTAGCGAAGGATTTACTCATCTCTCCCCTCCTAGTTCTATTCCACGATCTCCGCCAGAGACCATATCCCTAAGCTTTGATACCAACTGTGACGCCCCCAAAATAGGTATACAACACCCATTCTGAGTCGCCAAATACATGGTACAGAAAGCAAACTACAACTTCAATAATCTGATTGTCGTGCAATCACGATAACATATCTTTGTGAGTTTAAATACAAATATCGTTTTCTAGACAATATCCACACTCAAATAAGTCCTCATTACAATTATTCAAACACTATTTTATAGAAATAGTGAGGACTGCTAAAACATCTTTCTAGAACCATCACTCCATACCCCGACTAAATCCTGCTATGTTTTCACCTCCTGAGAAGAAAAATGGAACAAAAAGGAAAGGGTGAGCTCAACTAGCCCAGTAAAGAATATTATGACTAAGATAATATACAACAATTTATCATTAGTCTTCAACAAGGAGAAATCTAATAAAATATAATAGACAACAAGTTTTAGATCAACAACTGCAGCGAAAACAGCAATCCATTAGAAGAGTCAAGTAGAGAATGAGTTCTACTATCTTCTAAAATTTAAAAGTCCATCATCAATATTTTATCCCTGTAACAACAATCAATATACATCTTTAATCAATATTCATCTTTGCACTACAGGCCAAAGATATTCATTTATATCACCAGTTGGTCATGTTCATCTCAACACCTGTTCATCTTTGCACTATGGGCCAAAGATATTCATCAGTAAATCATTCATCTTTGCACTACAGGCCAAAGATATTCAGTAATATCATCATTTAGGACTGAGGATGATGAAAAATATTTTAAAGAAAACGAATCTAGTGAGACAAAAGGACAAATAGTAGGAATTCGTATAACAGTTTATCCAAGATCAATAATACTCCATAATAACCGATTTTAAAGCAAAATTCAAGAATAAAGATCAAAACATGGATACAATCAAAGATAGTAACCATAATAGACATCTTGGACAAAAAGGAGAAAATTTCATTTTTTTTGAGTTGAGTGAATAGTCTTAGTATTCGTGAATAGTGCCGTATACGTGAATAGTAAGCCCGACACAAAAAGTTCCAAATTTGATAAAAACGTTCACCAATATTTCGGCATAGTGATATTGAAGAAAATAATATCATTGAAGAAGAAAATAACATCCCTTACCTCAAAATAACCGTATTTCTGACTGAATTTTGGATATAGTGCTGACAGAAACTTGTACTGAATAGCAACTCTCGAAGTATCTAAATACTCACAAAAATACGCTCGATAATCTAGAGAGAAAGAAAACTTGTTTCTGGTGTGATTTTCAATTCTAACCTAAGCGTCTATTTATAGGAAAATCTTTAGAGCATCAAAGAAGACTAAAATAATAAAATATTATTATTCTTCTTTAATCTTCTACGTACACCCAATTTGATCAATCAAACCAGCCAATTCTGAAATTCCCAGCAACCCACATGTTATCAAACAAGAGTGGGTCCCACCCATAATTTAATAAAAATCATTTTATTTTCCGAAACTTCAGTAATTCATAGAAAATAGCTCGTTTATCAGAAAAATAAGAATTTATGTCCATTTTGCCTGAAATTGAATTCTCTACAACTTTGTCGCTTTGAGTTTTTCCAAATTCCAACCATAAAATATCTGAAATCCACAAACGGATGATTTTTAATACTTCCACACCGACAAAATACTGATAAAACACCTCAGCATTAATTGCTTCATTTTTATCCACATAAAAATAAATATATCCATAATTTATATCCACATAAAATAAATATTTCCTTATCATATAAATCATTAATTAATTATTCACAAATAATATTACAGAATCACAATTATGACAACCAAGCCGTTCCCAAGAAAGAGGGGGCTTTCCAATAAGAAATTTTTCTTACTGACGCGCAATTAGGTGACCAAACCTCTCCTTGACAGAACTTTCTAGACATTGTCAATAATGTAATCTAATAGTATTATTCAAATAATATGAATTATTGATCTGATAATGAGAAATCTCATGCGGTGATAATTATTGAAACAACAATAATATAAAATATCAATAATGACAATTATTGAATCAATAAAATAAAATATTGAGCAGTAATTCTTTGTAACAATTATTGAGTAGTGCCTTCTTACGTAAGAATCAATAATTCAAAAAATATTTGTACATCCACGCGTAGACTTCGTATTTTTAACCACGGGTATTCAACGGTGTTACTTGGTAACAACTACGTAGATTATTTAAAAAACTCAAACTTGTCATTTTCTTCATCAAGCAGTTATTACATTATGGGCCCACTAATGACTACGCCGTCGTATGAATATTCCCCGACAATAAGAATATTCCATGACCAAACGAATATTCCCCGACAACAATGATTATTTTATAACCACCTACTTATTTTGCAAAATTTGCACATTTCTCCCATAACCAAAATATTATATCAATTTAACACCTTATTAATCACAATAATAATTAGAGAAAAATTGATTTTATTTATAATAAGTTGGGGTCTTACAGTTATACTACAAGTTATGAATCAATATAAGTCTTTTTATGGAATATGTTGAGTAATGAGTATGAGTTGTTGTTTTATTACATATAATAACAAACCAACGAGAATAAAGTAATAATGATGTGTTGTTTTCTTAACAGCAAAATGCCGCTAAGAAGGAGAAAACGAAATCAGGGCGCTAATGTTAACCAACCGGAGCGTGGTCCAGTTAATCCAATGCAAGAGTTCGTTAATCTTTTAACGACCACATTTAATAGAATGGGGGCTAATGTACTCGTTATTCCTGGAGTAGTACAAGCTACTACTTTTAAGGACTTTAAAAGTGTAGGTCCGCCGGAGGTCAAAGGAACTACGGACCCTATAGAAGCCCAGACTTGGGTAAAAGAAATCGAGAAAGCATTTGTAATAGCAAATGTTGAGGAGGGTCAAAAGGTTGCCTTTGCAACCTATTTGATGAAAGGAGAGGCCAACACGGGTGGGAGGCAAACTAAGCTAGGGCGATATAGGAAACCTAACGTGGGAGAGGTTCAAGGAGATTTTCTTGAGAACTATTTTCCCACCAGTATGCAAGGAGGATGGAGATGAGGTTTCTTGAATTGAGACAAGGGATATAGCAGTTCCAAAGTATCTTCGCCAAGTTTAATGAAATGGCACTATTCGCTCCACATCAAGTGGACCTTTGAAGTGAGAAAGGCTAGAAGATTGACGGGGCTTGAAAGCACGGCTCTATAGTAGAATCTCTGTGTTCCAAAGTTCTTCCTTTGGAACCATACTAGAAAGCAATAATTAGAAGGTGGGAATGAGGCTCTCAACCCGATTACCACAAAGAGAAGAAAAACAAAGGTAAGGTTGATCACTGAGGAACCAAGACCGAGGGAGCCAGTGGAAGTGGCAACGGTCAGAAGAGGAAGGGCTTTACCTCTGGGAATACCGGAGTAAAACAAGGGGACTCTAAGAGGAGGATGGAGGCCTGTAAAACCCGCGGGAAGACTCATTTAGGAGTCTGTCTCAAAGGAAAGGCGGTTTGTTATAATTGTGGACAAGAAGGGCACATTTTGCCTAACTGTTCCAATCCGAAGAAAAATCATGGATGCTTTGTAAGTGGATCAACTGACCACATAGCAAAGAACTATCCGAAAAAGGGGGCAGAAGGAAATAAGGGAACTAATAGTGGTAAGTTAGCTATTAGTGGTCCAGCTCAACTGGGGAAATCAATGGCCCGCACTTTTAATATGATGGTCTAAGATGCGGTGGCATCAGGGGATGTAGTTGCAGGTATTATTCCGATCAATAATATAAATGCATACGTGCTATTTGATTCGGGTGCTACTTGTTCGTTTATAACATGTGATTTTGCTAGACGACTAGAATTATTTCCCAAAAAATTGCCTATACCTTTGAACATTACGGTAGCAAACGAAGAGATAATTCCTGTTAAAGATATTCATAAGAGTTGTTGCGTAGATGTACGTGGTTGTAAGTTATCGGTAGATTTAATACCGATAAAGTTTAGAGAATTCGATGTAATTCTCGGGATGGATTGGTTAATTAACCATTGGAGCAATTATAGATTGCCATAAGAAATGTGTGAGCATCAGGACGTTGAAGCAACCTCTTGTAGTATTTTACGGTAATAAATTATCGGGACGTCCGTGTTGCCTTATGATAACACAAACTAGAAAACTCTTAAGGAAGGGTTGTGTAGGTTACCTATGCCATGTTGTTGATACCCAGAGAGTGGGAGCAACCATGGAACAAATACCTATTGTAAATGAATTCATAGATGTATTTCCAAGTGAGTTACTGGGTTTACTGCCAGATAGGGAGATTGAATTTGTGATGAACTGCATGCGAGGCGACACCGGTCTCGAGGACGCTGCCGTACCATATGGCGCTGTGGAAATGAAAGAACTAATGGTTGATTATAAGAACTATTGGACAAAAAGTACATTCAATAGAGTGTTTCATAGTAGGGGAGCACCGGTGTTGTTTGTCAAAAGAAAGACGGATCGTTAAGGCTTTGTATCGGCTATTGGGAGTTGAACAAGTTAACGATAAAGAATAAATACCCATTACCCGAGATTGATGATCTCTTTGATCAATTGAAAGGGGCAAAAGTATTTTTCTAAAATAGATTTCTTGAGACGGGTATCATCGGTTAAAGGTTAGGAAGGAAGATGTACCAAAGAGGCGCATTGAGGACTCGTTATGGTCATTACGAGTTTCTGGTGATGTCATTTGGGTTGACGAATGGACCAGCTGCATTTATGGATATGATGAACAGAGTGTTCAAACTATATTTGGAAAAGTTTATCGTGGTGGTTATCGATGATATTCTAGTCTATTCTAAGATGCCAGAAGATTATGCTGAACACTTAAGATTAGTGTTGGAGACACTAAGAAAGGAGAAGTAATATGCGAAATTCACTAAATGTGAATTTTGGCTGGAAAAGGTGCAATTTTTAGGTCATGTCATTGACCAAGAGGGATTCGAGTGGATTCAAATGAAGGTGGAAGCGATAATGAATTGGGAACAACCAAAAACGCCAATCGAGGTGCGGAGTTTCTAGGGTTACAGAGGTACTATCGAAGATTTATCCAAGATTTTTCAAAGATAGCTACCTCGTTGACTAATTTAACAAGGAAGACGGTGAAATACGTATGGGACGAATAAATGTGAAGACAGTTTTCAAGAACTGAAGAAAAGATTAAGTGAAGCTCCTGTTTTGTCATTGCCAGATGACACGGGAAATTTTGTAGTGTATAGTGATGCTTCGTATAGAGGTCTTGGTTCTGTGCTTATGCAGCATGGCAAAGTCATCGCGTATGCATCTCGGCAGTTGAAGGATTATGAGAAAGTTTATCCTACTCTTGATCTGGAACTGGCCGCGGTAGTGTTTGCCCTAAAGATATGGAGACATTATCTTTATGGGGGAAAATGTGAGATATATACGGACCATAAAAGTCTAAAGTATATCTTCACTCAGAAGGAGTTTAATATGAGATAGAGAAGATGGCTGGAGTTGAAAAAGGATTATGATTGTGAAATCCTGTATCACCCTGGGAAGGCCAATGTAGTTGTCGACGCCTTAAGTAGAAAGGGTCAGGAAAAGTTGTCTATTTTAACGGCTCAAAATGAGTTAATAACAGAGATGGCTAGAATGCAAATAGAAGTCAAGATACCGAGTGATTCGGGGTAGTTACTCAAGACGAACGAGTGTAACCAAGTGAAGAAGCGGTTATCCGAGAAGGAATATGTTAAGTATAGTCTTGATAATGAGGGATTATTAAGATTTGTGGGAAGAATTTGGGTTCTGAATGAGACGGAATTAAGGGAGAAATTGTTACAAGAAGCTCATAGTTCGAGGTACTCGATAGTCTCGTGTGATTTGGTAACTTATAATTGAATTATAATTTTTTTATATGATCGGACGGAGGGAATTTAAGAAGTATATTTGGAATATAAATTTTGGGTATTACATTACTTAATCCAGGTACAGATTTCGTACTCCTTCAGCGATACCCTTATTAAATTTAATTTGTTCGTTTTGTTTCTCGTTTCGAAATTAGTTATTGTTTCCATAATTATTCCTTATCAAATTCATTGTGATAGTTCATTTTGGCGTTCATAGTTGGAACTCATATTTGTACTCTTTAGATTAGTACAACATGTCTAAATTTATCTTGATAGTTTTGTCTTGGTATTGATACTTGGAACTTGTGATTGTACTCTTGATTTAGTGTATCATCTTTTGTATTTATTTTGATTCTCGTAGAAAGTACATGTTGAAATGAATAGGTCCTTTTGAGGTGTTAAAACGGATGGGAGATGTAGCTTATATGATAGCATTACCTCCAGACCTAGAACGAATACATAACGTGTTTCACGTATCTGTATTACGTCCATATAAGCTGGACTATAAGCATGTAATCGAGTATGAGCCGATTCATATCGAGAAAGACTTAATATATGAAGAGTCGTCGATGCAGATCATTGATAGAAAGGAACAAGTTCTGAGGAACAAGGTAATACCATCAGTAAAGGTATTATGGAAGAAAGCGATCTTTGAAGAAGCAGCGTGGGAACTAGAAGAAAAGATGAAGAAAAATTTTCCTCATTTATTTTGATTAAAGTAAGCGAGATTACGGGACGAGAATCTTTATAAAGGGGAAGAATGTAACAACCGAGAAATTTGGATCTTATTGTAAAATGATTTTATTAAATTAAATAATAATAAAATCATATTCCATGTGTTATCAAGATGGTTGTCATTGTATAACCTATTGATGTTAGAATGTCGTAGTATTTGAGCTACGTGGATGAATTAAAGTGTTTGAATTTCCAAGATGAAAATAAAAGTTTTCTGAGAAATTTTCTGAAAAACACTATTCATCGGTATTTGCTCGGGATATAATTTTGAGTTTCCGAGAAATACGTAATGATGGAATAACAAGGTAAGATGGATTATGTAATAAGAATCTAGTTATGGAAAATGTAATAATTCGATTGTGGACTTAAATTATAAAAGTTAAGGAAGGCGAAATAGTATTGAATAAGTAATAATGTATGATACTTTGGTATTGTACGGAGTAATGAAAATGAGTATAATACTAAGTATTATACGAGTTTGTAAGAAGGATGAAATACCGTATATAAATTCTATATGAATTAGAATACGAAAATAATACATCAACAATATGTATTAAGAAATGTTAATGGACTTGGAAGATTGGTTAACAATTATATACAAGTCCAATTGAATTAAAGGGAGAGGCCCAACTATTAATGAATGAACAAACTAGTGTTTATTAATGCAAACTCCAAAGATTGATTTAATGTAAGCCCAAACTAAAATCCATGAGTTGTATGACCCATGGGGCAAACCATATTAATATGGTTATTGTGGTGACCAAGTTAATGTGGTGACCAAGTTAGTGTGGTGACCAAGACTTAGGAGTAATGACCAAGACTTTGAAGTAATGGCCAAGTATAGGATAAGAGAGTGCTAACCAAGTAATGAATAGTAAGGAGGTGGCTTAAGGAGGTGGGATGATTTAAAGACCAAACTACCCTAGCTTTGCAATTTCTATAAATATAGGAGGCTTACAAGCCATTTAACACTTGTTCAAATAATCCAACATTTCAAAAGTGCTTAAGTGTTAGAGAGAATAAGCTATCAATAAGTCATTCCATAAGTAAGAAGAATAAGCAAGCTACCTTACCAAGACTACACAAAAGTAAGACTTCTTCTCCATTATCTTCTATTTCTACCATGATAGTTTGATAAGAAAAGATGGATTATTAAACGTGAATGATAAGAAGCAAGAAGAATGAATAAGTCATGAGCTTAAGCCACATAAGTTGGCAATAAGTCATTTAAAAGTTATAAACTTATTATTAGTTAACCTTGAATGCCAAGTATGAAAATATGATCTTGTAATAAGAGAAGTGAATTAAGAACTTATATGATTATATGTATCATGTATACATAAGTAAAGTAATATGTGAAGAACATGTAAAATATGATGATTAAGAAACTCTAATTGTCATAAGTCATGAATAATCAAATCTTAAGTAGTTTATAATTTGACAAGTTATAAGCTCATGAAGAATAAGTCAAAATCAAAAAATGAATATAAGTTGTTGTAATAAGTATGTTAAGATGTTCACATGATGAATGAAGTTCATTTGTAATGTTGAACAAATCATAAGAATGAAGAATTGCCGGAATTTACGATTGGACGATAAACGTCGAATTAGTAAAATTCTCGGAATGGAAGTCAAATTTTGTGTTTGATCACGAAACCATTGTTTTCCAATAGAGACAAGTCATGTTTGGCATTTAAGAGTTGCGAACTCGAAAATGACCGGATTCCGACTTAGAACGAAGAAACGAGCGTTGAACGTTCACGAACGTTTATCATTTTCGTTAAAAATGAACCAATAGGTGAATTTTTAGCAAACAAAGTCAAATAGATAAAATTCTTGAATGAACATATAGATTACATAATTTGTGAACCGTAGGCTTTTGAACGAGCTAATTTGGACTTATAACGAAGAAGTTACGCGTCCGGGAAGTTCACAAAATTCACAAACTGAAATTGTTTTTTGGTGCACAGAGTTGGCGCCGCAGCGCCAACCCAAGCAAAATAGTCGTGGCCATGCATGACATGAATGGTGTTCGAGCACACTGCAAGAGTTTCATAGTATGAACCATAGTCTAATATATATGCAAATGGCCATGTACTGAGACAAAAATAATTCTAGAGAGTGAGTGCAATACGACCTATTAAGTAAGGACTCGTCTTGTGCCGCCATGTGCAGGGACGGTGATCTTTATAAGCTCATGCATGACGTAAGAGATAAGTATAAAGTTTGGCGCCATGACGCTGATCTCGTAACAAGGATAATCTTGAAGGTTTCTAAGTACAAAGAAAAGAAAGCTAATTGATTTAAAAGTAAACACAACTTAAGGAATGTAATGTAACATTGTTTAAACTTTGTTAAACCTTAAGGATGTTGTACAAAGGTTCAGATAACCTAGTCGAATATAAATGCAAGGATAATGATAAACCGGAACAAATAGTAACTGAATCTAATACATAATTAGATTGAAATGAAGGGTATGATATAGTCTAATACATACTTGATTATATGTGACCTAATGTAAGGCATTATGTGATCATGTATTGTAGAGACTAGAACGACTTGAATATAAAGTTAATATACCGTAGCAGACGCTAAAGGCAAGTATTCTAACTCTTGTCTCAGTTCAATCTGAACAAGTTTTTGAAGTTCATGTATTCTTTCGTATGAATTGAAGTATGTTGAAGTTAAAGCCAATTCCTTTGGCTATACTTGATGTATTGATAATCTATTCATGTATTATCAAATGTTGTTATCTTTTGTCAACTACTTGATATGGTTTTCAAAAGAGAACTGAAATGTTAAACAAATGTTTTGTTGGTAAAACAACAGGCACATGAGGTTTCCAAATGCTTAAACATACATACGTTTAATGGATGTAGTGTTGATCTACATAGAGTACAATAGGCTGGTCACCTAGAAGTGCTCGTAAGTAATATTGGGCTTACGGACTTGATTCTGGGTGTCCTTTTTCAATAAAGAATGAATACTCGAGGTCTTCGACCGGAGTGAATGTTTTACTAAATATTGTTATTATGGTAAAACATTTTGAAAGAAAAGATGAAGTGCTATTTTGAGTTATCAATAGTACTTCATAACTATTGTTCAATTATTGAAGATATACGATTTGTATGTGTCAAGCATGTTGTTATTAAATTGTTATACTTGCTGAGCTAGTTATGCTCACTCTTGCTTGAACCATATGAATGCACTAAGATGAGCGTCCAGAAGGATCGAAAAAGGATAAAGGAAAAGCTAAAATGATTACTAAAGTTGTCTTGTAATAGTATAGGTCTATTGTTGTAATATAACTGATATTATGACAAAGAACCTTTGTAATGGGTATAGAACCTGGGAAATGTAAGTATTACTTTACATATATAGAAGTTATGTTCGTTCTTTGAGACTTTTCAATTGAATGAATGTATGAATGTTGTACAGTATAGCACCATCTGTCGGGTTGGAAGATACCCGGATTTGGGGGCACTACATGTAGTCTGACATCTCTTCTACAAGATTGACCCACTACATTACACAAACCAAGTCCAGGAGAATATGATTTAAAGCTGCCAAATAGGTACCTTGGATGTTCTTCATTCTGGGTAACCCAGAAAATGAAGAATAGGCCTAACAAGGATTTCGAAGGCCAATATCTTTCTATTGTGATATATGATTTCCATACAACTTGATTCTAGTTGAAGTGCTACACTTACACTACAATCTTCATACAAATAATCAACCTAGAAGAAACAAGAACACATATATAAATTTGGTCAAACCACGTACCTTGTCTACTGACATGCATTTACAGTGGGAGCTCGAGAACAAAGCTAAGAACACCTATAGCGGCAGATTGCGTCATATATAGGCCCCTTTACTAACAACAGATAATTATTAAAATTAATAGTTTTAATTAAATAAATCAAATAAAATGGTTTTTATTATTAAAAATACACAATAAATTCTGAAAAATTATTTTAAAATCTGAAAAATAGTTTTTAATTATTTTGAGTATATTTCATAAATATTTAATATTTTTGGAATATAAATAGTATTTAATTTATTTAATTATAATATTAAATAAATTATTTAAAAATGATTTTAATACATGAAAAATCATGAAAAATAATATTATGATATAATAAAATATTTTACGTTATTTTAGATTAATTTTAATATTTTGTGATGAATTTCATTAATTAATTAATATTAATGATAATTAGTTTATTTAATGAATATATTAAATAAATTAAGGAAAAATAGAATTAATGATTTAAAAATCATATAAAAATGATTTAAGTGATATAAAAATATTTTAAGTTATAAAATATAACTTTTGATATTTTTTTCGTGAAAATATTAATATTTTAATATTAATAGTAATTACTAGAATAATGAATTTAATTGTTTAAAAATCATATAATTATGATTTTAAGTTATTAAAATACATAATTATAATATTATGTTATGTTTTTAATTAATATTTAATATGAAATAAATATTAATGATAAAAGAATTATGTGGTATTTAATTCATTTAAATACGATATTAATGATTGAAAAATTATGATAAATGATATTAATTATCTGAAAATTATTACAACCCTATGAAAAATATTTCGACTGTTATTAAAATTATATTAGATAATAGTTAAGCGTCTAGCCAGAGTTTAATTGAACTTAAACTCGAAATTTGTCCGACTAGACTGTCGGGATGTTAGAATTTTGTCAAATTCAACCCGTACTTAAATAGTCCGACTTGATGCTAAGTTTTATGTGCTGAATAGACTGATAGGGTTATATGTTATGTGTTTAGGTTATTCTATGTATGACTATATATATAATAGTATTATATTGTGATGATATTATTCTAATATTGGAGATCTATATTACTAATATTAGGTCTTCAGATAAAGCGATATAAATTGCGTAGCGGTAATCATGGTTCAGGCAAGTTTATTTTTATTTAACTCTATTAAGAGTTGTTTCATTCAGATATGCTTATGGTTAATCATTGATGGTTGCCATGAATTGTATTATGTACATATTGCATGTATAAGTCAGGTATGAAAGGCTGATCACCTTCATTACCAGTTGGTTCATATATATTTGTTTATGTTCAATACTTGTTCAGTCAAAAGTTTGTTCATGCTAGTTCACAATTATATTGTTGAATTATAGCCAGCTTATTATTCAGACTCATTCAATCATGATATATCGTTATATTATTGAACTTAAACTTGTTGGGAAATCCTTATGCTCACCCTTATTATATAATGATAAAACATTGCAGATTAAGACGAACGTGTCGGATACAAGGAAAGGTCCAAGACAGTTCCAGCTTTAGTTTACGTATGCGATTAGATTTGTAATAGTTATAAAATAATAATGTTATGTGTTAAATAAGTTATGATTTGTGTATAAGTTAAAGTTACTCGACCCTGGGGAATAGTGTGTAATGTATTGTATAAACAATTTATGTTTATATCTTCGCAAATAAAGTAATAGTGTTTGAATGATCGAACCAGATCCGCGGTGTATTGGGACCTCAGATTCGGGGACCTCACACATACTCTGTGATGCCCCCAAATCTGGGTATCTTATAATCGACAGATGGTGCTCCACGATACTACAATCCATACAATCATTCCATTGAGATGGCAATAAAATGAGTGTAATTACTTTCTTTGTATTACATTTGTAATAAATTCTTTCCCAGGTTCATTAACCGAATACATTCGTTGATCTTCATAAGTATATTACAACCAAATACATTAATCTATTACAGGAAGATTAATTGTCCATCTTAGCCTTGCCTTTATCTCTCTTAGAACTCTCAGTTCATTTGGCTTTAGCTGAAAACATATGGTTCAAGCAAGAATGAGTATAACTAGCTCAGCAAGTCTTAACAAAGAATCATATGAATTTCACCTTAACAATTACTAGCTTTATCTCAATATTTGAACAATTAACTACGAAGCACTATGAAACATTTGAGTAGTACTTCTTATGTCATAATAGCAATTCCAAAGTATATATAATAGCTTAGGAATGATGAACCAGTCAATAGACCATGAACATACTCTTTTCGTTTTCATACTTGAAAAGGATATCCGACACTAAGGCCATCCACCCGTCTTTACTTACGAGCACTTCTAGGTGATCAGCCTAGTGTACTTTATGTTGATCAACACACTTACGTTAAACGTATTTACGCTTAACATTTGGCAACCTCGCGTGCCCATCGAATAATCGATGAAAAATACTTTTTTGTTTGTACATAGACAAACTTACCTTCTCATCCGTACCAAATACTTAGCATAGGATAGCGGTAATAGTTATATATCATAGGATTTGCCAACAAATCCATTCATTCTTCAATACTTGTCTAGCCGAGTTAAAACAGGCATCGACTCTTTCTTTAAAACCATTCATGCATTATACAACATGCATCACATAAAACTTAACTAACACAAAGGTTAGGAAAGCGTTTAAGAAAGACTTGCCTTCAAGCGTCTTCGAATATACAATTCAACTATTCTCAGTCTTTACAGGATCTACATGATACATTCACATAGCACACTGTAATTAGTTATCAAACAAACTAACTTTACGGTTCTAACCAACTTCTTTCTCTTCTATATCTTATTTGAATTAACTTCGTTATTAAAGTCGATTCGACTTCCTATACTTTGTTATGTTTCATTAAAGTTCTTACGTCATTAACCGATATTCGATCATTATTGGTTAAATACCAATGTTGAACATCATTCACGGTTTACTTATTACGTCTTCGCGTTCTTCGTTTAATTTCTATTAAACCTTACTAGATCTTCTTAAATTAACACCTTATAAGTGATTAAGGTCAGTCTTATTATGTACATTAAGTACCTTTAATGTCTTTCTTTAGGTCTACATTCAAATGGAACAAAACCTAAATTGGTCAACATTTTTCTACTGCCGGCACTGCGGCGCGACATCCCTAGTATTCTAGTGGTGCTGTGGCGAAGAGTTAGGTAGTACTTAACTCGAAGTCGGCATGTAGTGCGACCACTTTACTGCTTGGTTTTGGTGCTGCCATACGAGAAGTCTGCATGCACCAGTTGGCCAAAACAGTTTTTGTTATTCATACAAAACTCCTGGCTTCATAATTTGTTTGTTTTACATCCGAATTGACCCATTCAAAAGCCTACAACTCAATAATTACATCATTTATGTGTTCGTAAAAGAATTTCACAATTTTGAATCCGTTAACTCAGAATTCACCTTTGAGTTCATTTTTAAGCGTTCGTTTAACGTTTTCGACCGTTCAATACTCGTTTTCTTCGTTATAAGTCAGAATGCGACGATTCTTTCGCTAACGACTCTTAATTACCTTATCTCACATGTTGACATTGGAAACCATTGTTTTCAAGTCACACGACAACTTTTGACCTTTAATCCGGGCTTTTTACGTTTTCGACGTTTAACGTCTATTTTCGCAAAATTTGCCATAACTTCGTTACTCGTTTTCTATATGCCAAATCAAATGGAAAACTCCATTGATTCATCATAGTCATCCTAACCAAACAATAGGCACATTCCTTAGCTATAACGGTTTTCAAAATGTTCATTCTTAACTAAGTTATCGTTTAAGATTTTCTACGGTTTTAACTCATGTAAATACTTACGATTTCTATTCAGTCATGACCTATAAATGATTTAATCATTAATAGGCTTCCTTATATCTCCTCAATAAACATGCTCCACCAATCTATGATTCTTCTACGAGAAAGAAATCGAAAAAGATGAAGATTACGGTTTATGAGAATTTACCTTAGAAGCAAATAACGTTCTTGATAAACGCCTATTGGTTTGCTTGAAGGTAGAAGGATTAAGCATTTCTAGCACTTTCTCTCTCTCAATATGTATTGGTCAAGCTTTGTAAAACCTCAAATGACCAACTCTTGCTTTGTATATATAGGCAACCAACTAAGGGGAAATATGGTCCATATGGCACCTCCTTACTATTGCACCTCCTTTGCAACTTTGTCACTAAGTAAAGTACTTGGTGAGCAAGTTGTCTACCTTGCTTGGCCACCAAGTGGCCGACCCACTCCCTTGTGGATCATACCATGGGTTTCCCCATGGGTTTTATCTATCCCATGACCCACCGGTTTGACTCGCGGTTTATTTTTTGGATTGGGCTTGACATAAATTAACGTTGGGCCTCAACTTGGGCTTGAACACTTAATTCATTGGTCTTGCTATTGGTTTAAGTCCAATTAAATTATACCAAACCCTTAACTTATACTCCATTAATACGTCTCATATTCTATATGTATAACTCACGTATTCTCTTTGTCTAATACTCATATAGTAATCGTATTATACGTCGTACTATTCTTCATACTATACTCATATTTATACTAATATAATACTCGTATTCCATACGTATAATATCCGAAACGACTATACGCATTGTATTTCCCTTTCAGAAACCTCTCTCACAAACCCTTAGGTTTTACGTCCGCAAGCGAAAACTTCGTTTGCCATAACGCAATTATTATTGGATATTCCATACTATCTTCGTATTCTATCATTACGCGTTTCTCAAAATTTCAAACCCTGCTCCGAACAAAATTGGATGAATAGTGTTTTTATGCAAACATTCTTGAAAAACCTTCATTTTCGTCTTAATAATTCACAATCATTAATACTAGTACAAAGCCAGAATACTAACTACATCCGTATATTCTAGGTCATAGAACGACCTTCGAACATCATACTCACATAATAAATCAATTAAATTCATTTAATTCACATAATCAAATAAAAATTTAATTCATTCAAACTTCAAAATTCTCGGGCGTTACATTCTTCCCTCCTTTTAAGGATTCTATCCCCAGAATCTCGCTATTCTTACATAAACAAATGAGGAAACTTTTCCTTCATTTTACTTTCGAGCTCCCACGTTGCTTCTTCAGCATCGTGGTTACTCCAAATTACCTTTACTGAAGGTATTACTTTATTTATCAAGACTTGTTTCTTCCTATCAATAATCTGAAGTTCTTCATACATTAAGTCTTTTTCTACTTGAATAGACTCATATTCTATTACGTGCTTGTAGTCTTGTTTATAAGGACGCAACACAGACACGTGAAACACATTGTGTATTCTTTCCATTTCTGGAGGTAAGGCTACTTCATAAGTTACCTCTCCTACCCTTCTTAAAATCTCAAAAGGTCCTACAAACCTTGGACTTAACTTCCCTTTCTTTCCAAAATGTATCTTCCCTATCCAAGGCGATACTTTTAGAATAAACATATGAACCTACTTCAAACTCCCTCTTCTCTCGATAAGGATTTGCATACTTTCGTTGTCTATCTTGAGCCGCTACTAATCGACCTTTTATCAACTTCACCATGTCTGTCGTTTGTTATACCATCTCAGGTCCCAACATTCGACATTCTCCTACTTCATCCCAACAAAGTGGTGTTCTACACTTCCTTCCATACAACGCTTCGTAAGGCGGCATGCCCATACTAGCGTGAAAACTATTGTTGTAAGCGAATTCTATCAAAGGTAGATGCTCGTCCCAACTCCCCTTGAAATCCATATCGCATGATCTTAACATATCTTCTAGCGTTTGAATCATTCGTTCACTTTGTCCATCCGTCTGTGGATGATACGACGTACTCAATCTCAAATGTGTTCCCATTTGTTCTTGCAAACTCCTCCAAAAGTTCGACGTGAATCGTGGATCACGATCAGACATAATTGAAACAGGTACTCCATGTCTGGAAATGATTTCATTGACATAAAGTTTAGCTAACTATTCTAAATTATACCTAACTCCTATTGGTAGAAAATGAGCCGATTTAGTTAACCGATCCACAATTACCCAAATAGCGTCGTATCCCTTTCTCGTTGTTAGAAGTCCCACCACAAAGTCCATGGTGATATGTTCCCATTTCTACTCCGAAATCTCCAGTGGCTGTATCAATCCACTCGGTCTTTGGTGTTCAGCCTTGCACAGTCATATTGAAGGTTCTAGTTGTCAGCGTGTGGGGCTGAGCTGGTCCTCCGATGGTTAACTTGGTGTTACTGCCCCTTGTGTCGTTTCCTCCGTTAGTGTTCTTCTTCAGTGGACAATCTTTGAATCAATGTCTTGTCCCTCCATAAGAAAAAAAACCTCCCTTCCTTGTCTTAGGACAATTGGGTGAAATATGTCCTTCCAGCCCACAGTTGTACCATACATTCTTTCCCTTCATGCACTCACCCGAGTGGGTTCTTCCGCAACCTCCACACAATTTCTTCAGTTGAATGCTTCCTTGTTGACTTTTAGAAATGTTTTCGCTGCTGCTCCACTTGCTTTTCTTGTTATTACTACCTCCACTACTAGCATTCGGGTTACCTCCATCAACCTTCTTCTTATTCTTTTCTCGATTGTACTTCAAAACTGTTTCACTCCCGCCTTCCGTAATGAGAGCTTTCTGCAATAGAGTTGAGAACGAATTCATTTGTAATACTGCTACCTTGCAGAAAAGCCACGGCTTTAACCCATTCTCAAACCTCCTTGCTTTCCTTACCTCAGTGTTCACCTGATGTGGAGCAATTTTATCTTATTATCCCCATACTTCTTTTAACCATTAGGCAATTACCCTTATCTTATCTTTTAAGATTACATGTAATCTACTTTAGAGATTTTTAACCAATGAGAGTTTGACACCTAAGGGGCTTTAGAAAATAAGAAGATTAGTTACCAATTAGGGCAAATAAAATTTCACACCATAAGGCCGTAAATGGCACCCCATACCCGGCCATATACCCCCTCTTTGCCCCATTTTTGTTTTATTTTTTTATGCCTTATTTGATTAATCAAATTTCCAAAAAGTCCCTTAATAATTGGGCTATCAACTTAATTCTTTCGGGCTTTCTAATTTAATTATTTAGGTCATATGAGTAACATAGTTAATTACTTTTAATCTCTCTTACCCTAATTATTTATTTATGGTTTCTGTTCCCAATCTTTTGGAATTTAAATACTTACTCATGTCCAATTAATCTTATAACCCAAATAGACTTTCTTTAATTAGTTTTAAAATAAATAGTCACCTTAGATAAAAAAAAGTAATCTCTTAGGTTAGTGTAAATTTTGAATATTAACATTTTCCAAATACCATAACCCTTAGGTTATTTAATTACCACACCTAAGGTATAATTATGTTATGTAGCTTTCCTTTTTAATTCTAATTACATAACTAGTAATTACACATATCCATGCACACAATATATATGTATTTAGCCATAGTTTCTTATCACATAGTCATCAGACATATTTAATCGCTATATGCCACAAAGTTTTTAATATTAATAAAATATTTACTTACAAAGTGACTTAAAATTCTTGGTTATTACATCCTCCCTTCCTTATAAGAATTTCATCCCCGAAATTACACATAAGGTTACTAAAGAACTTTTACATAATGTATATCCTTATTTCTTAACTTCTGTTCTTTCATATCTAAAATTTCTCAGGAATTTCTTCATATGATAGGTCCTTCTCGACTTGAATTGGTTCATACAATATCACGTCCTTGTAGTTAGGCTTATATGGTCGCAACACTAACAAATGAAAAACATTTTGATATGTTTCAATTCAGGAGGTAAAGCTACCTTGTACGCCACTTCACTGATCTTCTTCAGTATCTCGAATTGTCCAATAAATCTCGGACTCAGTTTACCTTTCTTTCCAAATCTTATCTTCCCTTTCCAAGGGGATACTTTAAAAAACACATAACTTCCCACTTCAAAGTCTCTTTTCTTACGATGCAAATCTACATACTTCTTTTGACAATCTTGAGCTACTACCGGTTGAGCTTTTATCACCTTGATGATCTACTGCGATTCTGTTGCACCAATTTTGGCCCCAGCAGTCTGCGTTCACCTACTTCATCCCAACATAAGGGCGTATGCATTTCCTCCCATAAAGTGCTTTTTACATTGGCATACCAATGCTTGCATGATAACCATTATTATATGCAAACTCTACTAATGGAAGATGATCCTCCCAACTTTCCTTGAAGTCCAGCACATAGGCTCTGAGCATGTATTTGTATATCTCTATCCTAAACATAAATTATGAATTGCAACGCCATGCTGAAAACACAATCACATATTATTATGATCAGATCTAAATCTATAATCCATCTCTCGAGTTCATATAGATTTTCACGATAATTGTTAGCTAGACAATTAAGCATTAAACACAAACCATAATAGACAATCCAAGAATAATCACAATAATAAATAGAGAAGCATATTAAAATAAACTACGCAACAAGCTCCATTGTAATCATAAACAAGAATTTAGTTCATGATTATTGAATTAAAACGAAGAATCCACAATTAAATAAACATTAAAAGACAAAAATAAGAGTAGAGAAAAGAGTAAAATTTGTTGTCAGCAAATCTCATGCTCCCTCTTATTCCTGCTCTTGATCTTCAATGGTCTCCAAGTTTCTTTAATCTCCAAATCTAATAAAAACTAAGGTTTTGTCCTAATCTAATGAAAATCAAATCTAATGGAATCATCTCCCTTAATCCTTGTGATTCTCCTCCTTTTATATCCTCTTTATGTGTCTTTTAGCCCTCATTAAAGTCCTTGAAACAAACAGCTCAAACCAATCCTCCTTGAACTCAACTTCTGAAAACTCTTTTTCTTCTTGACAAGCCTGCCCCGACGGCTTTGCGGGCATATTTTTGAACTTGGCCCCGACGGGCTTTTTCAACTAAGGGTTGTTCTTGCTTGGTAATGGGCTTTCTTGACCAAAAATTATAGAAATGCCACTAAGCTATGTTTTTCATATTTTGACCTTCTGAAGACGTTTCCTACATCACAAACACAAAAACAAGTAAAATGACACCAAAAATACTTAAAGTTAACAAAGAATTAAGCCTTAACGGTGTCCAATTCGTAGGTATAAAACTCACTCATCACTCTGCCTCATGTTCAACTCCTTTTGTATAAAGATTACTTTAGACTCTTGTGATCTGAGTATATATCACACTTTTCTCCATAGAGATAATGTCTCCAGATCTTAAAGGAAAAACACTAATGCAACCAATTCTAGGTCATGGGTAGGGTATTCCTTCTCATAGTCCTTTAATTGTCGTGACGCGTACACAATGGCTTTACCATTCTGCATTAATATGCAACCAAGTCCCTTTTGTGATGCATCACTATACATTGTAAAACCTCCAATATTATCTTGTAAGGATAACACAAGTGCTTCACATAATCGCTTCTTTAACTCTTAAAAGCTCTGCTCATATTTCTCTGTCCATACACACTTAACTGCCTTTCTGGTAAGGTTTGTCAACAGCGTCGCTATCTTTGAGAAATCATAAATAAACCTTCAATAATGTCCTGCCAATCCCAAGAAACTTCTGACTTATTTTAGCGTCTTCGATTGTCCCAAATTCTTCACTGCTTCTACCTTTGCTGCATCTACTAATACTCCCTCGTTATCGATAACATACCCCAAAAATTAAACTCTCTTCAACCAAAATTCACACTTTGAAAATTTCGCATAAAGTTTATCCTTCCTTAATGTCTCCAGTACTATTCTTAAATACTCGGCATGCTCCTCCCCAGTCTTTGAATACAACAGAATGTCATCAATGAACACAACCATGAACTTGTCCAAGCATTGTTTGAACACTCAGTTCATCAAGTCCATAAAAATAGTTGGTGCATTCGTCAGTCCAAAAAACATCACCAAGAACTCATAATGGCTATAACGAGTCCTAAATGTTGTCTTTAGTACATCCTTTGTTCTCACCTTCAACTGATGATAACCAGTCCTCAGATCAATCTTTGAAAAACATCTCGCTCTTTTAAGTTGATTAAACAGATCGTCTATTCTTGGTAGCAGATATTTATTTTTTATTGTCAACTTATTCAACTCTCTATAATCCATGAAAAACCTCATTGATCCATCATTCTTCTTTACAAACAACAAAGGTGTTCCCCACAGAGATAGAGTAGGTTTGATGTACTTTTTGTCCAACAAATCCTTCAACTGGATCATTAGCTCTTTCATTTCTACCGGATCCATCATATACGGTGCTTTCGATATCGGTGTTGTCCCAAGTACTAAATCGATCACAAACTCTATCTCTATGTCTGGTGGAAGTCCTGTCAATTCCTCTGGAAAGACATCCCTAAACTTATTAACTATAGGTATATGTCCTATGTCAGAATTCACCATCTCTATATCCACTACATGAGCCAAATAACCTTCGCATCCTTTCTTTAACATTCTCCTGGCCAGCATCATCATTAGACAACTCATTTTTTATATCAACTTGCTACCATAAAATTCAACCTTCGACTTCTTCGGTGTCTTAAGGCATATGTTTTTCTTTTGACAGTCAATAACGGCCTCATGGTTAAACAATCAATCCATTCCTAGTATCACATCAAATTCTCCTAAGCGTATCGAAATTAAATTATTGCTTAACGTATGTTCCATTTTTTCCACACAATAGTTTCTATGGATAAACTCTACAGGGATAACTTCTTTATTTGTAACTTCTATATTCATTGAGTTTTTAAACTTTTTACGAGGTAAATCTAACCTTTTAGCAATTTTTTCAGATACATAAGAACAGGTAGCTCTCGAATCAAATAACATATATGCATTTATATTGTTGATCAGAATTATACCTAACACCACCTCCCTGGATTCCATTATATCTTGCACAGTCATATTAAAGGTTCTAGTTGTTGGCTTATGGGGCTGAGCTGGTCCTCCGATGGTTAACTTGGTGTTACTGACCCTTGTGTCGTTTCCTCCCTCAGTGATCTTCTGCAGTGGACAATCTTTGAATTGATGTCTTGTCCCTCCACAAGAAAAACAACATCCCTTCCTTAGCTTAGGATAATTGGGTGAAATTTGTCCTTCTTGCCCACAGTCGTAGCATACATTATTTCCCTTCATGCACTCACCTGAGTGGGTCCTTCCGCAACCTCCACACAATTTCTTTAGCTGAACGCTTCCTTTTTGACTTTCTGCTCCACTTGTGTTTCTTGTTATTACTACCTCCACTAGTGGCATTCGAGTTACCTCCATCGACCTTCTTCTTATTCTTTTCTCGATTTTACTTCAAAACTACTTCACTCCCGCCTTTTCCAATGAGAGATTTCTCCAACAGAGTTGAGAACGAATTGATTGGCAATACGGCTACCTTACTGAAAAGCCACAACTTTAACCCATTCTAAAAGCTCCTTGCTTTCCTTACCTCAGTGTTCACGTGATGTGGAACAACTCTGGCCAACTCATTAAATTTTGCAGTGTATTCTGACACGAACATATTTTCCTACTTCAGCTCTAGGAATTTGACCTCCATTCTTGCTTGCGTACTTGTTGAAAAATAGTTTTCGAAAAAATATGGCCTTGAACCTTTCCTATGCCACGACTCCTTCCCCAGCTATCGCACCTCTGATAACTCGGTCTATGCCTGATGAGCAACATCCTTATATTGCTACTCCATATACTGATGTGTCATATTCTGCTCTTCTAATTCTAAAATCCACTACTCCATCTCATAGTTCTTCGCTAGCAAGTCACTTATCATCTCATCCTGTGAGGTATCCACCATCACCTCTTGCACAGTCTCCTCCTGATCTCTTTAATGACTCCCTTGACTATCTTCATGCATCCTATAATAAAAAAAAGACACAACATCAGTACTACAATAAAATATATTCATTTATTAAATTAAATGATATTTTATAAAGTACAACACATACTCGATGAATTTTCATAATCCATCACCTAACATACTCTCTAAGAGTTTTCTCCTAAGGTTATAACCTAGGTTTCACATTCCTAATGTTTACCACCTACAACTCCGATACCAACCTGTGACGCCCCCAAATTTGAGTTCTCTAACCTCGGATCCAGTGCTCATGATCCATCTATAACATGCATATTCTATGTCTATCGCAGAATAATAAACATACATTATTCATCATAATAAAGTCTTATACATAGTCCCAATGTCTTTTCACCTTCACTTAAAAGTACTCTTAATACAATAAAGAGTTTACATAACCAAATATCATTTAAAGTAAACTAATACATAAGCTTTCTCATTTAACTACTCTTGCACCTTCCCGTTGCCTTTGTCCTTCTTAGACGTCTTGGGTTTAACTGAAATAAATGTAATGATATAACACGAGTAAGCAACTAATTTGATTAATAAGTTTAAATACAAGGGGAATATATCATGATTAGAAAGGAATTTAGCTTTCAATGTTCAACAATAGGATATGATTGTGAAAGAACATAAATTAATTCTCAATAATTGAATATTCGAATAATTGAATAATAGATGTTGAGTGGTTTAAAATAACCACAAACATATACAAATGTTGTCAGTATTCAAACTGGTCCTCTTAATAAGTTTTGGTAATCAAGGGGATCAACCTTTCTTACCCGGTGACTTATGCATAAACACTTATAATCGAGCAACAATTGTTTTCCAATATCATGCTTCAATAAAATTGTCCTTTTCTCAGTCAAGAGTTCTTACCAATATCCAATTGATTAAGAACAGCTCATCACAACATATTTGATTTAATAAATTTAACATGTTTGATCTAGCTGATACAACTAGCATAGATCTATCTCATAAACAGTTCATGAATGAAAGAACTTAAATAAATTCATAGTTCAATAAAAATAGAACATGAATTCGATTGCACAAAGTGCTATTAACAATAATCATTAAGGATGAGGAGTAATCAACAATAATTATTCACTAACATGCTTCGAAAATAATAACTCGAGCTTGAGTTAGGAAACTTGCCTCATTTACGGTCTACTGCTACAAAATTAAATTTATTTGGCTAAGCAGTTTAATCTATCTTCCTTTGGAACACCTATCATTGATCTTCCAATTAGTTATAGTATAACATTAAATTATCTAATATCTAATCACATAAATAAATATTAGATATTACATTTAATTCTTAGAAATATTAGCATGCTTTGATTATATTATTATTAGATAACAATTATCTTAAACTCATTTAATATTATTAATCTTAATAATATTTTAATCAATTTCTAATATTCTTAACACTTACTTCTTTTAAAAATATAATTATTCATTTAGAATATCTTAATCATTAACTAATATAATTAATCATTTAATAATATATTATCACTTTACAAATATTATTATCCTTTTAATAATATTTTAATAATTAATTAATATTATTATTTATTTAATAATATTTTATTCATTTACTAATATTATTAACATTTTAATTACATATTATTAAATTTTTAATATTATTAAGTATTTAGTAATATTTTAATCATCTAATACTAATTTAATCTAATATTATTAATCTTTTAATAATATTTTAATCTAATATTATTAATTACATTAATAATATTTTAATCTAATATTATTAGTCATTTAATAATATCTTAATCGTTTATTAACGCTTTAATCTAATATTATTAATCATTTAATAATATTTTAAATTCAATCTTGATCTAAATATTATTGATTATTTAAAATATCTTTTCTAATATTATTAATCTTATAATATTATTTTAATCATTTATTAAACCAATTAAATAATTTCTTTTAATGGTTTTCCTTTATTAATACCTTTATTTAATAACCCTAAAAGGTCATAGATATTAGTTCACGTAAAAATTATCGAAATACCCTTCCAAAATCGAGAATACAATATATTTAGGTTTTCAAGCTTTAACATCACATTTTTACTATTTATGACATCATATAGTTATTTATTTCCATTTATTCATTACACAACCATTTACAAGAAAAATACTAAAATCGTTTCAAAAATGTTTCTTTTCTAGAAATAGACAAAACCGGATTTTCCGACGATTTTCAATTTTTACGGAATCTTATAACTTAGTTTACTATTTTTAAAGGGCCTAAAATAATTTGGGATATTGCCACATTTTTAATAAATTGAGTTTTTATCCAAAAATCATGAAACTTTCAGGGTATGTTCTCATGACAAATATGTACTCCCAGTACAAGTTTCACATTTTTTTGGGTTACACGGAAGGAGTTATTCAAGTCTATTTTTAAAAGAGTCCTTTCTTGCCAGAGTAATAACTCCTATTCTAAATATCAATAAATGTCCATCTTTGGGAAGGATGTGTTTAACTCACCAAAGTACCTTCCCAAAGTTTTCTAGAATTTTTAAAAGATTAGAAATGGAGGAAAATTCCCCTGGTAGAACATGGCCAGAAACTGTTCACTAGTTATTGTTCAATGTGGATTGTTTCGGCTCCAACAGCCCTCAAGGCTTGAAAAGTCAGTAGATTTGAGTGTTATCACTTGGTTTTACTATATAACTAGTATATCTAGCACCCCCCTTGACGGATCACAAATCGAAGATGTAGATCTCAAGTTATGGGTGATCCAAGTGAAGAAAAGCTAGGGTTTTCACCTTTTAAGAACATAAGTTCATTTTCTTCCTTTGTATATTCATTCTAACACTCAAGAGGGTTAACTCCTTGCATAAAACTTAAAGATCTAAGGATTCTCGAGTCTTAGAATATAACTCCTCTATAACATTGACAATAAAACAAAATAGGAAGGAAGAAAGTAGTTTAGAGTATAATACCTTGATTTCTTGCTCTTATTCTTCCTAAGAGAGGAACTTTGGTGGAACAAAACAAAACTTTCCTCTCTCTCTCTCTCTCTCAAAAATTCAGCCTCTCTCTCTCTCTCTCTTGCCTCTCTCTTTCTTTTGTTTTTTTAGAAGTGAAGGAAAGAGAAGGAAATTAAATGAAATGAAAAGGAAGGAAGTATTGGTGAATTAGTATGCAAAAATAGATACACGCATGTATCTATGTTATTTTCCCCCATACTTTTTTAACCATTTCGCAACTACCCTTATCTTTTAAGCTTACATGTAATCTACTTTAGAGATTTTTAACCAATAAGAGTTTGACACCTAAGGCGCATTAGAAGATAAGGAGATTAGTTACCACTTAGGGCAAATAAAATTTCACATCATAAGGCCATAAATGGCACCCCATACACGGCCATATACCCCCTCTTTGCCCCATTTTTGTTTTATTTTTTATGCCTAATTTGATCAATCAAATGTCCAAAAAGTCCCTTAATAATTGTGCTAAATATTGGGCTATCAAGTTAATTCTTTTGGGCTTTCTTATTTAATTATTTGGGTCATGTGAGTAACATAGTTCATTACTTTTAATCTTTCTTACCCTAATTATTTTTTTAGGATTTCTATCCCCAATCTTTTGGAATTAAAATACTTGCTCATGTCCAATTAATCTTATAACCCAAATAGACTTACTTTAATTAGGTTTAAAACAAATAGTCACCTGAGATAATAAAATTAATCTCTTAGGTTAGTATAAATTTTAAATACTAACATTTCTCAAATACCATAACCCTTAGGTTATTTAATTACCACATCTAAGGTATATTTAGGTTATGTAGCTTTCCTTTTTAATTTTAATTACATAACTAGCAATTACACATATCCATGCACACAATATAAAAGTATTTAGCCATAGTCTTCTATCATATAGTCATCACACATATTTAATCAATATATGCCATAAAGTTTTCAATAATAATAATATATTTACTTACAAAGTGACTTAAAATTCTTGGTTATTACAAGATAGATTATGCTTTCCACACAGCGGTTGATAGAGCTCAGGACCGTGTCTTCTATTATTCAGTTCAATTTGAGGATTGTCTGTGGAACAGATGGATCATAGAACGATGATACGTATCATTGAGCAGGAGCACAATGAAGCTGTGTGACATGGGTTGTCCTTATAAATCATGATTAGAAGAATATTATAATATGATAAATAACTATGAGAGTTAATAGGATGTAAATCCCAATTTTTGAAATAAATAATGGGATAAGATGATGATGATGTAATCCTAAAACTTTACTAGTACAGGATAGCTATGTAAATAGCGGTTATGCTGTAAGACCCCAACATTTTATGAATAAAGATTATTTTTTCTCTAAATATCTTTTTGAATAATAAGGTGTGGATTTGATATAATGTTATAGTTGTGGGTAATATTTACAAATTTTACAAAGTAAGCAAGTTGTGGATTTGATATAATGTTATAGTTGTAGATAATATTTACAAATTTTGCAAAGTAAGCAAGTTGTTATAAAATATTCGTTTGGTCGGGGAATATTCGTACGACGACACAATCATTGGTGGACCCCACAATGGAATTACTGTCCGAGTTAAAAAATGACAAAAATATCTTTTTATAAAAATAACGGCAAAAGTTTTACCGTTAACTGTTGAAATACTCGGTGATAAAAGTACAAAAATACGTGTGGTTGCATAGTAGCATGTTGGGTAAAATCTAGTTACGCACAACACGCAAGTATACGTAGTTGACAAGTAATATAATGATAAGTCAAGTATCGTTCCCACAAAGATTAGCTAGAAATTAACCCTCACAATTACCAACTTCCTATTAATCCAAATTTTATTAAACTAGCCAAATTAAAAATTATAATAAAAATAATAATAATCCCAAACAATCAACAAACCCTAAAAACTGAATTTTCAAAAAAATATTGGAGAATTAGGCTTACAACTTCACTCTAAGCATCACCTTCGATTATTACACCTTATTCCGGTCTAATTCACTATCTCAATTTATTAATCAAGAACACTCAAGTAGAACTAGCCACCTCTCGATGCACTAATCTAGTATTAACTTAAATCCTCAAATTAGATAGAATTAAGTTAAACACCTTAATCAACTAACTCACTATATCTTTATGTGAATTACAATGAAAGAAGGTTTAAGTTCAAGTTCTTTATCCAATTACATGCGATGTTAAGCATATCTCTACCCTAACATTCATTAAGATTCCATTCATTCACAGAATTCAAGAACACATGCTATATTAACTAAGTCTAGACTCGTATTTCATCACTCGAGTTCATACAAGTCCACATAAAATTGGTGATCAAGCAATTCATAAATTCAATCACAAATTAATATAGATAAACTGAATAATAACATATTAAACTGAACATCAAAGTTACATAATCGTCGTTCCACTCAAAGATCCGTTATAAGCCTAATAAAAAATTTAGTTCATCATCAATGAATTAAATAAAGTAAACATCATCCCAATTACAAATATAAAACTAAAGAAGAATAATAAATCCAGAACCACCCTTCTCTCTAGCTTCAATCTGCAATTATTGTGAAATTGCCTTCAAAATATTCCTCCAACGCTCTTGCTCAGAAATACAGTCTTCAATGATGTAATTGCTTGTATGATATCTCAATCTTGTGTTTTAAATTAATTATATCACTAAGACATATATTCTAACTCTAGTTCCTTGCCAAAACGAGTTCCATTCCAAGCGAATGACTATTCTCCATGTTATTACAGCATTCCTTAAGGAGCAGGACACTGCAATTCTCTCGTGCCCCCTCTCCGACGAGGGTTTTGTATATGGAAAGGCCCACCCTGGAGGGGGTAACTTCTGATAATGGTCCATTTTAGCTCCAAACTTGCCACTTTTCACCATTATTCCATCCTTTTAGTCCAATAGCCACGTCACCACACCTAAACACAAAATTACACTAAACAAGTAAAAATGAAACATAAACACAAAGAATTAACACCTTTTAAGCTTGAATTAGACGCTAATTTGTAGGTATAAAACCAACTTATCAAAATCCCCAAACTTTAAACCGTCTTTAGTCCTCGAGCGCGAAAACAAAACAAAATACTAGAAAATGTAATGCAATGAGATGTAATACCCCTAATCTATATGCTTACGAATCCAACAGTTATCATAGATTCAAATTTATTCCACCGACTTTAGAGAAATCAAGCAAACACGACAACACTTCATATCAAAACTAATCAATAACGCCCATCATTCATCAAATCTTAAACCGTTATTACTGGTATAGTGTGTGTGTGATCAACATTCATGTTAACTGATGCAAATTTGAATTTAATACATAACAAGTCTCTTAGAAGGCATCGTACAACGTAAACTCAAGAATTTTCAAAAACAGACGAGATCTAACTAAAATTAAACAATCACCAAGATTAAGTGTAAGACCCCGAAATTTTTTTTAAATAAAAAGGAATTTTCTTTATTTATTATCTTGAAATAGTAAGGGTTGATTTGATTAATGTGGATAGTTAAGGGTTAAATACGCAAATATTTCAAAATAAGCAAGTGGTTATAAAATATTCATTTTTGTCGGGGAATATTCATTTGGTCGTGGAATATTAAATCGTTTGGGAATATTCGTTTTGGTCGTGGAATATTAAATCTTTGTCGGGGAATATTAAATGCATTTACCTTGACAATATGTGTGGGCCCCATAACGGAAAGCGATTGGATGAGGAAAGCGACAAAGTTTGGGTGGTTATAAATAACTGGCGTAGTTATTACTGCAGATTAAGACCGTTGGAATACCGGTGGTTAAAATACGATGTCTGGCGTGGTTGCACAAAAGTTATACACTGCGGTATTGCAGTATTGTTGAATTATTGATCCTTACGTAAGATGGCACTACTCAATAATTTTCACGGTGAAAGAGTTTGTTCAATATTTTATTTTATTGATTCAATAATTTGCTGCGTTGATATTTTATATTATTGTTGTTCAATAATTGTCAACGCACATGAGATTTCCCATTATCGGATCAATAATTCATATTATTTGAATAATATTATTAGATAACATTATTGGCAATGTCTAGAAAGTTACATCTAAGGAGAGGTTTGGTCACCTAATTGCTGCGCGCCAAGAAGGAGAGATCCTTATTGGAAAGCCCCTCTTTCCGGGAATGACTGGTCATTATAAATGTGATTACGTAATATTATTTGTGAATAATTAATTATTGATTCATATGATAAGGAAATATTTATTTTATATGAATATAAATGATGGATTTATTTATGTGGTTATTAATGAAGGAATTAATGTTGAGGTGTTTTATCGATTATTTTATCGGATTGGAGGTATTAAAAATCAAATCGGGGTTTTGAGATATATTGCGGGGTTATAATTTTTAATCCAACTAGTTGGATTGTGGTAATTTTTGGGTATGTTATACATACATAAGTTGAGTATATGTCCACAAATTTTGAACCGTTAAAAATTCACGAATGATTTGTTATTAATTTTAAGAGGTGTCGATTAGGAAATCGGGGTTATAATTGATTTTGGTGGAAAATTCTAGAATTGAGTGGGCCCCACTTGTGGTTGGTGAAGAAATGTGCTGAATTTTATTTCAAATGTGGTGGGTGGCAATAGTAGCGCAGTAAAGCCATCAGTAGCAGTCAAAATGCCTTGGTATGGGCTAACATTTTCCTATAAATAGAGGGCTAAGTTAGAATTGAAAATCACACCGTAAACAAAGTTTCTCTCTTTCTCTCTATATTATTGAGCGTATTTTGTGAGTATTTAGATACTTTGAGAGTTCTTTGTTCAAAGACAAGTTTCATTCAAAGATCACTTTGACCTTTCCTTCCAAGAAATCTTGATTCTTTGAGGTAAGGGATGTTATTTTCTTCTCAAATGATATTAATTCTTCAATATCATTATCTTTGAAATATTGGTTGGTACTTTTTATCAAATTTGGAACTTTTTCATGTCAGGGTTACTATTCATGAGTTACTATTCACGAGTTACTATTCATGAGTTACTATTCACGAGTTACTATTCACGAGTACTATTCATGAAGCGTGAAGATGTTTTTTATGGAATTTCTATCTTTGGGTGTTGAGTTACTATTCACGATATCAAGACTATTCACGATATCTGAACACTATTCACGAATACGGCACTATTCATAGAAAAATGAAAATTTTTCTTTTTCGTCTAAAATATCTATTCGGATACTAGCTTTGATTGTATCCATGTTTTGATCATTCTTGAATTTTACACCACTATGATTATTTTTGAGGTATTATTGGACATGGATAAAACCAAGTATGAATCCTTAATCCTTAATCCTTGTCATTTTGTTTCATTGGATTCGTTCTTTAAAAATATTTTCATCATCCTCGGTCTTAAATGATGATATTATTGAATATCTTTGGCTCAGTAGTGCAAAATGATGAATGATTTCGAAGAATATCTTTGGCCTTTAGTAAAAAGATGAATAGGTGTTGAGATGAACATGGACCGATTGATGAATATCTTTGGCACTGTAGTGCAAAGATGAATATTTGATTTGAGATGAATATTGATTGATGTTCTGGGGGATAAAATATTGATGATGGACCGTTAAATTCATAGATTATAGTAGATTTCATTCTCTACGTAACTCTTCTATGAATTATTATTTCCATTGCGAATATTGATCCGAAACTTGTTGTTTATTGTATTCTATCGATTTTTTCCTCGTTGGAGACTAACGATAATTTGTTGTATATTATCTTAGTCATAACATTCTTTACTGGGCTAGTTGAGCTCACCCTTTTCCTTGTTGTTCCATTTTTCTTCTCAGGAGGCGAGAATGTAGCGAGTACTAGTCGGGGTATGGAATGAAGGTTCTAGAGAGAGTTGTTTAGTAGTCCTCACCATTATTGTAAAATAATGTATCAATAAATGTGATGAGGATTTATTTGAGTATAAATATTGTCTAGAAGATAATATTTGTATTTAAACTCACAGTTTTATTGTTGTGATAATAAAGTTGTAGTTGTTTCTGTACCATGTATTTGGCGACTCAGAATGGGTTGGGTGGAATGGACCTATTTTGGGGTCGTCACAGTTGGTATCAGAGCTTAGGGATATGATCTCTGGCGGAGATCGGGGAATAGAACTAGGAGGGGAGAGACGAGTAAATCCTTTGCTAGTGTGTCCTACCTAAGCTTATTTGTTAGTTGGTCAGTATATAGGGATATTATGTGATTGATTTCCTTAATTAACCCTTGTTTTATGGCGAGAATTGAGAATGTCGAGTGAGAATATTAATAGTGGTGTAAATGAGACCGTGGAGATGCTGTACTTAACAACGAGGAGAGGCGTGCAACAGTGGCAATGTACCTCCGTGAATAACACCACCGAAAGCGAGATGATGAACGAGGGATGTTTAGAAGCTTTTTGCAGTTCATGCAAAATCAGACGAGGAGACTCGTGTTTAAAATACTGAGGAGGAGATGATAGCAATTCACGGGTGGTCACAACCAAGCAGTTCAAAGAGTTGGGACCACAGCACTGCAGGAAAGCGAGATCCGATCATGGCGGAAACATGGGTCAAGCAAATTACCAAGATATTTGATGTCTTGGGATATACGGAGGAACGTAAAGTTCCATTCACTACTTTTTATGTTAGTGGTGAGGCAGACATGGTGGGAATCGTGAAGCGTACCCATCCAAATTTGCACTCAAAGATGTGTCATGGGAGACGTTTCAGAAGCAGTTCAATGACAAGTACTTCCCCGAAAGTATTCATTATATGAAGGAAGTGGAGTTTATTAGACCGGAGCGAGAATAATATGGCAGATCCCAAAGACGAGGCGAAGTTGGCGGAGTTATCCGAGTTTGCACCTCATTTGGTGGAGAATGAGGAACGTGACGCGGATGTTTCGAGAGGTTTGAAACCCTAAGATACGTCAAGATCTCATTTCTCATAAATTTTCTCTCTATTCGGATGTTGTAAATAGGGCTCGGTTGTTAGAGCGAGATAACGAGTAACGTTCAACCGAGGGACCATAACCAGGATCATACCAAAGATAGCGATCATCGTAATAACGATAACCGGTGGAGAAAGAAGAATACGGACAAAAGCGGTAACCACTCCGGTGGTAATCGTGGCCATGAAAATAGAAGAAGCGAGTTGGGAGGAGATTTTAAAAAGGAGATTCAACAACGACCATGTGAAGACGCGTCATCGCCAATGTGGCAACCTGGTTCCAAGGAGGAGAAAGACCATCGGTCGTATGTTACAAATGCGGAAAGAGGGACATATCACCCAAAGCGCCCACTACAGTTTAAGGTATGCTATAATTGTGGAAAAGAAGGACATATCGCCGAGAGTTACGATATCGAAACCTAGTGTAGCGGGGCGATTGACTCAAAAGGATGTCCCGGAAAAGTCAAAGTCAACGATTCTGTGAAGAGCGTTTGTCGTGTGGCCCAATAAAATACGAGGAACCCGAACGGTTAGCACGGGTTAGTTAATTATAAATTCTTGCGATGTTTATACCTTACTAGATACCGGTTCTACCCATTCTTTTATCTCTCTTGCTTGCGCTCAACGTTTGAACTTGACTACGGAGAAATTAGACTTTGACCTATTTATGGAGACTCCGTTAGGAGAAACTTTCATTACATCCGTTGTTTAAAAATCTTGTTTGATTCAAGTTGGCACCATTACCTTACCTGTTGACCTTATCTCTTTAAAGATACTTGCTTTTGGGGATTGATTGGTTAACTACTCATCATGCCAAAATTGATTGCTTTTGTAAGGTTGTTAGTTTTCATATTCCTAAGCAACCTGTTATTCGAACTCAAGCAATCAAACCATTATAGTCAAACATTTTCATATCAAGCCATGAAGTCATTCGTTTATTACGGATGTCAAGTTTTCTTAGTCCATGTTATGGATTTGAATAAAGACACGTCAGATTTGAATAATATTCTTGTTGTTGTTGATTTTTCCCGACGTATTTCTCAAGAATTTATTGGCTTACTCCCAAAGGCGATATTAAATTTTGTATCGACTTTGAACCTAGACAAAACTCATTTCTAAAATCTCATATCGAATGGCTCTATTGAACTTCAAGAGTTAAAATTCAACTATAGAATTTGGTACCGAGCCTTTATCTTGTGACTTCCTTTGTGGAATTCACCTAAGCTTTACTCTCTGTAGGGGACGCCATATTCGATGCGATAGTAAATCGATAGGTGTCATTGTGACGCTTATCCAAGATTGGGATATGAGTCACAGTTGAGAGCAACCTAAGTCGAAGAATCGAAATACGTAGCTTTCTAGGCCTAGTTGGTTATTATCGGAGATTCGTGGAAGGATTTTCTTGAATCGCTATTCGTTAACTTAGTTGACTCGAAAAGATACAAAATTCGTATGGAGCGAGGAATGCGAGAAGATTTTCCAAGAGCTCAAGAGGCGACTCATTTCGGCACATATTCTAACCATGCCATCCTGGAAAAGCGAATGTGGTAGGCGACGTGTTGAGTAGAAGATCGATATAAGCACGAGTACGATATTGTCAAAGACTAATTTCGTATAATTTACAAATAATAGAGATGGAGATGAAAACTCTAGGTACCCACGTGATGATATACGAGTATAATCGACTTTAATCGGTAAAGTTAAAGCTGCTCAAGCTACACACCGGAGCTGATGAATTTGAAGAAGGAGGTGCAAGAGGTTGTTATTTTAAAAGCGAGAATCGGTGAGGTGAGGAAAGCTCAAACCTTCGATTTATTAATCCATTTGAAATTCTCGATCGAATAGGAACTGTGGCCTATAGACTCGTTTTACCACCAAGTATGACGCGTGTTCATAACGTTTTTCACGTATCGATGTTACGTAAATATGTGGACGACCCGAAACACGTCATTGAGTTAGAACCGGACGAGATAGCCGAAGACTTAACGTACGAGGAGGTACCTGTCAAGATTTTGTAGAGGAAAGAACATGACCTATGTACCGAGGTTATACCATAAGTTAAAGTTTTGTGGAGAAACCATGCTATTGAGGAAATGACCTGGGAGTTGGAAACGAAAATGAAAGCGAGGTATCTTTACCTTTTCGAAACACCAGGTACGTACGTCAATTTCGAGGACGAAATTTCATAAGGAGGGGAGGTTGTAAGACCCCGAAATTTTTTTAAATAAAAAGGAATTTCCTTTATTTATTATCTTGAAATAGTAAGGGTTGATTTGATTAATGTGGATAGTTAAGGGTTAAATACGCAAATATTTCAAAATAAGCAAGTGGTTATAAAATATTCATTTTTGTCGGGGAATATTCGTTTGGTCGTGGAATATTAAATGATTGTTTGAGAATATTATTTTGGTCGTGGAATATTAAATCGCTTTGTGGGAATATTCGCAATACTGCAGTAGCATGACCATATGTGGGCCCCATAACGGAAAGCGATTGGATGAGAAAAAAACAAAGTTTGAGTGGTTATAAATAACGGCGTAGTTATTACAATTAAGATCGTTAAAATACAAATTGGTTAAAATACGGTTGTAAGACCCCAAAATTTTTTAAATAAAAGGAATTTCCTTTATTTATTATTTTGAAATAGTAAGGGTTGATTTGATTAATGTGGATAGTAAAGGGTTAAATACATAAATATTTCAAAATAAGCAAGTGGTTATAAAATATTCATTTTTGCTTGGGAATATTCGTTTGGTCGTGGAATATTCGTGATCGTTGGGAATATTCGTTTGGTCGTAGAATATTTCAGTCTTGTCGGGGAATATTAAATGCGACGAGCATGTGACCATGTGTGGGCCCCATAACGTAAAAGCGATTGGATGAGGAAAAGACAAAGTTTGGGTGGTTATAAATAACTTGGCAGTAGTTGTTACCAGTTAAGGCGTAGTTATTCTCAATTAAGATCATTGGAATACCCGATTGGTTAAAATATGAATACGAGTGGTTGCACAAGAGACACTTGCAGATTGTATTGCAAGTATTGTTGAATTATTGATCCTTACGTAAGAAGGCACTACTCAATAATTTTCACGATGAATTCTTATTCAATATTTTATTTTATTGATTCAATAATTGTCTGCGTTGATATTTTATATTATTGTTGTTCAATAATTGTCACAACGCACAAGATTTCCCATTATCGGATCAATAATTCATATTATTTGAATAATATTATTAGATAACATTATTGGCAATGTCTAGAAAGTTACATCTAAGGAGAGGTTTGGTCACCTAATTGCGGCGCCGATGAAGGAGAGATCCTTATTGGAAAGCCCCTCTTTCCTGGGAACGACTGGTCATCATAAATGTGATTCTCGTAATATTATTTGTGAATAATTAATTATTGATTCATATGATAAGGAAATATTTATTTTATATGAATATAAATGATGGATTTATTTATGTGGTTATTAATGAAGGAATTAATGTTGAGGTGTTTTATCAAGTATTTTATCGGATTGGAGGTATTAAAAATCAAATCGGGGTTTTGAGAGATATATTGCGGGGTTATAATTTTTAATCCGAATAGTTGGATTGTGGTAATTTTGGGTATGTTATACATACATAAGTTGAGTATATGTCCACAAATTTTGAACCGTTAAAAATGCACGAATGATTTGTTGTGAATTTTAAGAGGTGTCGATTCTAAATTAGGTTTATAATTGATTTTGGTGGAAAATTCTAGAATTGAGTGGGCCCCACTTGTGGTTGGTGAAGAAATGTGCTGAATTTTATTTCAAATGTGGTGGGTGGCAATAGTAGCGAGTAAAGCCATCGTGTAGTGGTCAAGTCTGCCTTGGTAGGGCTAACATTTTCCTATAAATAGAGGGTTAAGTTAGAATTGAAAATCACACCGAAACAAAGTTTTCTTCTCTCTCTATATTATCGAAGCGTATTCTTGTGAGTATTTTGAGTATACTTTGAGTATTGTTAGGCGGTGCAAGTTTCCTTCAAAGACTATATCCGGTGTTTCAACTAGAAGTCTTGTCTTTTTCGAGGTAAGGATGTTATTTTCTTCTCAAATGATATTATTTCTTCAATATCATTATGCTGAAATGTTGATCTGAAGTTTTTATCAAATTTGGAACTTTTTCATGTCGGGGTTACTATTCATGAGTTACTATTCATGAGTTACTATTCATGAGTTACTATTCACGAGTTACTATTCACGAGTACTATTAATGAAGCGTGAAGATGTTTTTTTATGGAATTTCTATCTTTTGGTGTCGGAGTTACTATTCACATATACGACACTATTCACGATATCTGACTATTCACGATATCGGCACTATTCAATAGAAAAATAAAATTTCTTCTTTTTCGTCCAAAAATATCTATTCGGGTACTAGCTTTGATTGTATCCATGTTTTGATCATTCTTGAATTTTACACCACTATGATTATTTTTGAGGTATTGTTGGACATGGATAAAACAAAGTACGAATCATTAATCCTTAATCCTTGTCATTTTGTTTCACTTTGGATTCGTTCTTTAAAAATATTTTTCATCATCCTCGGTCTTAAATGATGATATTATTGAATATCTTTGGCCTGTAGTGCAAAGATGAATGATTTCGAAGAATATCTTTGGCACGTAGTGCAAAGATGAGCGGTGTTTAAATGAACACGACCGATCGATGAATATCTTTGGCTCAGTAGTGCAAAGATGAGCAGTGTTTAAATGAACATGACCGATCGATGAATATCTTTGGCCTTTAGTGCAAAGATGAGCAGTGTTGAGATGAACATGACCGATTGATGAATATCTTTGGCACTGTAGTGCAAAGATGAATATTTGATTTGAGATGATTATTGATTGATGTTACTGAGGATAAAATATTGATGATGGATTGTTAAATTCATAGATTATAGTAGATTTCATTCTCACGTAACTCTTCTATGAATTATTATTTCCATTGCGAATATTGATCCGAAACTTGTTGTCTATTGTATTCTATCGATTTTTTTCCTCGTTGGAGACTAACGATAATTTGTTGTATATTATCTTAGTCATAACATTCTTTACTGGGCTAGTTGAGCTCACCCTTTTCCTTGTTGTTCCATTTTTCTTCTCAGGAGGCGAGAATGTAGCGAGTACTAATCGGGGTATGGAATGAAGGTTCTAGAGAGAGTTGTTTAGTAGTCCTCACCATTATTGTAAAATAATGTATCAATAAATGTGATGAGGATTTATTTGAGTATAAATATTGTCTAGAAGATAATATTTGTATTTAAACTCAAAGTTTTATTGTTGTGATAATAAAGTTGTAGTTGTTTCTGTACCATGTATTTGGCGACTCAGAATGGGTTGGATGGAATGGACCTATTTTGGGGTTGTCACGGTTGGTATCGAGCTTAGGGATATGATCTCTGGCGGAGATGGGGAATAGAACTAGGAGGAGAGACGAGTAAATCCTTCGCTAGTGTGTCCTACCTAAGCTTATTTGTTAGTTGGTCAGTATATAGGGGTATTATGTGATTTGTTAATTTATTTAATTAACCCTTGTTTTATGATAAAGAATTGAGAATGTCGATTGAGAATATTAATAGTGGTGTAAATGAGACCGTAGAGATGCTGCATACTTAACAACGAGGAGAGCGCAACAACAGTGGCAATGTACCTCCGTGAATAACACCATTGACGAGATGATGAACGAGGGGATGTTTAAAAGCTTTTTGCAGTTCATGCAAAATCAGACGAGGAGACTCGTGTTCAAAATCTGAGGAGGAGATGATAGCAATTCACGGGTGGTCACGTGCAAAGCGTTCAAAGAGTTGGGACCACGAGTGCTGGGAAAGCAGATCCGATCATGGCGGAAACATGGGTCAAGCAAATTACCAAGATATTCGATGTCTTGGGATGCATGAAGGAACGAAAGTTCCATTCGCTACTTTTATGTTCAGTGCGAGAGGCGATTCATTGGTGGGAATCGTGAAGCGTACTCCATTCACCGCATTTTCAAAGATGTCGTGGGAGACGTTTGAAAGCAGTTCAATGACAAGTACTTCCCCGAAAGTATTCGTCTATATGAAGGAAGTGGAGTTTATTAGGATGGAGCAGAATAACATGGCGGTGTCCCAAAGACGAGGCGAAGTTGTGGAGTTATCGAGTTTGCACCTCATTTGGTGGAGAATGAGGAGCGATGACGCGGATGTTTCGAGAGGTTTGAAACCCTAAGATACGTCAAGATCTCATTTCTCATAAATTTTCTCTATTAGGATGTTGTAAAACAGGCTCGGTTGTTAGAAGCGAGATAACGAAATCACGTTCAACCGAGGGACCATAACCGAGGATCATACCAAAGATAGTAGTCATCGAATAACGATAACCGGTGGAGAAAGAAGAATACGGACAAAGGTGGTAACCACTCCGTGGTAATCGTGGCCATGAAAATAGAAGAAGCGAGTTGGGAGGAGATTTTAAAAGAGGAGATTCAACAACGACCATGTGAAGACGATAAGATCGGCAAAGAATTGGTTCTAAGGGAGGAGAAACGACCACCGATCATATGTTATAAATGCACGGAAAGAGGGACATATCACCAAAGCGCCCACAACAGTTTAAGGTATGCTATAATTGTGGAAAAGAAGGACATATCGCTTCGAGATTATATGATATCGAAACCTAGTGCGATGGGGGCGGTGACTCAAAAGGATGTCCCGAGAAAAGTCAAAGTCAACGATTCACGGAAGAGCGTTTGTCATGTAATGGCCATTAAAATACGAGGAACCCGAACGAAGTTAGCGGGTTAGTTAATTATAAATTTTTGAAGTTTATACCTTACTAGATCTTGGTTCTACCCATTCTTTTATCTCTCTTGCTTGCGCTCAACGTTTGAACTTGACTACGGAGAAATTAGACTTTGACCTATTTATGGAGACTCCATTAGGAGAAACTTTCATTACATCCGTTGCCCAAAAATCTTGCTTGATTCAGGTTGGCACTATCACATTACCTGTTAACCTTATTTCTATTGAGATATTTGCTTTTGATGTGATTTTGGGGATTGATTGGTTAACTACTCATCATGCCAAAATTGATTGCTTTTGTAAGGTTGTTAGTTTTCATATTCCTAAGCAACCTGTTATTCGAATTCAAGCAATCAAACCATTGTAGTCAAACATTTTCATATCAAGCCATGAAGTCATTCGTTTATTACGGATGTCAAGTTTTCTTAGTCCATGTTATGGATTTGAATAAAGACACGCGTCGATTTGAATAATATTCTTGTTGTTATTGATTTTCCCGACGTATTTCTGAAGAATTTCTTGGCTTACTCCCAAAGCTCGATATTAAATTTTGTATCGACTTTGAACCCGAGACAAAACTCATTTCTAAAATCTCATATCGAATGGCTCTATTGAACTTCGTGAGTTAAAAATTCAATTATAGAATTTGGTACCGAGCCTTTATCTTGTGACTTCCTTTGTGGAATTCACCTAAGCGAACTCTCTCTGTAAGGGACGTCATATTCGATGCGATAGTAAAGCGATAGGTGTCATTGTGACGTCTATATCAAGGTTGGGATATGAGTCACGATTGAGAACAACCTAAGTCAGAATCGAAATGCGTAGTTTTCTAGGCTTAGTTGGTTATTATCGGAGATTCGTTGAAGGATATTCTCGAATCGCTATTCCATTAACGTAGCTAACTCGTAGAGATACAAAATTCGAATGGAGCAAGGAATGTGGGAAGAGCTTGAAGAACTCAAGAGGAGACTCATTTCAAAGACATGTTCGACCATGCCATCTCGAAAAGCAAGCGTGGTAGCCGACGTGTTGAGTAGAAGATCGTATATACAATAATGCAAGTACGATGTTGTGTCAAAGACTAATTTTGTATAATATACAAATAATAGAGATGGAGATGAAAACTCTAGGTACCTACGCGTGATGATATACGACGAAGCACGTGATGATATCGAGTATAATCGACTTTAATCGATAAAGTTAAAGTCGCATTCAAGCTACACACCGGGTGATGAATTTAAAGAAGGAGGTGCAAGAAGTTGTTATTTTAAAAGCGAGAATCGGTGAGGTGAAGAAAGCTCAAACCTTCGATTTATTAATCCATTTGAAATTCTCGATCGAATAGGGCGTGGCCTATAGACTCGCTTTTACCACCAAGTACGATGGCGTGTTCATAACGTTTTTCACGATCGATGTTACGTAAATATGTGGACAAACCGAAACACGTTATTGAGTTAGAAGCCGGGACGAGATAGTAGAAGACTTAACGTATGAGGAGGTACTGTCAAGATCTTGGATAGGAAGGAGCATGTCCCCACGCCATGAAAGGTCATACCACAAGTTAAAGTTTTGTGGAGGAATCATGCTATAGAAGAAATGACACGGGAATTGAAAGCGAAATGAAAGCGAGGTATCCTCACCTTTTGAAACACAGTGTATCGCACGTCAATTTCGAGGACGAAATTTCATAAGGAGGGAGGTTGTAAGACCGAAATTTTTTAAATAAAAGGAATTTCCTTTATTTATTATTTTGAAATAGTAAGGGTTGATTTGATTAATGTGGATAGTAAAGGGTTAAATACATAAATATTTCAAAATAAGCAAGTGGTTATAAAATATTCATTTTTGTTGGGGAATATTCGTTTTGGTCGTGGAATATTAAATCTTTGGAGAATATTCGTTTGGTCGTAGAATATTCGTCTTGTGAGGGAATATTCGCACGACGGTAGCGACCATGTGTGGGCCCCATAACTAAAAAGCGATTGGATGAGGAAAAGCGACAAAGTTTGGGTGGTTATAAATAACGGCGTAGTTATTATCAATTAAGTATGTAGTTATTCTGAATTAAGATCATTGGAATACCGGTGGTTAAAATACGATGAATCTGAGTGGTTGCACAAGATGCTTTACGGTATATTACAGTATTGTTGAATTATTGATCCTTACGTAAGAAGGCACTACTCAATAATTTTCACAGTGAATTCTTATTCAATATTTTATTTTATTGATTCAATAATTCTTTGCGTTGATATTTTATATTATTGTTGTTCAATAATTGTCATCGCGCACATATTTCCCATTATCGGATCAATAATTCATATTATTTGAATAATATTATTAGATAACATTATTGGCAATGTCTAGAAAGTTTACATCTAAGGAGAGGTTTGGTCACCTAATTGCGCGCCGAGAAGGAGAGATCCTTATTGGAAAGCCCCTCTTTCCAGGAGCGGCTGGTTGTCATAAATGTGATTACGTAATATTATTTGTGAATAATTAATTATTGATTCATATGATAAGGAAATATTTATTTTATATGAATATAAATGATGGATTTATTTATGTGGTTATTAATGAAGGAATTAATGTTGAGGTGTTTTATCGGTATTTTATCGGATTGGAGGTATTAAAAATCAAATCGGGTTTTGAGATATATTGCGGGGTTATAATTTTTAATCCAAATAGTTGGATTGTGGTAATTTTTGGGTATGTTATACATACATAAGTTGAGTATATGTCCACAAATTTTGAACCGTTAAAATGCACGAATGATTTGTTGTGAATTTTAAGAGGTGTCGGATTCGGAAATTAGGTTTATAATTGATTTTGGTGGAAAATTCTAGAATTGAGTGGGCCCCACTTGTGGTTGGTGAAGAAATGTGCTGAATTTTATTTCAAATGTGGTGGGTGGCAATAGTAGCAGGTAAAGCCATCAGGTAGCAGGTCAAGTCTGCTTTTAGGGCTAACATTTTCCTATAAATAGAGGGCTAAGTTAGAATTGAAAATCACACGAAACAAAGTTTTTTTTCTCTCTCTATATTATCGAGCGTATTCTTGTGAGTATTTTGAGTATACTTTGAGTATTGTTAGGCGGTGCAAGTTTCCTTCAAAGACTATATCCCAGGTGTTTCAACTAGAAATCTTGTCTTTCGAGGTAAAGGATGTTATTTTCTTCTCAAATGATATTATTTCTTCAATATCATTATCTTTGAAATGTTGATCTGAAGTTTTATCAAATTTGGAACTTTTTCATGTTACTATTCATGAGTTACTATTCATGAGTTACTTATTCATGAGTTACTATTCACGCAGTACTATTCATGAAGCGTGAAGATGTTTTTTGTGGAATTTCTATCTTTTGGTGTCTGAGTTACTCTTATTCACATATACGGCCTTTATTCACGTATCTGAGACTATTCACGTATATCAAGACTATTCAATTAGAAAAATAAAATTTCTTCTTTTCGTCCAAAATATCTATTACGGGTACTAGCTTTGATTGTATCCATGTTTTGATCATTCTTGAATTTTACACCACTATGATTATTTTTGAGGTATTGTTGGACATGGATAAAACAAAGTATGAATCATTAATCCTTAATCCTTGTCATTTTGTTTCTTTGGATTCGTTCTTTAAAATATTTTTCATCATCCTCGGTCTTAAATGATGATATTATTGAATATCTTTGCTTTTGTAGTGCAAAAGATGAATGATTTTCGAAGAATATCTTTGGCTTTGTAGTGCAAAGATGAGCGGTGTTTAAATGAAATACGATGGATCGATGAATATCTTTGGCCAGTAGTGCAAAGATGAGCAGTGTTTAAATGAACATGACCGATCGATGAATATCTTTGGCCTTTAGTGCAAAGATGAGCAGTGTTGAGATGAACATGACCGATTGATGAATATCTTTGGCACGTAGTGCAAAGATGAATATTTGATTTGAGATGATTATTGATTGATGTTACGAGGATAAAATATTGATGATGGACCGTTAAATTCATAGATTATAGTAGATTTCATTCTCTACGTAACTCTTACATGAATTATTATTTCATTGCGAATATTGATCCGAAACTTGTTATCTATTGTATTCTATCAGATTTTTCCTGTTGGAGACTAACGATAATTTGTTGTATATTATCTTAGTCATAACATTCTTTATTGGGCTAGTTGAGCTCACCCTTTCCTTGTTGTTCCATTTTTCTTCTCGTGAGGCGAGAATGTAGCGAGTACTAGTGGGGTATGGAATGAAGGTTCTAGAGAGAGTTGTTTAGTAGTCCTCACCATTATTGTAAAATAATGTATCAATAAATGTGATGAGGATTTATTTGAGTATAAATATTGTCTAGAAGATAATATTTGTATTTAAACTCACAGATTTTATTGTTGTGATAATAAAGTTGTAGTTGTTTACGTACCATGTATTTGGCGACTCGAGAATGGGTTGGATGGAATGGACCTATTTTGGGGTCGTCACAACAAGAATAATACTGGCGTGGTTGCACAAAGAGTATTACGGTGACGCACAAATATTGTTGAATTATTGATCCTTACGTAAGATGGCACTACTCAATAATTTTCACATGAGTTACTTGTTCAATATTTTATTTTATTGATTCAATAATTCTTTGCGTTGATATTTTATATTATTGTTGTTCAATAATTGTCATCGCATGATATTTCCCATTATCGGATCAATAATTCATATTATTTGAATAATATTATTAGATAACATTATTGGCAATGTCTAGAAAGTTACATCTAAGGAGAGGTTTGGTCACCTAATTGCGGCGCCCAAGATGAGAGATCCTTATTGGAAAGCCCCTCTTCCGGGAATGTACTGGTCATTATAAATGTGATTACGTAATATTATTTGTGAATAATTAATTATTGATTCATATGATAAGGAAATATTTATTTTATATGAATATAAATGATGGATTTATTTATGTGGTTATTAATGAAGGAATTAATGTTGAGGTGTTTTATCAGTATTTTATCGGATTGGAGGTATTAAAAATTAAATCAGGGGTTTTGAGATATATTGCAGGGGTTATAATTTTTAATCCGACCGTTGGATAATATGGTAATTTTTGGGTATGTTATACATACATAAGTTGAGTATATGTCCACAAATTTTGAACCGTTAAAAATTCACGAATGATTTGTTATGAATTTTAAGAGGTGTCTGATTCGGAAATCAGGGTTATAATTGATTTTGGTGGAAAATTCTAGAATTGAGTGGGCCCCACTTGTGGTTGGTGAAGAAATGTGCTGAATTTTATTTCAAATGTGGTGGGTGGCAATAGTAGCAGGTAAAGCCATCAGGTAGCAGGTCAAGTCTGCTTCGGTGGGCTAACATTTTCCTATAAATAGAGGGCTAAGTTAGAATTGAAAATCACACCAGAAACAAAGTTTTCTCTCTTTCTCTCTATATTATTGAGCGTATTTTGTGAGTATTTAGATACTTTGAGAGTTGTTCAGTACAAGTTTCATTCAGCATCACTTCCGACCTTTCCTTCCTTAGAAATAATCGATTCTTTGAGAGGTAAGGGATGTTATTTTCTTCTCAAATGATATTAATTCTTCAATATCATTATGCTGAAATATTGGTTGGTACTTTTTATCAAATTTGGAACTTTTTCATGTCGGGGTTACTATTCATGAGTTATTATTCATGAGTTACTATTCATGAGTTACTATTCACGAGTTACTATTCACGAGTACTATTCATGAAGCGTGAAGATGTTTTTTTGTGGAATTTCTATCTTTGGGTGTTTGAGTTACTATTCACGATACGGCCTTTATTCACGATACCAAGACTATTCACGAATCACGGCACTATTCACCAAAAATGAAAATTTTTCTTTTCGTCTAAAATATCTATTACGGATACTAGCTTTGATTGTATCCATGTTTTGATCATTCTTGAATTTTACACCACTATGATTATTTTTGAGGTATTATTGGACATGGATAAAACCAAGTATGAATCCTTAATCCTTAATCCTTGTCATTTTGTTTCCTTTGGATTCGTTCTTTAAAAATATTTTCATCATCCTCGGTCTTAAATGATGATATTATTGAATATCTTTGGCCTTTAGTGCAAAGATGAATGAATATCTTTGGCACGTAGTGCAAGATGAGAGTGAAGATGAACATGACCGATTGATGAATATCTTTGGCTCAGTAGTGCAAAGATGAATATTTGATTTGAGATGAATATTGATTGATGTTACTGAGGATAAAATATTGATGATGGATTTGTTAAATTCATAGATTATAGTAGATTTCATTCTCACGTAACTCTTCTATGAATTATTATTTCCATTATGAATATTGATCCGAAACTTGTTGTCTTTTGTATTCTATCGATTTTTCCTGTTGGAGACTAACGATAATTTGTTGTATATTATCTTAGTCATAACATTCTTCTTGGGCTAGTTGAGCTCACCCTTTTCCTTGTTGTTCCATTTTTCTTCTCGGGAGGCGAGAATGTAGCGAGTACTAAATGGGGGTATGGAATGAAGGTTCTAGAGAGAGTTGTTTAGTAGTCCTCACCATTATTGTAAAATAATGTATCAATAAATGTGATGAGGATTTATTTGAGTATAAATATTGTCTAGAAGATAATATTTGTATTTAAACTCACAGTTTTATTGTTGTGATAATAAAGTTGAAGTTGTATCTATACCATGTATTTGGCGACTCAGAATGGGTTGGGTGGAATGGACCTATTTTGGGGTCGTCACATTAAGGGTCCGAATAGGGTACTCATGCTCTCTTTTTCATTCACGGGGGCTCTTTGCTCTTATTTCCCGTTTTATTCTCTTTTTTTTTCATTTAATATATAGATGGATAATGAGTGCGTTTTATGCTCCATCTCACGCCTGTGTTTATGGGGAGTGCATTTCTTGTTTCTCCTCGACCCACCACAAGACTCAATTAGTACATTTTTTAAGAAGCTTATATACCCCACTTTTTCCCCCAAACTTACATTCTTGCCTAATTCGTCGTCTTCACTGCCTATACTTGTCATTCTTTCATTTAAACTAGCATTGTCCTTTAGAAATTCCTTATTTATCAATTTGACTAATCAGTCCACATAAGTGTCATTAACGTGCTAACCTTTTTATACTAGTGTCAAACATGAAAAAAATCCAATTCATAACTCAAAATTACATTACAGTTCTAATATTCGGTACTGTACTTGTCTACTTAATCTTAACCTCATTATTGGCCAAAATAACATGAACTATATCAAACCGCTGGACAAATGCAATATAACACAATACTTAACTAAATATTTTTTCTTTTTTATATATATATATATATATATATATATATATATATATATATATATATATATATATATATACTGATAAACATAACATAATTGAAAACTAAATGAAACTATTTACAATCCAATATTACTATGCAACTACATGACTACATGAATGCACACAATTAATAATCCTAAAACTAAACATGCAACTAACATATGCAAGGCTAACTAATAAAATTAAACGTACAGACATAAAATTTAACTAACTCCCCCAAACTTGTAAACTAAAATGTCCTCATTGTAAAGAATTAAGCAATAATGTATGAGGACTTCCCTGTAATCTTCTAAGCTGGAGGTGGTGGTGGCTATTGTTCGTCATCTGAATCACTAGGTGGAAACCTTGGCATCGGGGCTGGCTGCTGATATCGGAATTGTGCATTAGGATTGAAACTCTGGAGTGTTGCGTTCAATGAGGCAAAAGACATATTCATGGCATCGAACATATGGTCCTGCCTCGCCATGAGTCTCCGTATCTCTCTTCGGGCATCCGTGTTGTACCCATCCATTTATCTTTGAAGGCTCTGGAACTGAGGGCTAGATAAAGCTTCGGGTTGTAGTGTCACCTCCATTCCTTGCTCTCCCATCATTACATCCCCCTGAAACTCGTCATCATCTGAGGTGTCCTCAACGTCAATCTCATCCTCCTAGGCTATTGGAAATATAAATCCAACTCCTCTAGGGTGCGACTTGCCCCCGGGCCACACCAAGTACCGTGTAATCATCCTCGTGTCTAAATTCTGAAGCGGAGTTTGGGTGGTCTCATCATCGGACCATTGTATTCCCGCCTGTCTGCATAACCCACAAATGAGTGATGGGTGTGGCAAGCCGCCATAGAATGGTCCTCGCAGGCATCTTCGGATAGAAAAATTAATTATAGCCCCCACATCGATGATAAAATCTTGGACGAAGGCATATAAAAGTAATGCTTTCTCCTTGGTCACATCTGATGTGTGTGTGGATGGAAATAGCTTGGCACACACGAACGCGTACCATATCTTTCCATATCGGCTAAGATCCTTACTGTGGAAGACAGTGCCTCCTTTTTGGCCCTTGATCCATGTGGTACCCGACTTTGTCATTTCCTTTAAAATAGCCTCGTAATCAGGCTCATGGTCACGTAAGTGAGCGTACTGGCAATGTCTAGGAACTCATAATTGGTAGTATGTGTTGATGGCATCAGCACTGAAAGGAACTAACCTACTCCGCACAAATACGTTGAATGGGGCATTATCCTATGCGTTGGCGTAGAACTTCTTGACCACAATCACAATTGATGGCTCAGACTCTTCCGTGAACTTATTCCAACCTTTCTAATAGATTTGTTGCATCATTTCACCATCGACATGGTCAGGTGCCAAACCTCGCTATGGTGTGAGTGTTTTTGTCACAAGGTAGTCATAACGGTCGGCGGGGATGGTAATTATGAAATTTCATTTGTCAAAGGTCCGTGTTGGTTGTGCGTGTAACACCCCCTTCCCAAAAAGGAAAGGGAGGTCACGTGCAAAGCACAACAAACCTCAAAATAAGTAAACAAAGTACTAATAACCTCAAAATATTAATAGTGGTGATCCATTAATAAAGTACTAAATACAATTCTCCAAACATAGTCAAAATAACCAAAATCAAAAATCGAAACAACCTAGATGGTCAAAGACAACTCTCTCATCACACTAGCCCTGAATCACCCCTCTAAACCTGCCGGAAAAAAACACAGCATAAGCCAATTGCCCAGTATGGATACATATATACAAAAGATATACAACTGATATACGAAAACAACTAAGACAAAATACTGAACCAAGCCTCAAGTGTAAATACTGACGAAAATATATTCTCCAAAGATCATAATGGAATATATATGAATCAACAGAATTGACGAAACTAATAGAAGAATAAAGAAATATGAATCAAGTAAATAACTCAATAAATTGGTGAGCAGTAAAAAACAAAACTAATACAATGAAATAATAACAGTGAATCAAATGGTTGAGTTTTATTTTATATACCGAGTGAGCTCGAAATATACATTGCCACATTGTGCAAGTCGAAAAAAAAAAATGCCACACTGGCAAGTCAAAATAATGTCACACAGGCAATCAAATGATGCCACACAGCAACCAAAATAATGCCACACATACGAATCACACATTGGATCGCGAATCCAAATGTATGCAAATCGGATAGGTGTGTTTGGCACAACATCACAAATCCGCTGAACATAAAACTAGGGTTAACCCATACGCCTCCCACAACAAAATACCAAATGGCCCACTTCTTCCAGAGCCCAAAACGGAGACGTCGTGGACTAATCAGACCACCACGAAAAGTGTCATGCCTCTCGTGCCAAGACGACATGCCTGTGGTACCCCCACAGGTGGTTATAGCTCAAGTATACCCTACGGTATATTCTAACAAAAATACTATGTCACAACACATGCGACATCATACCAACAAAAGGGTTCTATATGTACATGTTGAACCAAATCAAATTATCACAAGGTCTCAAAAGAAGGTAGCAACATATGTACTTCGCTCTATAATTATCAAAAATAAATACTAAACATGATATCCTAATTCAAAGAGTACAAATACGAGTCATATGTATCAACTCCAAAATGAAACTAATATATTTATTTCACGGGGAAAAAATTATGTGAAATCATAATGTAATTCGAAATAAGGAAACAAACGAACAAATCAAATTTAATAAGAGTATCGTTGAAAGAGTACGGAATCCGTACCTGATACTTCAAAACCATTTATAGCACACTCCACAAAATCTTACTCTCAAATGCCAATGATATCAAATACGAAACGTTATTCACAACTTAAACATATTCACCTCAAATTAAAAATAATTAAAACTAATAATTCCAAAATAATTCATAATCTATTTAATATGCCTTTAATCATCGCTTTATATCAATTATTAATACTCCAAAATTTATACTCCAAATATACTTCTCAAATTTTCTCCGTCCGATCTAATAAAATAAAAATAATACAATTTTAAGTTACCTAATAATTATAATTTATATTAATAAGAAATTAATTCCTCCAATTACATCAATTTTACAATACAACCCAAATTAAATTATAATTTATCTTCTAATCATTTTTTCTCTCTTATATTTTAACAAATCGAACCTTATATATATATATATATATATATAAAATAATATATATATATAATATAAACCATTATAACATTACAAAAGTATAGCAACTATATATATTAATATCATAAGTCAGTGCTGATAACCGAAGGCTTAATTCGAATTTATTTTGTTTTTTTACATACATGTGAATTAGGATGACAACTATATTGTCAGGAACTGAACTATCAAGTCTCTTTAACAAAGTAGAAGACATAAAAATACTATAATGCCAAATCTCAACCGACTTCCGCCATAGATGTGATCCCTTTTGCCCAAAATAATTGATTACATACCTTTAACTTAACTCAGTTCGTTTTCTTTCTTTTTCTCCCTTCTCTGTAATGCGACTGCGCTTCTCCTTTTTCTTTTCTTTCAGACGAATAATGGCTTAAGTATATAATAGGGTTTGTATTTTAGTTATTTATTATCAATATTTTATTAATTAATATAATATATTTATTAACTCTCCAAATTTTAATACGATTTTAAAAATTACACAATTATAAATTAGACCCATTTAGTTTAAAGCCCAATTTTACCAATTTAATTTACCCAACACTTATTAATACATTAGCCCACACAAATTAAATAACTAGTTTGACCCAAATAAATGACGAAGTTCAAACAATATGTTTTAAGAATAAAAATTTAATATTATTATTTTTTTTGGGATATTACATTACCTCCCCCTTAAAAAGGATTCCGTCCCCGAAATCAAAAGAATGAATGTACCTAATTATCAAAAAGATGCGGATATTTCGTTCGAATAGACTCCTCTATCTCCCAAGTAGCTTCTCGATCCAAATGATTTTACTTCGCGTAGTTGTATAGTAGCACACGATATTGATTATTGATGCTTACGTGAGAAGTCACTCAGCTATGCTCAATTATTGCTACTGATAATTCTTTGCATCATATCTCTTATATTATTGATTCAATTATTGTCAAAGATTATCATCGTATAATATGTTATAGTATTAAATTATTAATTGAGACGACAAGTTATAAATGATTAATAATTGTTGAAAGATTAAATATGTGTTGATTAAAAATAAAATGATTTGTGGTAATATTTATTCAATCCTTGATGTATATAAAGAGTCTGTTATGAGACGTTTGTGGTAAGTTTGATTATTTTATTGGGGGGGGCCCATATGTCATCATCTAAGAGTCCCTTCGTCAATAGTAACTACCTTTGTGAATAGTAATTACCTTTGTGAATAGTAATTACCTTCGTCAATAGTATTTACCTTCGTCAATAGCAATTACCTTTGTGAATAGTAATTACCCTTGTGAATAGTAATTACCTTCGTCAATAGTATTTACCTTCGTCAATAGTAATTACCTTCTTCAATAGTAATTACCTTCGTCAATAGTAATTACCTTCGTCAATAGTAATTACCCCTTCGCAAATAGTAGTTGTTGTCCTTTAATATTACCAAGAGTTAAGCGCCTCTTGATTGTTCCAAGGGTTAATTACCCTTCGCAAATAGTAGTTGTCTCTTCAATATTACCAAGAGTCATTTTGACCCTTCGTTAAGACCAAGAGCCACCCTCGGCTTTTTCTATAAATAGAAAGCTCATTCCTTCATTATGTCTTACTTAATTCATGAAACTCAGAGAGAGAAACTATAGAGAGAAAGAAGAAAAGTATTTCGCTACTTCACTTTTCCAATATTCGGTTCTTCTAAGGTAGGGAATATTATTTGTTGTGCCCGTAAAGGGTGTTATTCTTTCTTATTCATGAAGAGAACTTCTGTTATTCCATTCTTTATTATTCTATTGGAATAACCTGTAAAAGTGGCATACCCTATACATGACTTGTATATGCGGAATACCCTATACTTGGTGAAATCCTTATATTATTCCATTCTTATTTATTCTGTTGGAATAACTTGTATATGTGGAATCCCCTATACTTGGTGATATTCTTCTATTATTTTATTATTCCGTTGGAACATCCTCATCATGCTTTCTACTTTGACGGATTGGTTAAAATCTTTATTATTCTATTGGAATATCCATGTCGTGTGTGTTTTACAGGACACGGTTTCATTTTATTATTCTCGTATTTATTATTACATTGGAATAACTTTGTCTATGCTGCGGCACCGCATGCATGGTGATTTCTTTTGTTATTTCATTCGCTATTATACTCGGTTGGTTAAAATTTTGACTTATATACTCCATGAATTTAGTGGAATATCCTTGATATTTGCGCTTCATCCGAAGATTTTTAATGAAAATATTTTTTCGAGCATTCTTGAATTTTACTCTACAAAGCGAAGATCATGTTGACAATTTGGACGTTATTAGTTCTGAATAAATTAATTCGTGAACTTGTTTTATTGAATTATTATGTCATTGTCATCATCCTCATGTTATATTATGTTATCTTTGGCTTACGTGCATAGATGAACTTAGTATGATTATGACCGAGGATCATTCATTCGGTATAATTATGGCTTGATATAAATGATGTGACAAAAGTCCTCAAGTGGCCTGTGAATTGATGATGGATAGTTTTGGTATGATTATGACCAGGTGAAAATCATGACCATTGATAATTTGATGTGGTAATGCGAGGGATGATTAGATATTGTGGTTTATTCATTAAACTGAGTCTTAGTGATAAAAATTGATGAAAACCTTTTAAAACCCAAAAGATAGTAGACTTTATTTTCTACTTGACTCTTTTAATGGATTGCATATTTCACTGCAGTTAAACTGGTTGTCTATTGTATTTTATCAGTTTAACATTGTTGAAGACTATTGATAATTTATTCTGCATTATCTTAGTTATAATATTTCTTCTTTGGGCTAGTTGAGCTCACCCTTTCTTTCTTTCATTCTCTTCAGGAAATGAGAATATATTTGGGGACGAGTCGGGGAAAAGAGTGATGGTCAGAAGATAGCATTAGTAGTCCTCACTATTTTGTTAAATAGTGTGACAATAAATGTAATGAGGACTCCTTGAGTATGGATATTGTCTAAATGACAATATTCTATTAGAACTCTCGGTTTATGTATTGTCGTATGTTACACCACGGATGTATAATTAAGTTTGTATTTGAATTTATGTACCATGTAAGTGGCGACTCAAGATGGGTGGACGTATACCTAATTTTGGGGGCGTCACGGTTGGTATCGAGCTTAGGGTATGATCCCGGCTAAGATGCGAGATAAGAACTAGGAGGGAGAGGCGGGGAATTCCTTCGCTAGTATGACCTACCTAAGTTTATTTGTTATTTAATTGGTGGAATTGAGTATAGGGATAATATTTGATATATTAATTAACCCTTGTGTTGTGGCGGTGTTTGGAAATGGCATTTGAAAATATTCACAATGGAGTGAATGTGACCGTTGTGACACCTTTAATCACTAATCGAGTTAATGCGAAAGGACGAAGAACAAATTAGAGATATCCACGTAGTGAATGAAGAACTAATTATTGCACCTGAGCTAGTCAGCAGAGGTAGCGGTGAGAGTGAGGAAGAAGAGGAACCGAGGAGAATTGGTTAGAAGAAGTTTATGATCAAAACTTAGAATTACAAAATCGTGTTCGTGAGCTAGAAGAATGATTGAAGAACTAAGCAACGGTCATGGAACAAAGGGATACAACAATTCAAAATTTGGTTACCCGATATGTGATGCTCGAACAAAATCATGCTTTGGCAGGGTGTAAGATATTAAAGTTGGAATCTGAGAATTTAAAAATCAAAGATTAGCTGAAAGAAGAAACAAGCGAACGAAGGAGAATAGGCGATGCATGGGTAAAAGGCGCACAACGCGTTGATAGTGTAGAAAAGACGTCCGATCCAATAAAGCCAAAATAGATGAAATGGACTTTGCTTTTTGACAAGAATTGGGAGAACCCAACATCGAATTCGGAATTACCCTGTGCATAGCGGTCAACCCGAATTCGATATGGATCGGAGAATAATGATTCAAATCATGGATCAGGAATGTGAAGAAGCACTTAAGGGTGGAATGTACCCTATAGTAAAGTTAAACTCGGTAATTTAAGTGAGAGCGTTTGTCGAGAAACCCGAACGAAGTTATTACGGGTAAATTAATTATAAATTATTGCCAAGTCTATACTCTATTCAATACAAGTTATACCCACTCTTTTATTCTACCTAGTTGTGTTTAATGTTTAAATTTGACTCCGGAAAAATTAGACTTTGATTTATCTATTGAAACTTCGTTTGGAGAAACCTTCGTTACCTCCACTGTTTATTAATCTTGTTGTTTCAAATAAACACTTTCACGTTACCTGTCGATCTTATCTCTTTTAAAATACTTGCCTTTGAGGTAATTTTTGAAAACGATTGATTAACTACTCATTATTCTTTTTGTAAGGTTGTTAGCTTTCATATTCCTAACCAACTCGTTATCTTAATTCAAAGTAACCAAACCCTAAAGTTAATCTTTGTTATATCAAGCCATAAGTAAAGAGCCCCGATCCTTTCGTTGTTGACTTCCTTGTGTGGAATGCACCAAAGCCGGACTTTTCAGAGGCGACGTCGTGAATGACGATGACAAGTTGATAGGTATCATTGTGAGGTCTTTATCTAGGTTAAAGGATAGAAGTCACAGTTGGTATCAATGTAACGTATTATCCAAGTCTTGGATAAGAGTAGCGATTTTGAATGATATTTCTATCATTAATAAATTTCTTGACGTATTCTTGAAGATTTCCTAGCCTACCCTAGAGCGTAAAATCGAATTTTGTATTGACCCCAAAGATAAAACTCATTTCTTAAACCCTCAAATATTTCTTCAACTAAAAGGATGCATTTACGAGGATTATGATGAAAGTCATAATAAAAGCATTGGACTAATGAAAATCATGGGTATATGAAGTATTAGTAAGTGTTATGATGAGTTATGTTGGTTATTATGTGAAAACATGAAAGTTTCTTAGAAATCACAAAGGGTTGAAAAATTAGATTTTGGTAAAAGCGTAACATGAAATTCAATTGACCATATCTCCTATTATATTTTGAATTTTGAGTGTGGTCAAGTCCTAGAGTTAGATCTATGAGTTTTGTAGCTTATCCAAGTGGAATCTTTGGAAAAGGTGTTTGTAGATTTTTGTGTAATTTGAATTTAGCAAAAGAGTCCAAAGCTGCAAATTACAAAAACGCTACTACCCAGAAACTTTAAGGGCTGTTTTGGCCACTAAATTTATGTGAAAAATTCTGGCCTTTTGGGACATGAAAATATATGTTATATAAAAGTACCTCCTGTCCAAAAATGAGCTCATTTCGACTTAAAATGAACAAGTTATGACCATTTCAATATTTAGGTTTTTTTGACGAAAAATGCTATAACTGGGTTTTCTATAACTCCGATGACCATGAAATTTAAACTGGAGGCTCACATTAACATGTGTAAGGTCCTGCCAAGATTTGGGAATTTTTGGAGTTAAACTTGAGGTAGCTAATTTCATAAGGAATTAATTAGAAATTGATTTTTGAAAAATAGTAAATGAATTTTAAAAATTTTGAGAAAAATATATTTTCATTATGGGACTATAATATGTTAAATCCCGTAAAAGAAATAATTTTGGGACCTGATTTGGTATTTTCATGAAAATAGTTTAATTTACGAACATATGAGTTAAATATGTTATGTGAAGTAACAAAGTTTAAAATAGGATTTTATGGCTAGAGAATCCTATATAGAGTATATGCATATTTTTTTTATGAGGGATTTGATAATTGGTGATGATATCTTATGAGTATGGCATTTTTGGAATGATTAAATGCATTATATGGTAAAGCGTAAACAATTGAGATAAATTATTTATAAATTTAAGAAGTGATTAAAATATTGTTATAATATTAATGATATTAGATTATGAGATTATTAAGTGATTGATAACATGGGGATATTCTTGAATCCTGGATAAATTATATTATAAATGTTTAATATTTATCCTTTATCTCATTTGATTGATTCTTTATATCATTATCCTCATGCTTATATTGTGTTGAAAGTCATATGTGGCTTACGTGAATAGATGGACTTGGTATGATTATGACCAGGGATTGTTCGGTATAATCATAACCGTAATTGAAAACACGATTATCTTTGGCCGTAGTGCATGGATAATTTGTGGTCGTGATACTAATGAATACACGATTATCTTTGGTCGTAGTGCATGGATAATTTGTGGTCGTGATACTAATGAATACACGATTATCTTTGGGTAGTAGTGCATGGATAATTTGTGGTCGTGATACTAATGAATACACGATTATCTTTGGCCGTAGTGCATGGATAATTCGTGGTCGTGATACTAATGAATATCCTTGGCCTGTAGTGCAGGGATGATTCGATGATATGGATTAATTATTGGTGAGTCTCAAAGAATGAAATATTAATTCATGGATGTGGTAAAAGTCATCTTTGGTCAGTAGTGCATTGATAGACTTGGTATGATTATGACCAAGGATTATTCGGTATAATCATGTCCAGATTGAAAACACGAATATCCTTGGCCGATTGAGTGCATGGATAATTCGTGGTCGTGATACTATTAAGTTGCGTCTCAAAGATTATTGGTTTTACTGATTGTATATCTTTGGCTCAGTAGTGCAAAGATGAATTGTTAATGAATATCTTTGGTAGGATTGCGAAGATGAATTTAATATTTTAACGATAAAGGTATTCAAGGTATCCTCACCTCTTTATCATATCAGTATCGCGTACCCTAATTTCGAGGGCGAAATTTTATAAGGAGGATGTAAGACCCTGACTTTTATAAATAAAGATGAATTTTTTATAAAAATTATTTTGAATATTATGGAATAAATTTGATATAATGTTATAGTTGTGGGGAATATTTATAAATTTTGCAAAGTAAGCAAGTTGTTATAAAATATTCGTTTGGTGGGGAATATTCTTTTGTGGGGAATATTAAATGCGAATGACTCAATCATTAGTGGACCCCTTAATGGAAGTATTGTCGTAGTTAGAAAAGCGACAAAATTATTTTTCTATAAAAATAACGCGAGAGGTGTTCTACCATTAAAACTGTTGAACTACCCGGTAGTAAAGAAATGCGATGTCTGGCGTAGTTGTATAGTATCACACGATATTGATTATTGATGCTTACGTGAGAAGTCACTCATTTATGCTCAATTATTGCTACTGATAATTCTTTGCATCATATCTCTTATATTATTGATTCAATTATTGTCACAAAGATTATCATCGTATAATATGTTATAGTATTAAATTATTAATTGAGACGACAAGGTATAAATGATTAATAATTGTTGAAAGATTAAATATGTGTTGATTAAAAATAAAATGATTTGTGGTAATATTTATTCAATCCTTGATGTATATAAAGAGTATGTTATGAGACGTTTGTGGTAAGTTTGATTATTTTATTGGGGGCCCATATGTCATCATCTAAGAGTCCCTTAAATCAATAGTAATTACCTTTGTGAATAGTAATTACCTTTGTGAATAGTAATTACCTTCATAATAGTATTTACTTTCAATGAATAGTAATTACCTTTGTGAATAGTAATTACCTTTGTGAATAGTAATTACCTTCGTCAATAGTATTTACCTTCGTCAATAGTAATTACCTTCTTCAATAGTAATTACCTTCGTCAATAGTAATTACCTTCATCAATAGTAATTACCCTTTCGCAAGTAGTAGTTGTCCCTTCAATATTACCAAGAGTTAACTGCCTCTTCGGTGTTCCAAGGGTTAATTACCCCTTCGCAAATAGTAGTTGTCTCTTCAATATTACCAAGAGTCATTTTGACCCTTCGTTAAGACCAAGAACCACCCTCAGTTTTTCTATAAATAGAAAGCTCATTCCTTCATTATGTCTTACGAATTCACTGAAACTCTAGAGAGAGAAACTATAGAGAGAAAGAAGAAAAGTATTCTGCTATTTCACTTTTCCAATATTCAGGTTCTTCTAAGGTAGGGAATATTATTTGTTGTATTCGTAAAGGGGTGTTATTCTTTCTTATTCATGAAGAGAACTTCATTATTCCATTCTTTATTATTCATTGGAATAACTTTGTAAAAGTGGCATACCCTATACATGACATTGTATATGCGGAATACCCTATACTTGGTGAAATCCTTATATTATTCCATTCTTATTTATTACATTGGAATAACTTTGTATATCTGGAATCCCCTATACTTGGTGACATTCTTCTATTATTTTATTATTAGTTGGAACATCCCTGTTTCAGCTTTTTACGCCGGACTGGTTAAAATCTTTATTATTTTGTCTTTATTATTCTATTGGAATATCACGCTCGTGTGTTTTACAGGACACGGTTCTTTTTTTTATTATTACGTATTTATTATTACATTGGAATAACACTCTATGCAAGCAATCGCATGCATGGTGATTTCTTTTGTTATTTCATTCGCTATTATACTCGGTTGGTTAAAATTTTGACTTCTATACTCCATGAATTTAGTGGAATATCCTTGATATTTGCGCTTACATTGAATATCCATGCATGCGTTTACGCCAGACCTGATCCCGTTATTTATTATTTTGTTGGAATAACTTGCCTGTGCGGTCTATCGCATGCCTGGTGATTTCTTTTGTTATTCCATTCTTTATTATACTCAGTTGGTTAAAATGTTGACTTCTATACTCCATAAAATTAGTGGAATATCCTTGATATTTGCGCTTCTTCCAGTATTTTTAATGAAAATATTTTTCTGAGCATTCTTGAATTTTACTCTACAAAGCAGTATCATGTTGACAATTTGGACGTTATTAGTTCCTGAATAAATTAATTCGTGAACTTGTTTTATTGAATTATTATGTCATTGCCATCATCCTCATGTTATATTATGTTATCTTTGGCTTACGTGCATAGATGAACTTAGTATGATTATGACCAGGGATCATTCGGTATAATCATGGCTTGATATAAATGATGTGACAAAAGTCCTCGATGGCTTTTGTAATGCGTTGATGGATAGTTTTTGGTATGATTATGACCAGGGGTGATTCGGTAGATAGTCATGACCATTGATAATTTGATGAAAATCCTTGACCGTGGTACAGGGATGATTAGATATTGTGGTTTATTCATTAAACTGAGTCTTAGTGATAAAAATTGATGAAAACCTTTTAAAACCTAAAAGATATTAGACTTTATTTTCTACTTGACTCTTTTAATGGATCAGATATTCCGCTGCAGCTTAAATTTGGTTGTCTATTGTATTTTATCGGTTTAACATTGTTGAAGACTATTGATAATTTATTACGCATTATCTTAGTTATAATATTTCTTCTAGGCTAGTTGAGCTCACCCTTTCTTTTTCTTTGTTCTCTTCAGAAATGAGAATATAAATTTGGGACTTAGTCGGGGAAAAGAGTGATGGTCCAGAAGATAGCATTAGTAGTCCTCACTATTCTATTAAATAGTGTGACAATAAATGTAATGAGGACTCCTTGAGTATGGATATTGTCTAAATGACAATATTCCTATTAGAACTCTCAGTTTATGTATTGTTGTATGTTACATGACAGATGTATAATTAAGTTTGTATTTGAATTTATGTACCATGTAAGTGGCGACCCAAGATGGGTGTCGTATACCTAATTTTGGGGGCGTCACAGTAGATTTTTGGTATGATCATGACTATGGGTTCTCTTTGGCCAGTAGTGCAAAGTTGTAGTTATTTTATGTACCATGTATTTGGCGACTCAGAATAGGTTGGGTGAAATGGACCTATTTTGGGGTTGTCACACCAACTACCAACTGAGCAAACAAGACTAATTGTTACAATCTTGGAAGGATTAATATTTATAACAAAACAAATCATTTCCCCCAATAATAACAATGATAATAATAATGATAATGATAATGATAATAATAATAATAATAATAATAATAATAATAATAATAATAATAATAATAATAATAATAATAATAATAATAATACGATAATAATAATAATAATAATAATAATAATAATAATAATAATATTATATTATTATTATTATTATTATTATTATTATTATTATTATTATTATTATTATTATTATTATTATTATTATTATTATTATTATTATTATTATTATTATTATTATTATTATTATTATTATTATTATTATTATTATTATTATTATTATTATTATTATTATTATCATTATTATTATTATTATCATTATTATTATTATTATTATCATTGAGGGAAATGATTTGTTCAGTTATAAATATTAATCCTTGCAAGATTGTAACAACTAGTCTTGTTTTCTTAGTTGGTAGTTGGATTTAATTTATAAGCTAGAGGTCTCGAGTTAGAATCTTGGCAGCAACATAATTTTTGGGATTAAATTCAAAATTCGACATGTCATGTCCACGTGTAAAAAAAATAAAATAAAAAAAAATGCTCACGTCACATTTTTCGGTGTAGCGCCACGTCATTTGTGTCAACGCGTATGGCGCTGGGCTCAAAGTCCAAATTTTTTAATAGAAAGAGGCTCAATTTGCGTTGACCAAAAGAAAAGGGCTCAATACCCAAAAACCCCTAAAGTTCAGTGGTCTAGTTTGCATTTTACCCGATGTGAATATGTGCTTGTTTGTTTTAGTTTGACAATTAATGATGCTTCTTTTGATAAGAAATTTTCATTTGTAACTATAAACTTTCAGCGATTCAGTATCAATCTTACAAATGAAAAACTTCAGCAACATTTCAATCAGGTTTATGCATAAACTATATGTTTCTTTTTTACAAGGATTCCTTTGAATTTATTTAAGCAAATCTAGTAAGCTAATGCGGCATATAATGTTTTGTTTGGCAGCATGTTTTCAAGATGGAGCAAGAAGAATATACAAAAGAAGAGATTGACTGGAGTTATATATAGTTCATTGACAACCAAGATATCTTGATCTTATTGAAAAGGTTTGTAATACTTTTTTAACTTTCTACCCAAAATTTCTCCTTTCTTTGGTACGACTTATATCGTCAGTGTCATTCGAATTCCAGTGAGTTTTATACTTAAGGATTTACGTTTACAATTTTAACTCAATATATAAAGTCCTAATGTTCTTTTTCTAAGTTAAATTTTGCTCCATGTGTCTATATTTAAACAATTACCCCAAACATCAGCTATAACGCTTCTTTTCTTGCAATGGGTGGCGAGCCCTAGGTAAAGTGGCCTCTTTCAGTCTAAGTGGCCTCTTTTTTTGGAGGAACAGAGTATCATTTTGATTTTCTTTCTTCTTTTTGAGGTTCCAGTTGTCCACAAACGATCTCTACCAGGATTTTATTCTACTAAACTCATGTGTTAATGCAACAAGCGATAAGATTGTTCTTCTTGACATGTACACTTAATGGTATCTTCTACTTATTTCTTCTGATTTGTGACTCTTGTGAATTCATTGCTTCATGTACTTTTGGGTTGAAGGGGATTGTTCATTTACTTTTTTTTGCATATGGGTTTTTGCAAACATGTCTTCTAATATGCAATTTATAATCTTTTATTACTGATTTTGTTGGAGTACTAGTGTCATGATATGGGAGTAATCGACATTGAACGAGTGTGAATTTTCAGAATTAAGAGGTGAATTTGGTGTGGCTTAGAATGTCAGGTGTAGTTTGACAATTCAGAGTAAACCACAAAGTTTAATTGCTCTCCCATTCCCGTGCTCAAATTTTCGATCTTCTACTTCGAGGTACTTTTATTTATATTTAAGTTCTTTATCTGAAAAGGTTTACTATTTCAGTTCCAAGCAATTGTATTTCTAATTTTCATTTAGCTACCTTTGTAATTGATGCAATTGGAACTTTGGCTCATTCTTCTTCCCTTCTTTATATGTTTATATGGCAGTGTTTAATTCAAGTTCAACAGGTTTATTTTTTCTTATTCATCTTGTTGAAATTGAATTTTGATATTTCTTTTGCAGGAGGAACTTTACAGGCCCAACTTTTATTTTCTTGAAGAAAATGATGATGAAGTGGACCTAACATGATGTACACTTCATTCGTTCTAGTTCGTTGTTATTTTTTCAATTTTTTTATGTTAGTTATTATATATTTGTAAGTACTATGATCCTTGGGAGATCAAGATACAATAACAAATTTTGTACTTATTGTGACTTGAGCATTATCTATTTATATATAGAGTATGAGTTTTAATTATTGGTTCTTTATGCAGTTTATCAATTAGTTTGAAACAAGTATGACATTTATATTAACTTGAAATATTAAATTTAATATTTATTATAGCAATTAATAAAAAAATAATAGCAATAATAATAAATATGAAATCACTTATGTGAAAATTAATTATAATTTGCAATGAATTTTGATTATTTAGCAATTAATTTTTATTTACAAATTTATAATTTGTGAAGGAATTTTTCGTCACTAAATTGAAGAAAGATTCTCAATTTATAATTAGTGAATGAAATTATTCTCTCGTTAAATAAATTTGTTCTTCACAATATATTATTTGTGAGAGAATAAAGGTATTCACTAATATAGTCCTTCTTAAAATATTATTTGTGAAGGAAACCAATCTTTCACTAAATAACAATATTCCATGACTAAATACAATTTGTGAAGGAATAAGTTATTCACAATATATCCTTCACAAAAAATATTTAGTACTTCTTAAGCGAATGATACCCAATTGCGAGGAGGTCTAATGCGAGCACTCGTGTGAAGGAAATATTTCTTCGCAATAAATCACTTGCGAGAGATATAGGGCCTTTAGTGAAGGATTTGTCCTTCACTATAGGCCATTTTTGGTGTAGTGAACGATATCAAAAAACGTTATTCACAACCTAAACATATTCACCTCAAATTAAAAATAATTCAAACTAATAATTTCAAAAAAATTCATAATCTATTTAATATGCCTTTAATCATCGCTTTATATCAATTATTAATACTCCAAAATTTATACTCCAAATATACTTCTTAAATTCCCTCCGTCCGATCTAATAAAATAAAAATAATACAATTTTAAGTTACCTAATAATTATAATTTATATTAATAAGAAATTAATTCCTCTAATTACATCAATTTTATAATACAACCCAAATTAAATTATAATTTATCTTCTAATCATTTTTTTGTCTCTTATATTTTTACAAATCAGAACCTTAATATATATATAAATATATGTATATATATAATATAAACCATTATAACATTACAAAAGTATAGCAACTATATATATTAATATCATAAGTCAGTACTGATAACCGAAGGCTTGATTCGAATTTATTTTTGTTTTTTTACATACATGTGAATTAGGATGACAACTATATTGTCAGGAACTGAACTATCAAGTCTCTTTATCAAAGTAGAAGACATAAAAATACTATAATGCCAAATCTCAGCCGACTTCCGCCACAGATGTGATCCCGTTTGCCCAAAACAATTGATTACACTAATATACACAAAATAAATTTACATACCTTTAACTTAACTTAGTTCATTTTCTTTCTTTTTCTCCCTTCTCTGTAATGCGGCTGCGCTTCTCCTTTTTCTTTTCTTTTAGACGAATAATGGCTTAAGTATACAATAGGGTTTGTGTTTTAGTTATTTATTATCAATATTTTATTAATTAATATAATATATTTATTAACTCTCCAAATTTTAATAGGATTTTAAAAATTGCACAATTATAAATTAGACCCATTTAGTTTAAAGCCCAATTTTACCAATTTAATTTACCCAACACTTATCAATACATTAGCCCACAAAAATTAAATAACTAGTTTGACCCAAATAAATGACAAAGTCCAAACAATATGTTTTAAGAATATAAATTTATTATTATTATTTTTTTCGGGATATTACAGTGCGGACCTTGAACTTTCTCCACATTGTCGTTTCGATGCCGGTTTAGGTGCCAAGGAATCAGAATTGATGAGCTTCAACCACAATTTTCCCCAAAACTCCACTCAAGCAATCCGTCGAACACTTGGTGTGCAGGACGTGCAATCCCCTAAACTTAGTGATTTGGCTTCTATTGTGGTGATAGATATTGAGGAATTGGAAGACAACTTACTCTCAGTAAGAACCGTACCATAGAACGTCTAAATTGGTGTGAATTGAGATGGTTAGAGTGTGTGGTGAAGGTATGGTTTTATAGAGAGGAGGTGATGTAAAGAATTATTTAGTGGTATAGTGGTTTAATTGAGTGGGGAGATGGAGATTAAGTAGCCAAATCGTGGGTATAGAGTGGAGAAAATGGAGTTTCAGTTTGGGTAGAAAGAAGTTGAAGTGTAAGAGGTGGGTGTAACTGCCATAACTGCCGATTTTTATCTCTTCAGATTGCATACCCCGCTTGATGGGGGGCTAATCATATAAAGACCATACCGGCATTCATGCATGTGTACTGTTTTGAGAATTTGAGACCCCCGCCCCGACGGGGGTGTTAAGCTTATAAGGGCCAGCCCCGACTGGCTTGCTTCCTGTAATTGATATCAAGACCCCCGCCCCGGCGGGGGGTTTATTCACAAAAATGCCCGCCCCAGCGGGCATAGCTTCTGCTAATTGACTCATCTTTCCCATTTCCTTACATCTATTTCCAATCTATGTTCTATTTGAGTATCTGAAACATCATTAAACATAATTGTGAGTCAATATTGAGCAATTTAAGCATGCAAGGATAAATTAGCTAGAATAATATAACTTAATAACTACGTAATGAAATCATAATATACTAATTATTATTCTAAACTAAAATTTAACTAACTTGAATAAAATTACGAGAATAAAAGTAAAATTGGGTTGCCTCCCAACTAGCGCTTAATTTTAAGTCTTTCGACTGACTACTCCCTCGTTTCTAGCTTTGGATCGGTTGGGTTCTTTTCTTGATGATGTTTATTTATAGGATGTAACCAACATTGTTGTATACCATTCCGCTCAATTTGTATGCTTTGCGAATAAAGTTGATTTGTTATCCTCGATTAGTGCCTTAAGACCACCACTCTCTACAATCCCTGAATTTAACATGTGTAGATTCCTCGATTGACTCACATTCCTCCTTGTCAGTTGGGATTGGTATTTCCTTGAACACTTTCACCTTCACTACATGATCGAACACTTATATTATAAGTTCTTCATTCAGCACGTTAATCAGTGTTCATCCTGTTGCAAGGAATGGACGTCCCAAGATGATAAGGATGTTCTTATCTTCTTCAAAGTCTAACTCCACAAAATCCGCTAGAAATATCAATGAGTCAACCTTTACTAACACGTCTTCAACTATTCCTAGTGGATATGTTAATGATCTATATGCGATTTGTAGACTGATGTTGGTTGGTTTTGCTTCTTTTAATCCTAATTTTCGGTAAACGGATAGTGGCATCAGATTTATATTAGCTCCTAGATTGCATAGAGCTCTCCCCACATCTTGATTACCAATTTTGCATGAAATTGTGAAGCTTCCTGGATCTTTTAATTTAGGAGGAAGCTTTTTCTACAGTATTGTACTTCATTCTTCAGTTAATGCCACTGTTTTGAAGTCGTTGAGTTTGTGCTTCTTCAAAAGTATTTCCTTCATGAATTTGATATATCATGGCATCTGCTCAAGTGCTTCGGCAAATGGAATTTTGATGTGCAATTGTTTAAATATATCCATAAACATTGAAAACTGGTCCTTTATCTTTTGACTTTCTACTCTTTGGGGAAAAGGTTACCTTTGGTATGGCTTTCTTATGTTTATCTTCTTTCGAATTTTCCACCCCATTCTCCTTAGAGTTTATGGCTAATTCATCCCTTTCATTCTCACCGTCAACATCTATACTTTCTTTCCCATCACGGTTGGCTCCCATGGCTTTACCACTCCTCAATGTAATTGCATTACATTGTTCGTGATTTCCTCTTGGATTCTTTTCTGTATTGCTAGGCAACGTCCCTTGAGGCTTGTTGTTCAAAGCCAATGCAAGCTGTCCCATCTGATTCTCTAAGTTTTTAATCAATGTTGCTTGCGTTTGTATGACCGCCTCATTACCCGCTATGTAATTCATCAGTATCTCTTCCAATTCTGACTTTTTATCATTATGCGGAGTTGCTTGTTGATTTTGAATTTGAAACCCCGAGGGATAAGATTTTCGTGGAGCTTGCTGATTCTGATTGTTACTTCATAAAAAATTAGGATGGTTCCTATTCTCCGAGTTGTAGGCATTTTGATACATATTCTGGGGCATTATCTGGTTGTAGCTTCCCACAAACTGAACCGATGATGGGTTGATAGTGCACTGCTCCGTAGGATGTTCTCCAGCACATAACTCACACATACGCCACCTGTTGTGGTTGTGCACCCGTCATGATATCCATTTTCTTTGATAAGGCAGCAATCTGAGCTGCCAACGCGGTCACTCCATCTACCTCTAAAATCCCAGCCACCTTAGGTTGCGTCATCCTCGAAGTAGGCCACTGGTTGTTGTTAGCCACCATTGTCTCAACTAACTCATACGCTTCCTCATATTTCTTAGCCATAAATGCTCCACCCGAAGCTGCATCGATACTTGTCCTGAGATTTCCACTATTTATAAGTCTTGTTTGATTCAAATTGGCACCCTCATGTTACCTGTCGATCTTATATCTTTGAAAATACTTGCATTTGATGTGATTTTAGGAATCGACTGGTTAACTACTCATCATGCTAAAATGGATTATTTTCGTAAGGTTATTAGCCTTCATATTCCTAACCAACCTGTTATATGAATTCAAGCAACCAAGCCACTAAAGTTAATCATTGTCATATCAAGCCATAAGTAAAGAGCCCCGAGCCTTTCGCTGGTGACTTCCTTGTGTAGGATGCACTGAAGCCAGACATTCCATAGGGGATGCCGTGAATAACGGTGGCAAGTTGATAGGTATCAATGTGAGGTGCTATCCAAGTCTTGGATGAGAGTAACAATTTTGAATGATATTTCTATTGTTAATAAATTTTCGGACGTATTCCCCGAAGAACTTCTTAGCCTACCCCTAGAGCCTGAAATCAAATTTTTTATCGACCTTGAATTATTTTTGATACGTGAATATTATTCTTGAATTTTACTCCATAAAGCCGATTTGAACATTTTTAAACTCTGGATAAATTCAAAATCTTTAATATTTATCATTAATTTTGTTTGATTGATGCTTATATCATTATCATCCTCCTTATGTTTATATTATGATAAAAGTCATCTTTGGCCCGTAATGCATAGATGGACTGTTGATTGTGACACCCCCAAGTCCATGTACTTCATTACCTCAAGATTTTGTGTTCATGTAATCATAACATTCATATTTAACTACCCAATTATAATAAATTGAATAATAAAAACCTGCCCATACAGGATTACTTAAATAAAAACATTATCTCCCAGGTTCTCTAACCTTTAATACAATCATTCAAGTGCGAAAATAAAATTATTACATCACATCATTATTAAAAGTCTAGCATCAATGATAAAACAAAATCACAAGTCTTCATCGCTTGTACATTTTTCCATTTCCTTTGCTAGTTGTAGGTTTATCTACCTTCCCATTCATAGCTGCAATAAATGTATAAATATGCAAGAGTGAGCAAACAAAGCTCACTTGAGATAAGAATAAATATCTTTACAACATTTGCAAAATAATAGGCTCAATAGAACTGAATAGTCAGTAAAATAATTGGCATCGGTAGCATATTTAAGGTGTTAGACAGACGTAGAGTCATTTATGACCGAAAGCAGTTTAATTTTAGCCCCACAAACAAATTTCACCCAATAGTCAGTAATATTAACACGTAGAATAAATACAACAATATCATAAACATGATTGCTCATATTTACAACCAACTAGCACAATTTAACACTAACTACAACTATTTTAATTTCTCAAAACTCATGTTTTTCACAAAAACTCAATTTTTCTTGACTTTGTTCTAGAAATCATCACTGTGAACTCACCAGTTGGCCAAATCTTCTCATTCAAATTACATAATGCTCATATCTCATTGCACTAACATATATAAGTTTCAATTTATACTTTGACATACGAATTTGCCACTAAATTGCTACTCGTACTCAAGCCATATGAAGAACACAAACACTGTCAAAATTTCTTCTATTGTAAACCGAATTTAGCATACGATTTTCTTGATTGACATAAAATCTAGCATCATAATCATGTATAATCACAATAACTAAATTACATAATAAATTCGGAAGAAAAATTCACAGAGCATAGCCAAAACTCTACCGTAGTTCACATATGTTGACATATCCATATATATATATATATATATATATATATATATATATATATATATTAGAATTGTATAAGAAATACCTTCAAATTGCTTGCTAATCTCCACTAACACCACTAGAATTGCTTGAAAATCCTAAGCTTTCTCTCAATTCTCTGTAATTTTTCTCTGTAGTTTCTCTTAGGTTTAGGCTTAGACAATATACATAATACGTAAAAGCAAACTTACACCTTAATACACATACTAATGATATTAACGGTTATAACATAAACGTATATAATATAAATATATTATATTTATTATTTTATTTGTTTTATTTATATTATTTATTTTATTTATCTAGAAATCTCAAAAGCCATAAGGCTTGTTTGGCAAAACTCTTTAAATTTAAAGAATTAATATATTAAACCTTGTTTGGATAAAACAAAATTAAAACTACTTTAATTTATTTTAATAACTCCTTATAATATAGTTATTTGTCACACTATATTTAATCAAGCTTTCATATTTATTTTAATTAACTCAAATCACAATTAATTAAATAAATCCTTTAATCACATAACACAATACAAATAATATATCATTAATTGAAATATCAATATAATAATCATTTCCTTAATTCATCAATTATTTATTTAACAAATAATTCTCCAAATAATATTAAATCAATTAAACAAATATTCATTTACCGATAATCACATCCATTAAATATTTATATAACTTCAATTAATATTTAAAATTACATTTAAAATTACGGAATGTTACATCATTCCCTCAAAAGGATTACGTCCTCGAATTACAATTCAAACAATCAAATCGTAACATTCTTCCCTACTTACAAAGATTATGTCCCCGAGAATCAAAAGACATAGATTAAACAAATAACTCTGGGTAACTTTTCATCATTTAGGTTTGAGTTTCCCACGTTGCCTCTTTGACATTGTGGTTTCTCCATATCACCTTCATAGAAGGTATCACTTTATTTTCGAGCACTTGTTCTTTTTCCATCGACTATACGGATAGGAACTTCTACATAAAACAAATCTTTATCAAATTGCAATGGTTCGTACTCGATCACGTGTTTGTAATCGGGTTTATACGGTCGTAACACCGAAATGTGAAAAATATTATGAATGTTTTCCAATTACGGAGGTAGAGCTACCTCATAAGCCACTTCCCCCACTCTTCGTAGTATCTCAAGCGGTCTAATAAATCTTCAAATTTGAGCTTTCCTTTCTTACCAAAATGAATTTTCCCCTTCCAAGGAGAAACTTTTAGGAAAACGAAATTTCCTACTTTAAATTCGCGATTCTGCCTATGTTGATCGGCATACTTTTTCTTTCGGTCTTGGGTTGCTACCAATCTTGTCCTGATGAGTTTGACAATTTCAGCAGTTTGTTGTACCAATTCTGGTCCTAACAGTTGGCGTTCACCGACTTCATCCCAGCATAGTGGAGTTCTATACTTTCTACCGTACAATGCCTCGTAAGGTGGCATACCCATGCTCACGTGGTAACTGTTGTTGTAGGAAAATTCTACCAACGTTAAATGTTCATCCCAGCTTCCTTTGAAATCCATGATGCATGCTCTCAGCATATCTTCCAACGTTTGGATTGTTCGTTCACTTTGTCCGTCATTTTACGGATGGTATGCTGTACTCATTCGCAACTGTGTTCCCATACATTCTTGTAGTCTCTTCCAGAAGTTTGATGTGAACCTTGGATCTCTATCTGATACAATTGACACTAGAACTCCATGTCTTGACACGATCTCTTTAACGTACAGTTTTGCTAGCTGATCAAGATTAAATCTAATCTTTATTAGCAAAAAGTGTGCAGATTTTGTCAATCTGTCCACTATCACCCATATCACATCGTATCCTTTCTGAGTCGTTGGAAGTTCTACCACAAAATCCATTGTGATATGCTCCCATTTCCTTTCTGATATTTCCAACGGTTAAAGTAACCCGCTTGGTCGTTGATGTTCAGCTTTCACTTTTTAACACGTCAAACATTTTGCAACGCATTCTGCAACGTCTCTTTTCATATTCGGCCACCAAAAATGTTGTCGCAAATCTTGATACATCTTTGTACTTCTTGGATGAATCGAATATCTTGTGTTGTGTGCTTCGGTCAAGATTTCATCTTTAAGTTCTTGTACTGCTGGAACCCAAATTCTTTCCTCGAATCGTAGTAGTCCTTTGGTGTCGGTCTTGTATTTTACATCGCTACCCTCAACCACTTTCTCTTTGATCGTTTCACATTCTTTATCTTGTAGTTGAGCACTCTTCACTTTGTCCACCAAAGTTAGACTGGTATCTATCTGGAATAGTCGTTCATTGGATTCCTTTGGAAATTTGATTTCCAACTCTAGCTTTGTCATTGCTGAAATAAGCTCCTCCTGAGTAGCTAACAACATCAACTTCTCTCGACCTTTCCTACTCAAAGCATCTGCAACCACATTCACTTTGCATGGGTGATAAAAGATCTCACAATCGTAATCCTTTATCAATTCCATCCATCTCCTTTGTCGTATATTCAGGTCTTTCTGTGTGAAAATATACTTCAGACTTTTATCATCTGTGTAGATTTCACATTTCTCTCCATAGAGATTGTGTCTCCATATCTTGAGAGCAAACACTATTGCAGCCAATTCCAAATCATGAGTCGGATAACCTTTTTCATAATCCTTCAGTTGTCTTGATGCATACACAATAACTTTGTCGTTCTGCATAAGAACACATCCCAACCCTTCATGTGAGGCATCACTATACACCATATAGTTACTTGTACTATCTGGTAATGACAACACAGGTGCCATGCTTAATTTCTTCTTTAAATCCTGGAAACTTTCTTCACATTTCTCCGTCCAAACAAATTTCACAGCTTTCCTGGTCAAATTTGTTAATGGAGTAGCTATCTTAGAAAAATCTTGAATAAATCGTCTGTAATACCCGGCCAGTCCCAAGAAACTCCTCACTTCCGACGGTGTTCTTGGTTGTTCCCAATTTATTACAGCTTCCACTTTTGATGGATCCATGGAAATCCCATATTTGTCAATCACGTGCCCAAGAAATTGCACACGATCTAGCCAAAATTCGCACTTAGAGAATTTGGTGTACAACTTTTCCTTTCTTAGTGTTTCCAATGTCAAACGTAAGTGTTCCACGTGTTCTTCTTGAGTATTGGAATACACTAGAATGTCGTCGATGAATACCACTACAAATTTATCTAAGAATGGTTTAAACACCGTATTCATCAAATCCATGAATACAACAGGTGCATTGGTTAAACCAAAAGACATCACCAGAAACTCGTAATGTCTATACTGAGTTCTGAATGCCGTTCGTGGTATATCCTCCTTCCTCACTTTCAAATAGTGATACCCACTTCTCAAATCTATTTTCGAAAAGTATTTAGCACCCTTCAACTAGTCAAACAAGTCATCTATTCTTGGTAATGGATATTTATTTTTAATAGTGACTTTGTTTAATTCTCTATAATCAATACAAAGACGCATTGACCCATCCTTCTTCTTCACGAATAACACTGGCGCTCCCCACAGTGATACGCTTGGTTGAATATACTTTTTTTCTAACAATTCTTGCAACTGTACCATCAGTTCCTTCATTTCTACTGGAACCATTCTGTACAGGGCCTTCGATATCGGTGCTGTACCCGGCACTAAGTCAATCACGAACTCAATTTCTCTGTCAGGCTAAAGTCCTGGCAAATCCTCTGGAAACACATCCTCAAATACCCTCACCACTGGTATCTCTTCCAGTTTCACGTTCTTTTTCTGAGTATCGACTATGTAAGCTAAATAGCCCACACAACCTTGACTCAACAATTTCTTGGGCTGCATAATAATCGGACATTTCATTTGTCTGCAGGCGATTTGCTACCATAGAAATACTACCTTTGTGAGTCATAAGGTTTACACATTTCTTTTGGCAATCAATTACCGCTCCATATTTGAACAGCCAATCCATTCCCAAAATAACATCAAACTCTCCCAATCTAATCAGAATCAAATATACCATTAGGATATTCTCCTTAATGTTCACCCTATAGTTCTTGTATACGTATCTAACAGGGATTATCTCTTTATTCCCAATCTCTATGTTCAAAGGGAAATTCAGTTCTTCTCTAGGAAATTCTAACCTCTTAGCAAATTCATCAGAGATAAACGAGCAAGTAGCACCCGAATCAAATAATACATAAGCATCAATATCATTGATTGGGATAATACATGACATGACATCATTTGATTGCACAACATCTTGCACAGTCATGTTGAAGGTTCGAGCTGTGGGTTTGTTTGATGTTGTACCTCCATTGTTACCTCCATTGCTTCTGGTTGTCACTCCATCCTTCTTCTTAGGGCATTCACGAGCAAAGTGATCCTTGGATCCGCACATGAAGCACACATTCTTCTTAGGTTGAGTGCAATTTGGGGCGATGTGACCCTCCTGGCCACAATTGAAGTATACTCGTTTCCCCATCAAGCACGCACCCTTGTGTAACTTACCACATGTAGCACATGCTTCAAACTTCTTGATCTACTGGTTACCCTGCTGGTTTCCAGGACCCACGTTTCCATTCCACTTCCTCTTCAAGTTGTTGTTGTTGTTGTTGTTTCCACCACTAGCACCTCCATACTTGATTTCCACCTCATTCTTCTTCTTATTCTGTTCCTGATTGAACTTTGTCACTGCCTCGCCTCCACCTTCAGCGAGTATTGCTTTCTCTATTACTGCTGCGAAAGTCTTCAATTGAAATAGGGAAACCCTACTGTACAACCAGGGCTTCATCCCTGTTCAAACCTCTTCGCCTTGCGTTCGTTCGTGCTGACTTGATAAGGCGCAAACCTCGCCAACTCATTGAATTTAGCGGTATACTCAGATAACGTCATCGTTCCCTGCCTCAGTTCCAGAAATTGTACTTCGGTGACCCTTGAACTCTCGAGAAAATAGGTCTCGAAGAATATCTCCTTAAACCTATCGGTCATCATCCTGGGTCTTCTCGAGTTTTATTGGCACGCCACCAATAACTAGCTTTTGCTTTCAACATGAATGTTGCGAAAGCAGTCTTCTGATCATCTCCTACCCTAGCAACATCGAACACCTTCTCTATTTCCATAATCCAAGTTTGTGCCTTGACTGGATTCACTGACCCTCAAAATTTAGGTGGTCCAACCACCTTGAACTCCTTAAACGTTGTTCCTTGGTTCTGTGGTTGATTCTACAACGCTCCTGTCAGTAACATCACTAATTGTTGAACTGGGTTAGCATCAACATTGTCGTTATTGTTGGTTCCATCGTTCGTTCTCTATCATGGTGGTTGACGTCTGGGTGGCATTTTCTATTTAAAAATACACCCATTAGATTATTACTCAACTCTTTTAAGTAATTTATACTTAACTTGCTTCTACAAAAGAAATAACCACAAATCATATAACACTTTGAATAAAATAACAACTTTTATTTATTTATAACCTCTTTGAAAACATAAAACAATAGCATTACTACTATTTACATTACTTTCCTGAACTACAAAAGTTTCAGGACAACATCATCCTCATATCCCATAGGTTTCATAACACTTGGGATTTATAATTTATTTAACATTTTATTCATCGTACAACAACTATAATGTTCTACTAAGATACTGCTTAGCCTTACTACATTCTTCCTCCATGACTCGGAACATTGTTCTGCGATCTAATACGTACGATGGCAGCGTCTCTAACTGAATAGGATATCCCATGACCTGATCCTGAGCCCGATTAACCATGGTATTGAATACTCTATTCATCTCTTCCATCTTCATTCTCTTTGCCTGTGCGTCTTTTACTGCTATCCCGGCTCGTTGAAACATTACTTCATATGCGTCCTCGGCTCTTATTCTCTTCGTAGCTTCTTCCCTTAGCTTATTCTTTAGTTCAGTGACCTCCTCGATCAGTTGGTCTTTCTCTCCTTCAGTCTGTTCTAGCTTTTCCATGACATTTGTCAGTTGTTCCTCACGATCTAGAATCTCATCATCTTTCTGCGTCATTGCAGTCAGTTGTTCAGCTACTATCTCTTGCAATTCCTCGACTGTATCCTGAAGTTCCATGTTATGGTCGTAGACTTCATCATACATTCGAGTAGCTATCGAGGTTAGTGGAGTCTCCTCCTCCTCGTCCTCGTCATCCTCATCCTCCTGTGGCAACTCAACGGGATCCTCCTCATCCGTCTCCACATCATCATCCTCGTCTTCAACCACTTTGTGACCAGCAGACGACTCCGTGGCGATAGTTGTTCCCAACTAACATGAATGTCTCGAGGCTCCTCCTTTATAGGCATCTGAGGTCAATCCTCTCTAGCCTGACTGGATTCTCTGACATTAGTCATCCTGACATCAAAATTTTAAGTTTTAATCATTAATCATTACTACTCGACACTCACGAGCACATAAGTATAAACACATAATCACATAAGTGTTTTATTATTTCTTCCTTAAAACTCGTTAGGAGTTAATCACCACTATCTTTTCAAAGGTTACTTCGTAAGGCTTTTCCCCACCTAAGGTTCATAACCTATAGCTTTGATACCAACTTGTGACACCCCCAAATCCTTGTACTTCATTACCTCAAGATTTGGTGTTCACGTAATCAAAACATTCATATTTAACTACCCAATTATAATAAATTGAATAATAAAAACCTGCCCATACAGGATTACTTAAATAAAAACATTATATCCTAGGTTCTCTAACCTTTAATACAATCATTCAAGTGCGGAAATAAAATTATTACATCACATCATTATTAAAAGTCTATCATCAATGATAAAACAAAATCACAAGTCTTCATCACTTGTACAATTTTCCCTTTCCTTTGCTAGTTGTAGGTTTATCTACCTTCCCATTCATAGCTGCAATAAATGTATAAATATACATGAGTGAGCAAACAAAGCTCACTTGAGATAAGAATAAATATCTTTACAACATTTGCCAAATAATAGGCTCAATAGAACTGAATGATATGTTCTATTAACTTTACAACATTTGCCAAATAATAGGCTCAATAGGCCTGAATGATATGTTCTATTAACTTTTCAACATTTGCCAACTTATAGGCTCAATAGAAGCTGAAAAACTTGCTTAATCGTAAACAAGTTGGGATCTTATTGTTTGAGTTTGCTCAAAAAATGATTTTATTAAATTAAATAATAATAAAATAAATAATAATAAAATCATGTTCCATGTGTTATCAAGATGGTTGTCATTGTATAACCTATTGATGTTAGAATATCGTAGTATTTGGGCTACGTGGATGAATTAAAGTGTTTGAATTTCAAAGGCGAAAATAAAAAGTTTTAGAAATTTTTCGAAAAACACTATTCATCGGTATTTGCTGGGATATAATTTTGAGATTAGAAATACTGTAATGATGGAATAACAAGGTAAGATGGATTATGTAATAAAAATCTAGTTATGGAAAATGTAATAATTAGCTTGTGGACTTAAATTATAAGCGTTAAGGAAAAGCGAAGTGTTAAAGAATAAGTAATAATTGTATGATACTTGGTATTGTGCGAAGTAATGAAAAGCAGTATAATATGAAGTATTATACGAGTTTGTATATGAAGGATGAAATACAGTATATAAATTCTATAAAAATTAGAATACGAAAATAATACATCAACAATATGTATTAAGAAATGTTAATGGACTTGGATGATTGGTAAACAATTATATACAAGTCCAAGTGAATTAGAGAGAGAAGCCCAACTAATGAATTAATGAACCAATTAGTGTTTGTTAAAGTAAAGCACAAGGATTAATTAATGTAAGCCCAAGATGGAATCCATGAGTGGTATGATCCGTGGGGAAAAACCATATTAATATGGTTGAATGTGGTGACCAAGTAATGTGGTGACCAAGTAATGTGTGATGACCAAGATATGTGGTGACCAAGTGATGTGGTGACCAAGTTAGGAGTATTGACCAAGACTTTGAATTAATGGCCAAGTAAGAGATAAGAGAGTGGCTAACAAGTAATGAATAGTAAGGAGGTGGCTTAAGGAGGTGGGATGTTTTAAAGACCAAACTACACTAACCTTGGAAAGTCTATAAATAGAAGAGCTTTGATAGTCATTTGTTGGTTGATCAAATAATCCAACACTTCTAAAGTGCTGAAGTGTTAGAGAGAATAAGCTAGCAATAAGTCATTTCAATAAGCTAAGAAGAAGAAGCAAGCTACTTTACAAGACAACAAAAGAGTAAGACTTCTTCTCCAATTATCTTCTATCTCTATTCATGATAGGATGATAAGAAAAGTTGGATTAAGAAACATGAATGAGTAAGTAATGAACTTAAGCCAATTAAGTTGGTAATAAGTCATTTAAGCTAGCATAAGTTAAGAACTTATGTGAAAATAATATGAACTTGTAAGAAGTTTATTAAGAGAAATGATATGAAGGTAAAAGAATTTATATGATCATATATGTATCATGTATACCCAAGTTAAGTTATATGTTAAGATCATATAAGAAATGATGTTTAAGAAACTTTAACTTGTCATAAGTCATTAACGATGAAATCTTAAGTAGTTTATAAATGACAAGTTATAAGCTCTTGAAGAATAAGTCCAAAAATCAACCATGAATATAAGTTGTTGTATTAAGGATGTTAAAATGTTCACATGATGAATGAAGTTCATTTGTAATGTTGAACAAATCATAAGAGAAGGAAGAATTGCGAATTTGCGATTGGACGATAATCGTCGAATCGTAAAATTCTCGGAATGGAAGTCAAATTTTATGTTTGATCATGAAACCATTGTTTTCCAATAAAGACAAGTCATAATTGGCATTTAAGAGTTGCGGACTCAAAAATGGCCCGGATTTCCGACTTAGAGCGAGAAAAGCGGCGTTGAGCGTTCACGAACGTTTATCGTTTACGTTAAAAATGAACCAATAGGTGAATTTTAGCAAAGCGAAGTCAAATAGATAAAATTCTTGAATGGTCGTGTAGAATCGTAATTTGTGAACCGTAGGCTTTTGAGCGAGCCAATTCGGACTTATAACGAAGAAGTTATGCGTCAGGAAGTTCACAAAATTTCAAAAGCGAAATTGATATCGGTGCCTGAGTTGGCGTAGCATGGCACCAACCCTAGGCAAAAGACCGTGCCTTGGTGTGAGCGATGGCAAACCCTCTTGCGAGAGTTCGCCATAGAATGAACCTTAGTTCAATAAGTGGTGGTAGCGCGTATGCCATGAACGATGATCAAAATCCTGCGGGTGTGTGGTAGCATGTATGACCCATTAAGTAAGGACTCATGGCATGGCGCCAAGTTCGGGACAATGGCATTAAGAGCTCGTGCTGCAGCGCGAGATGTAGGTATAAAAGTTGGTGCTTGATTTCCGATCTCGAGAACAAAGATAGTAATGAAAGTTTCTAAGTACAAAGAAAAGAAATGGAAGTAAACATAACTTAAGGAATGTAATGTAACATTGTTTAAACTTTGTTAAACCTTAAGGAATATAATATAAAGGTTGAGATAACCTAAGTCGAAGTATAATGCAAGCATAATGATAAGCGGAAGCGAATAATAAATGAATCTAATACACAATTAGATTGAAATGAAGGGTATGATATAGTCATATACATACTTGATTATATGTGACCTAATGTAAGGCATTATGTGATCATGTATTGTAGAGACTTGAGCGACTTGAACATAAAGTTAAAATACTAGTAGCGAGCGCTAAAGGCAAGTATTCTAACTCTTGTCTCGATTCAATCTGAACAAGTTTTTGAGATTCATGTATTCTTTTGCATGAATTGAAGTATGATGAAGTTGAAGCCAATTCCTTTGGCTAGACTTGATGAATTGATAATCTATTCATGTATTATCAAATGTTGTTATCTTTTGTCAACTACTTGATATGGTTTTCAAAAAGAAATGAAATGTTAAACAAATATTTTGTCGGTAAAAGCAGCGAGGCGCGTGAGGTTGCCAAATGCTTAAGCGTGCATACGTTTAATGGATGTAGTGTTGATCAACATAGAGTACAATAATTTGATCACCTAGAAGTGCTCGTAAGTGATATCGAGACTTACGGACTTGCTTCCGGGTTGTCCTTTTCAATAAAGAATGAATACTCGAGGTCTTTGGTAGGAGTGAATATTTTACTAAATATGGTTGTTATTGTAAAACATTTTGAAAGAAAAGATGAAGTGCTATTTTGAATTATCAATAGTACTTCATAACTATTATTCGATTATCGAAGATATACGATTTGTATGTGTCAAGCATGTTGTTATTAAATTGTTATACTTACTTTGAGCTAGTTATGCTCACTCTTGCTTGAACCATATGAATGCGACTAAGGTGAGCGTCAGAAGGATCGAAAAGGATAAAGGAAAAGCTAAATGATTACTAAGTTGTCTTGTAATAGTATAGGTTTATTGTTGTAATTTAAGCGATATTATGACAAAGAACCTTTTTGTAATGAGTTTAGAACTTGGGAAATGTAAATATTACTTTAAATATATAGAAGTTATATTAGTTCTTTGAGACTTTTCAATTGAATGAATGTATGAATGTTATGCTGATATAGCACCATCATCGGGTTGGAAGATACCCGGATTTGGGGCGCTTCTACAAGTTGGTATCAAAGCCTAGGTTATAAAACTAAAGGGGAAAGTAGAACCTTAAGTCATAACCTTATGAAAGAATAAAAAGTAAAAGATGGAAAGTAACCTTATAAAAATGCATTATATTATGTTATGTATTTTTATTATTTTCTTGACGATGTACTAATCAAACTATATTGTTTTATTGTAGATGTGGGGAGAAAATGATATGTATAGAGATATACATGTAGTAGCGAGATTGAGTTAATCGGGTAGAGATACTACCAAATCCGTGTAGTAGTAGAACCGAGTTGGTGACCATCGAGTGGGAGACTCGGGCGACTTAGACTACATGTCCATATTTGATGGCATGTTGGAGGAGGAGGTGGGCGTGATGTCCTTTGACGGAGTTCCACCTCGAGAGACCGGAGTTCCCCTACGGAGGAGAAATCTCTGGGGGAATCAATGAAAGCCTTTATTTATGTCGGTATTGGATAGGAATGTCCATTCTTGCCGAGAGGTTAAGGAGTTGAAAGAGGAACTCAGAAAGCTATGTCCGATGAGACAAGACTAGTATGGAAGGAATGTGGGAAGAGAAGACACGATGATAGAGTCCTAGCTATGGACAAAGTCAAGAGATTTGAGAGGAGAAGTCTTTGAGCTCAAGCGGGAGCTAAAGACTAAGAAGCGGAAGTTGGAGAGGATGTCTATATTCATAGGAGTTCTCATGTAGATTTCAATGACGGTGGTTGGATATCGGTAGAAGTAGAGACGGACCCGTCATACCATCATAGAGATGTTATTCTTTGGTTTGGCGGGCGATTTTGAGAATGCCTTCTGACGCGGATGTAATCTAGCAATAGCTAGAGTAGAATAGATATGTAAATATTATGTATCTAGTAGTGACGTAAAACCCTCTTTTGTATAACAAAGGGTAGTCTTTTGTAAATCCCAATTTTTGGAAAGTAATTGCGGGATGGAAATGTAATCGACTAAAAATTTGAGTAATGTAAACAATGTAGTGTTGTACTACAAGTTATGAATCAATATAAATCTTTTTATGGAATATGTTGAGTAATGAGTATGAGTTGTTGTTTTATTACAAATAATAACAAACCAATAAGAATAAAGTAATAATGATGTGTTGTTTTCTTAATGACAAAAATGCCTTGAAGAAGAAGACAGCGAAATCGGAGGCGCTAATGTTAACCAATAGGAGGGTGGTCCGTTAATCAATGCGGGAGTTCGTTAATCTTTTAACAATTTGCATTTAATAAACGAGGGCTAATGTACCCGTAATTCACAGAGTAATCTGAGCTACTACTTTTAAGGATTTCAAAAAGTGTAAGTCATGGGAGTTCAAAGGAACTACGGACCCTATAAAGCCAGGACATGGGTAAAAGAAATCGAGAAAGCATTTGTAATAGCAAATGTTGAGGAGGTCAAAAGGTTGCCTTTGCAACCTATTTGATGAAGGAGAGGCCAACTTACGGTGGGGGAGGCAAACCAAAGCTAGGGCGATATAGGAAACCTAACGTGGGAGAGGTTGAGGAGATTTTCTTGAGAACTATTTTCCCACAGTATCTGAGGAGGATGGAGATGAGGTTTCTAGAATTGAGACGAGGGATATAGCGGTTCCCGGTATCTTGCCAAGTTTAATGAATTGGCACGATTAAGCTCCACATCAAGTGGACCTTTGAAGTGAGAAAGGCTAGAAGGTTGGCGGGGCTTGAAACCACGGCTCTATAGTAGAATCTCTGTGTTCCAAAGTACTTCCTTTGGAACCATACTAGAAAAGGCAATAATTGCGAAGGTGGGAATGAGGCTCTTAGCGATTACCACAAAGATAAGAAGACCAAAAGCGGGGTTGATGGAGGAACCAAGGCCAGGGGCGTGGAAGTGGCGGCAGTCGAAGAAAGGAAGGGCTTTAACTCTGGGAATCTGGGAGCGAAACAAGGGGACTCAAGAGGAGGAGGATGGGGCTGTAAAACACTGGGAAGACTCACTTAGGAGTCTGTCTCAAAAGGTAAAGCGGTATGTTATAATTGTGGACGGAAGGGCACATTTTGCCTAAGCTTGTCCCAATCAGAAGAAGAATCATGGATGCTTTGTATGTGGATCAGTGACCACATAGCAAAAAACTGCCGAAGAAGGGATAGAAGGAAATAAAGGGACCTAATAAGCGGGAAGTTAGCTATTAGTGGTCCGGCTTCGGTAAGGGAAATCAATGGCCGCACTTTTAATATAATGGTCCAAGATCACGGTGGCATCGGGGATGTAATTGCGGTATTATTTCGATCAACAATATGAATGCATCGTCTTATTTGATTAGAGGTGCTACTTGTTCGTTTATAGCATGTGATTTTGCTAGGCGATTAGAATTATTTCGAAAAATTGCCTGTACCTTTGAACATTAAGGTAGCAAACGAAGAGATAATTCCTGTTGAAGATATTCATAGGAGTTGTTGCGTAGAAGTACGTGGTTGTAAGTTATCGGTAGATTTAATACCGATAAAGTTAGGAGAATTCGACGTAATTCTCGGGATGGATTGGTTGATTAACCATGGGGCAATTATAGATTGCCAAAAGAAATGTGTGAGCATCAGGACGTTGAAGCAACCTCCTGTAGTATTTTACGGTAGTAAATTGCCGGGACGTCCGTGTTGCCTTACGATGACACAAACTAGAAAACTTTTAAGAAAGGGTTGTGTAGGTTACCTATGCCATGTTGTTGATACCCAGAGAGTGGGAGCAACCATGGAACAAATACCTATAGTAAGCGAATTCATGGATGTATTTCCAAGTGAGTTACGGGTTTCTGCGCCGGATAGGAGATCAATTTGTGATAGACCTTTGTGTGAGGAGCGGCACGCAGGTCTCGAGGAACGCGTCTTAGTATGGCGCGGTGGAAATGAAAGAACTAATGGTTCATTCTGGAACTATTGGACAAAAGTACATTCAACCAAGTGTTTTCTCCGTAGGGAACACACCGGTGTTGTTTGTCAAGAAGAAAGAGCGGATCGTTAAGGCTTTGTATCGACTATTGGGAGTTGAACAAGTTAACGATAAAGAATAAATACCCATTGCCCGAGGATCGATGATCTCTTTGATCAATTGAAAAGGGGCAAAGTATTTTTCTAAAATAGATTCTTGGATGGGGTATCATCGGTTGAAGGTTAGGAAGGAAGATGTACCAAAAGCGCATTCGAGGACTCGTTATGGTCATTCTGAGTTTACGGTGATGTCATTTGGGTTTGAATGAATGCAATTTGCATTTATGGATATGATGAGCAGTGTTCAAACTATATTTGGACAAGTTAAATCGTGGTGTTTATCGATGATATTCTAGTCTATTCTAAGGCTTGAAGAAGATCATCTTAGAACACTTAAGATTAGTGTTGGAGACACTAAGAAAGGAGAAGTTATATATGAAATTCACCAAATGTGATTTTTGGTTTGGAAAAAGTCGATTTTTAGGTCATGTCATTGACGAGAGGGGATCTAGTGGATCCGGTGAAGGTGGAAGCGATAATGAATTGGGAACAACCAAAAAGCGCCGGCGAGGTGCGAAGTTTCCTAGGGTTAGCGGTACTATCGAAGATTTATCAAGATTTTTGAAGATAGCTACCTCGTTGACTAACTTAACAAGGAAGGCGGTGAAATACGTATGGACGGATAAATGTGAAGGCAGTTTTCAAGAAGTGAAGAAGAGATTAAGTGAAGCTCTGTTTTGTCATTGCCAGATGACACGAGGAAATTTTGTAGTGTATAGTGATGCTTCGCATAAAGGACTTGGTTGTGTGCTTATGCAGCATGGCAAAATCATTGCGTATGCATCTCGGCAGTTGAAGGATTATGAGAAAGTTTACCCTACTCATGATGCAGAGCTGGCTGGCGGTGATAGTGTTTGCTCTAAAGATATGGAGACATTATCTTTATGGGGAAAAATGTGAGATATATACGGACCATAAAAGTCTAAAGTATATCTTCACTTAGAAGGAGTTGAATATGAGACAGAGAAGATGCATTTGGAGTTGATAAAGGATTATGATTGTGAAATCTGTATCACCACTGGAAAAAGCCGATGTAGTTCTTAGAGCGCCTTAAGTAGGAAGGGTCGGGAAAAGTTGTCTATGTTAACGGCTCAAAATGAGTTAATAATGAGAGATGGCTAGGATGGAAATAGAAGTGAAGATCCGAGTGATTTGGGAAATTACTCTTTCTTGACGGAGATCAATCTACCATCGTAGAAAGAGTCGAGGAGGTCTGACTCAAGGCGGATGAGTGTAACCAAATGAAGAAAGCGGTTATCGAGAAGGAAGAGGTTAAGTATAGTCTTGATAATGAGGATTATTAAGATTTGAGGGAAGAATTTGGGTTAGAATGAGGCGGAATTAAAGGAGCAAGTGTTACAAGAAGCTCATAGTTTGATGTACTCGATACATCTGGTAGCACTAAGATGTATCAAGACCTTTGTGACGAGTTTTTGGTGGCCAAACATGAAGAGAGAAATAGCGAGTATGTGGTAGGTGCTTAACTTGTCAAAAAGTTAAAGTAGAACATCAACGACCGATGGTTTACTACGGTCATTGGAGATTCGAGAATGGAAGTGGGAGCATATCACGATGGACTTCGTGGTGGGACTTAAACTGACGCAAAAAAAGTGCGATTCGATTTGGGTAATAGTGGACCGGTTGTGAAGTCGGCTCACTTTTGCCAATTAGGGTCAAGTATAACTTAGACCGATTAGCTAAACTTTATGTTAAGGAAATCATTTTCGGACATGGAGTACCAGTATCGATTGTGTCGGATCGTGATCCACGATTCACATCGAACTTTTGGAGGAGTTTGCAAGAGAGTTGGGAACACGGTGAGGTTAAGCACGACTTATCATCCTGGCCCGATGGGCGAGCGAAAGGACAATTGGGGCGTTAGAAGACATGTTGAGGTCTTGCGTCATGGATTTCAAGGGTAGTTGGGATGATCACCTACCACTAGTAGAGTTTGCATATAACAACGGTTATCATGCAAGCATAGGCATCTTGCCGTATGAAGCTTTGTATGGAAGGAAGTGCGAGAACACCTTTGTGTTGGGATGAGGTGGGAGAAGCAGGATGCTAGGACGAGAATTGAGTGCGGCAGGGCGGCGGATGTGGTAAAGTTAATTCGGATGCGTCTCGTCGCATTTCGGGGAATGACGAGAAGAAGTATCACGGACTCACATAGACTAAGTCGAGAGTTTGAGGTGGGCTCGTATGTGTTTCTAAAGGTATCTCCTGGAAAGGAAAGATACGCTTTGGAAAGAAGGGAAAGTTAAGTCAAGGTTTATAGGACCTTTTGAAGTATTAAAAGCGGGTGGGAGAGGTAGCGTATATGATAGCATTACCTCCGGACCTAGAAACGAATACATAACGTGTTTCACGTATCGTATTACGTCCATATAAATGGGACTATAAGCATGTAATCAGTATGAGCGATTCATATCGAGAAAGACTTATCATATGAAGAGTCGTGATGAGATCATTGATAGAAAGGAACAAGTTACGAGGAACAAGGTAATACCATCGGTAAAAGTATTATGGAAGAACCACGATATTTGAAGAAAGCAGCGTGGGAACTAGAAGAAAAGATGAAGAAAAATTTTCCTCATCTATTTGATTAAAAGTAAGGCGAGATTACTAGGGACGAGAATCTTTATAAGGGGAAGAATGTAACGGCAAAGAAATTCGGATCTTATTGTAAAATGATTTTATTAAATTAAATAATAATAAAATCATATTCCATATGTTATCAAGATGGTTGTCATTGTATAACCTATTGATGTTAGAATATCGTAGTATTTGGGCTACGTGGATGAATTAAAGTGTTTGAATTTCAAGAGCGAAAATAAAAGTTTTCCGAGAAATTTTTTGAAAAACACTATTCATCGGTATTTGCTTGGGATATAATTTTGAGATTAGAAATACATAATGATGGAATAACAAGGTAAGATGGATTATGTAATAAAAATCTAGTTATGGAAAAAGTAATAATAAAGCTTGTGGACTTAAATTATAAGCGTTAAGTAAAGCGAAGTGTTAAAGAATAAGTAATAATTGTATGATACTTGGTATTATGCGAAGTAATGAAAAGCAGTATAATATGAAGTATTATACGAGTTTGTATGAAGGATGAAATATCGTATATAAATTCTATAAAAATTAGAATACTGAAAATAATACATCAACAATATGTATTAAGAAATGTTAATGGACTTGGATGATTGGTAAACAATTATATACAAGTCCAAGTGAATAGAGAGAGAAGCCCAACTAATGAATTAATGAACCAATTAGTGTTTGTTAAAGTAAAGCCCAAGGATTAATTAATGTAAGCCCAAGATGGAATCCATGAGTGGTATGATCCATGGGGCAAACCATATTAATATGGTTGAATGTGGTGACCAAGTAATGTAATGACCAAGTAATGTGTGATGACCAAGATATGTGGTGACCAAGTGATGTGGTGACCAAGTTAGGAGTATTGACCAAGACTTTGAATTAATGGCCAAGTAAGAGATAAGAGAGTGGCTAGCAAGTAATGAATAGTAAGGAGGTGGCTTAAGGAGGTGGGATGTTTTAAAGACCAAACTACCCTAACCTTGGAAAGTCTATAAATAGAAGAGCTTTGCTAGTCATTTGTTGGTTGATCAAATAATCCAACACTTCTAAAGTGCTTAAGTGTTAGAGAGAATAAGCTAGCAATAAGTCATTTTCATAAGCTAAGAAGAAGAAGCAAGCTACTTACCAAGACAACAAAAAGTAAGACTTCTTCTCCAATTATCTTCTATCTCTATTCATGATAGGATGATAAGAAAAGTTGGATTAAGAAACATGAATGAGTAAGTAATGAACTTAAAGCGATTAAGTTGGTAATAAGTCATTTAAGCTAGCATAAGTTATAAACTTATGTGAAAATAATATGAACTTGTAAGAAGTTTATTAAGAGAAATGATATGAAGGTAAAAGAATTTATATGATCATATGTATCATGTATACCCAAGTTAAGTTATATGTTAAGAACATATAAGAAATGATGTTTAAGAAACTTTAACTTATGTCATAAGTCATTAACGATGAAATCTTAAGTAGTTTATAAATGACAAGTTATAAGCTCTTGAAGAATAAGTCCAAAATCAACCATGAATATAAGTTGTTGTATTAAGGATGTTAAAATGTTCACATGATGAATGAAGTTCATTTGTAATGTTGAACAAATCATAAGAAGGAAGAATTGCTTAGGAATTTTTGCGATTGGACGATAATAAATCGTCGAATCGTAAAATTCTCGGAATGGAAGTCAAATTTTATGTTTGATCATGAAACCATTGTTTTCCAATAAAGACAAGTCATAATTGGCATTTAAGAGTTGCGGACTCAAAAATGGCAGGATTTCGACTTAGAACGAAAAAGCGCAGCGTTGAGCGTTCACGAGCGTTTATCGTTTACGTTAAAAATGAACCAATAGGTGAATTTTTAGCAAAAAAAAGTCAAATAGATAAAATTCTTGAATGGTCATGTAGAAAGTACGTAATTTGTGAACCGTAGGCTTTTGAGCGAGCAATTCGGACTTATAACGAAGAAGTTATGCGTCAGGAAGTTCACAAAATTTCAAAAAGCGAAATTGATATCGGTGCCTGAGTTGGCGCATGGCTTTCAACCCTAGGCAAAAAAGACCGCACTGCAGCATGGAACGATAATCGAGCCTCTCTGCAAGAAGAGTTCATGGTGTGAACCTTAGTTCAATAAGTGTGGCGGCGTGGCGCCGTGAAACGATGACAAAAATCCTGCGGGTGTGGCGTATGCGGTAATGACCATTAAATAAGGACTCATTGCCATGGCGCCAAGTCAGGGACAATGACATTAAGAGCTCGCGTATGCAAGACGAGATGTAGGTATAAAGCTGGCGCGCATGTAGCACCGAGTCTCGAACAAAAGATAGTAATGAAATTTTCTAAGTACAAGAAAAAAGAAATGGAAGTAAACATAACTTAAGGAAGGTAATGTAACATTTTTTAAACTTTGTTAAACCTTAAGGAATGTAATATAAAGGTTGAGATAACCTAGTCAAGTATAATGCAAGCATAATGATAAACCAAAGCGAATAGTAAATGAATCTAATACACAATTAGATTGAAATAAAAGGGTATGATATAGTCATATACATACTTGATTATATGTGACCTAATGTAAGGCATTATGTGATCATGTATTGTAGAGACTTGAGCGACTTGAACATAAAGTTAAAATACTAGTAGCAGAGACGCTAAAGGCAAGTATTCTAACTCTTGTCTCGATTCAATCTGAACAAGTTTTGAGATTCATGTATTCTTTCGCATGAATTGAAGTATGATGAAGTTGAAGCCAATTCCTTTGGCTAGACTTGATGAATTGATAATCTATTCATGTATTATCAAATGTTGCTATCTTTTGTCAACTACTTGATATGGTTTTCAAAAGAAGACTAAAATGTTAAACAAATGTTTTTTGTCGGTAAAGCAGCGAGTACGTGAGGTTGCCAAATGCTTAAAGCGTGCATACGTTTAATGGATGTAGTGTTGATCAACATAGAGTACAATAGTGATCACCTAGAAGTGCTCGTAAGTGATATCGAGACTTATGGACTTGCTTTCGGGTTGTCCTTTTCAATAAAGAATGAATACTCGAGGTCTCTGGTAGGAGTGAATGTTTTACTAAATATGGTTGTTATTATAAAACATTTTGAAAGAAAAGATGAAGTGCTATTTTGAATTATCAATAGTACTTCATAACTATTATTCGATTATCGAAGATATCGATTTATATATGTCAAGCATGTTGTTATTAAATTGTTATACTTGTTGAGCTAGTTATGCTCACTCTTGCTTGAACCATATGAATGCGACTAAAATTTGAGCGTCAGAAGGATCGAAAAAGGATAAGGAAAAGCTAAAAAATGATTACTAAGCTATCTTGTAATAGTATAGGTCTATTATTGTAATTTAAGCGATATTATGACAAAGAACCTTTTATAATGGGTTTAGAACTTGGGAAATGTAAATATTACTTTAAATATATAGAAGTTATATTAGTTCTTTGAGACTTTTCAATTGAATGAATGTATGAATGTTATGCGGGTTGGAAGATATAGCACCATCTCATCGGGTTGGAAGATACCTAACGGTATTAAAAACCATAACATTTATTTCTCAAAACTCATGTTTTTTACAAAAACTCAAATTTTCATGACTTTGTTCTAGAAATCATCACTATGAGCTCACCAGTTGGCCAAATCATCTCATTTAAATTACATAATGCTCATATCTCATTGAACTAACATATACAAGTTTCAATTTATACTTTAACATAAGAATTGGCCACTAAAATTGCTACTCTTACTCAAGCCATATGAAGAACACAAACACTGTCAAAATTTCTTCTACTGTAAACCGAATTTAGCATACGATTTTCTCAATTGACATAAACTCTAGCATCATAATCTTGTATAATCACAATAACTAAATTACAGAGTAAATTCGGAAGAAAAATTCACAGAGCATAGCCAAAACTCTACCGTAGTTCACATATGTAGACATATCCATATATATATATATATATATATATATATTAGAATTGTATAAGAAATACCTTCAAATTGCTTGCTAATCTCCACTAACACCACTAGAATTGCTTGAAAATCCTAAGCTTTCTCTCAATTCTTTGTAGTTTCTCTTAGGTTTAGGCTTAGACAATATACATAATATGTAAAAGCAAACTGACACCTTAATACGCATACTAATGATATTAACGATTATAACATACACGTATATAATATAAATATATTATATTTATTATTTTATTTGTTTTATTTATATTATTTATTTTATTTATCTAGAAATCTCAAAAGCCATAAGGCTAGTTTGGCAAAACTCTTTAAATTTAAGAATTAATATATTAAGCCTTGTTTGGATAAAACTAAATTAAAACTACTTTAATTTATTTTAATAACTCCTTATAATATAGTTATTTTTCACATTATATTTAATCAAGCTTTCATATTTATTTTAATTAACTCAAATCACAATTAATTAAATAAATCCTTTAATCACATAACACAATACAAATAATAGATCATTTAATTGAAATATCAATATAATAATCATTTCCTTAATTCATCGGTTATTTATTTAACAAATAATTCTCCAAATAATATTAAATCAATTAAACAAATATTCATTTACCGATAATCACATCCATTAAATATTTATATAACTCAATAAATATTTAAAATTACATTTAAAATGTGGAATGTTACATCATTCCCTCCTTAAAAGGATTCTGTCCTCAGAATCACAATTCAAACAATAATATCGTAACATTCTTCCCTACTTACAAAGATTCTATCCCCAGAATCGAAGACATAGATTAAACAAATAACTCAGGGTAACTTTTCATCATTTCAGTTTCAAGTTCCCACGTTGCCTCTTTGACATTGTGGTTTCTCCATATCACCTTCACATAAGGTATCACTTTATTTCTAAGCACTTATTCTTTCATGTCGACTATCTGGATAGGAACTTCTTCATAAGACATATCTTTATCAAATTGCAATGATTCGTACTCGATCACGTGTTTGTAATCGGGTTTATACGGTCGTAACACCGAAATATAAAAAACATTATGAATGTTTTCCAATTCTGGAGGTAGAGCTACCTCATAAGCCACTTCCCCCACTCTTCGTAGTATCTCAAACGGTCCAATAAATCTTGGACTGAGCTTTCCTTTCTTGCCAAAACGAATTTTCCCCTTCAAAGGAGAAACTTTTAGGAAAACGAAATTTCCTACTTCAAATTCGCGATTCTGCCTATGTTGATCGGCATACTTTTTCTTTCGGTCTTGGGCTGCTACCAATCTTGTCCTGATGAGTTTGACAACTTCAGCAGTTTGTTTCAACTTCGAAAGTTTGACAACTTCAACAGTTTGACAACTTCAGTAGTTAACGTGCTAACCTTTTTATATTAGTGTCAAACATGAAAAAAAATCCAACTCAAAATTACATTACAATTCTAATATTCGGTACTGTACTTGTCTACTTAATCTCAACTTCATCACTGGCCAAAATAACATGAACTATATCAAACCGCTGGACAAATGCAATATAACACAATACTTAACTAAATATTTTTTCTTTTTTTTTTTTTATATATATATATATATATATATATATATATATATGGTAAACATAACTTAATTGAAAACTAAATGAAACTATTTACAATCCTATATTACTATGCAACTACATGACTACATGAATGTACACAATTAATAATCCTAAAACTAAACACGCAACTAACATATGCAAGGCTAACTAATAAAATTAAATGTACAGACATAAAATTTAACTAACTCCCCTAAACTTGTAAACTACAATGTCCTCATTGTAAAGAATTAAGCAATAATGTATGAGGACTTCCCTGTAATCTTCTAAGCTGGAGGTGGTGATGGCTGTTGTTCGTCATCTAAATCACTAGGTGGAAACCTTGGCATCAAAGCTGGCTGCTGATATGGGAATTGTCCATTAGGATTGAAACTCTGGAGTGTCGCGTTCAATGAGGCAAATGACATATTCATGGCATTGAACATATGGTCCTGCCTCACCGTGAGTCTCCGTATCTGTCTTCGGGCATCCGTGTTGTACCCATCCATTTGTCTTTGAAGGCTCTGGAACTGAGGGCTAGATAAAGCTTCGGGTTGTAGTGTCGCCTCCATTCCTTGCTCTCCCATCGTTACATCCCCCTGAAACTCGTCGTCATCTGAGGTGTCTTCAACGTTAACCTCATCCTCCGAGGCTAATGGAAATATAATCCAACTCCTCTAGGGTGCGACTTGCCCTCGGGCCACACAGAGTACCGTGTAATCATCCTCGTGTCTAACTTCTGAAGCGGCGTCTGGGTGGTCTCGTCATTGGACCATTGTACTCCCGCCTGTCTACACATCCCATAAATGAGTGATGGGTGTGGCAAGCCGCCATAGAATGGTCCTCGCATGCATCTTCGGATAGAAAAATTTATTATAGCCCCCACATCGATGATAAAATCTTGGACGAAGGTATATAAAAGTAATGCCTTTTCCTTGGCCACATCTGATATTTGTGTGGATGGAAATAGCTTGGCGCACACGAACGCTTACCATATCTTTCCATATTGGCTGCGATCCTTACTGTGGAAGACAGTGCCTCCTTTTCGGCCCTTGATCCATGTGGTACCCGACTTTGTCATTTCCTTTAAAATAACCTCGTAATCAGGTTCATGGTCACGTAAGTAAGCGTACTAGAAATGTCTAGGAACTCATAATTGGTAGTATGTGTTGATGGCATCAGCACTGAAAGGAACTAACCTACTCTGCACAAATACGTTGAATGGGGCTTATCCTATGCGTTGGCGTAGAACTCCTTGATCACACTCACAATTGATGGCTCGAACTCTTCCGTGAACTTATTCCAACCTTTCTGATAAATTTGTTGCATCATTTCACCATCGACATGGTCAGGTGCCAACCCCCGCTATGGTGTGAGTGTTTTTGTCACAAGGTAGTCGTAACGGTCGGCGGCGACAGTACTTATGAAATTTCACTTGTCAAAGGTGTAAGACCCCAACTTTTTGAATAAAGATTAAATTTTCTCAAAATATATATTTGAATATTATGGTGTGGATTTGATATAATGTTGTAGTTGTGGGTAATATTTACAAATTTTGCAAAGTACACAAGTTGTTATATAATATTTAATTGGTCGGGGAATATTCGTTTTAACAGGGAATATTCGTACAATGACACAATCATTGGTGGACCCCAACAACGGAATTATTTTCGGATTGAGAAAACGACAAAAATACTTTATGAAAATAACGGCGGAAGTTTTATCGTTAACTGTTGAACTACCTGGTAGTAAAAGTAAAGTAATACGCGTGGTTGCATAGTAGCACACGGTATTGATTATTGATGCTTACGTGAGAAGTCACTCAGTTATACTCAATTATTGCTTCTGATAATTCTTTGCCGCATCATATCTATCATATTATTGATTCAATTATTGTCACGATTATCATCTACATAAAATGTTTTTATTAAATCAATACTTGAGGCGACAAAGTTATTCATATTATAAATTTCAATTTTTATAATGTCTAGAAGTTACTGTCGAGAGAGAGGGTTGGTCACCTAATTGCGGCTTGATAGGAGAAATCCTTATGGAAAGCCCCCCTCTTTCACAGGAGCGACTTGGTTGATAAATATTGTGAGTTATAATATTAATGATGAATGTTGTTGAAGTTGAATTTAGAGCGCGAGACGTGATATTTGAGTCCGGAACAGCGAAATTAGTAAAAAATAGTATATAAACACAAAATTTTCCGGGATTCACTATTTGGTCAAAAAGTCAACAGTTGACTTTTTTGGGAAAAGTCAAACTTCAAAATTTCAAAATTTATATTTTTGATAAAAATAGTTTCATTATGTTGGAATTGTTTGTGTTAGTGAAAATCGACATTTATTAGATGATAATTGATGTCTAAGGTTTATATTGATAAATCGGGTAATTTATCGGATAAATGAGCAATTAATTGCTACTAATTTACATGCTTATATAACTATTTGTTCACATATGTGTACTATTGAATCATATTATTTACTATTAGGGGAGTTGGTGCAAGATTGATAATACTTGCATGACTAAGTTAAAATGGAGGTATAGATGGAGTACTTATACTATAATTCAGTATTTTTCACATGATTATACTATTGATTCACATAATTGAACTATTGATTCACATTATTTACTATTAGGGGAGTTGGTGCAAGATTGATAATACTTGCAGGACTAAATTAAAAATGAAAGAAAAGTTAGAAGTATTGTCTTTGTAATTTTTGAGCCCCAAAAGCGTGCTGATTATCGAAACTATATTTTCCTATAAATAGAAGCTCATTCTTCTTTCATTTCTCACCAATTCACAAAAGCTTTAGAGCGATTATTGTAGAGAGAAATTATAGAAAAAAGAAGAGAAGTCTGCTACCTCACTATTCCAGTATCCAGTTTTTCTAAGGTAGGGAATATTATTTGTTGTACTCGTAGGGAGTATTATTTCTTTCTTATCCATGAAGAGAACTTACATTATTCCATTCTTTATTATTACATTGGAATAACTTTGTATCATGCTGGCTACCCTATACTTGGTGAAATTCTTACATTGTTCCATTCTTTATCATTTTGTTGGAACATCACAGATATGCGTTCTACGCCCGGACTGGTTACATCTTTATTATTACATTGGAATATCACATGCATGCGTTTTACATCGGACTGATTCCGTCTTTATTATTACGTTGGAATATCACATGCATGCGTTTCTATTGGACACGATTAAAATTTTTATTATTACATTGGAATATCTTCATGCATGGGTTTCTGTGGGACCGATTTTCGTCTTTATTATTACATTGGAATATCTCGTATGCATGCGTTTTTACGCCGGACTGATCCGTTATTTATTATTTTGTTGGAATAACTTGCTGCATGCGGTCTATCGCATGCTGGTGATTTCTTTTGTTATTCCATTCTTTATTATACTCAAGTTGGTTAAAATGTTGACTTTATACTCCATAAAATTAGTGGAATATCCTTGATATTTGTGCTTCATCCGATATCTTTTCATTGAAATATTCTTCTGAGCATTCTTGAATTTTACTCTACAAGCAGTATCATGTTGACAATTTGGACGTTATTAGTTCCTGAATAAATTAATTCTTGAACTTGTTTTATTGAATTCTTATATCATTGTCATCATCCTCATGTTTAAATTTTGTTGAAAGTCATCTGTGGCCTATAGTGCATAAATGGACTTGGTATGATTATGACCAGGGATTATTCGGTGTAATCATGACCGTAATGTTACAAATGATGTGGAAAAAGTCCTCATTGGCCCGTAGTGCATTGATGGACAGTTGTTGGCATGATCATGACCATTATTGAATACACAAATATTCTTGGCCCGTAGTGCATGGATAATTGTGGTCGTGATACTAAAGAATATCCTTGGCTGTAGTGCAGGGGTGATTCGATTATGTGGATTATTTATTAAGCTGAGTCCCAGGGATAAAAGTGAAGAAAAACCTTTTAAATCATAAAAGATAGTAGATTTTATTCTCTACTTGACTCTTTTAATGGATTGCTTGTTCATATCTTGATTAAACTTGATGGTTGTTATATTGTGTATCGGTTTAACTTTGTTGAAGGCTAACGATAATATATAATACGCATTATCTTAGTCATAATATTTCCTACTAGGCTAGTTGAGCTCATCCTTTTACTTTTATTGTTCTCTTCGTGAAATGAGAGCGTAGCGAGGGACTAGTCGGGGAGCGGAGTGGCCGGACGAGATGATAGCATTAGTAGTCTTCACTATTCAGTGAAATAGTGGAAAATAAATGTAATAATATTGAATTTGAGTTTGAATATTGTCTAGACGATAATATTTGTATTAAAACACACAGCTTATGTTTTGTCGTACTTTACACGACAGTTGTATAATTAAGTTGTCTTTGTATTCTGTACCATATATTTGACGACTCAAAATAGGTGATGTATACCTATTTTGGGGGCGTCACAGTTGGTATCAAAGCTTAGGGATATGATCCCTGGCTAAGATGTGAGACTAGAACTAGGAGGGGAGAGACGGGGAATTCCTTCGCTACTATGACCTACCTATGTTTATTTGGAATTTAATTGGTCAGTTAGAGTGTAGGGATAATATGTTTCATGTCAATTAACCCTTATTTTGTGGCGAGATTTGAAAATGGCATCAGAGAATGTTGAGAACATCAATGGAGCACGAGAGGCCGTTGAGTCTCCACGGATCAATAACTAGGATAATGTGCATCGAAGGCGACAATCTTCATGCAAACAACAACACTTGACCAAATGATGAGCGATGGAATGTTAGAGGCTTCATGCAATTCATGTAACATCGGGCGAGAGCGGCTCCTATCCAAAATGCAGGTGGAAACACTTGAAACTCTCGGACGGTCACCGCCAAGCAGATTCGAGGCTGGGACCACCGGAGTTTATTGGAGAGCCAAAACCACTTAAAGGCGAAAGCATGGATAAAGCGAGATAACCAAGATATTTGATGTCTTGGGATGCTCGAGGAACAAAAGGTTCCCTTCGCCACCTTTATGTTACGTGAAGAGGCGATTCTTGGTGGGAATCGTAAAAGCGTACTTGACTGGCCTTTTCAAGATGTCTTGGGAGAAGTTCAAGAGCTATTCAACGACAAGTACTTTCCGAAAGTATTCGTCACATGAAAGAGGTGGAGTTTATCAAGTTGGAACAAAACAATTTGGCCAGGTGTCGCAATACGAGGCTAAATTTGCGGAGTTATCCGGTTTGCATCCCATTTGGTCGATAATGAGGAGCGAATGATGCGAATGTTTTTAAGAGGTTTGAAAGCAGAAGATACGTCGAAATCCTATTTCTCATAAAGCGTGTTTATACTCGGATGTTGTAAATAGGGCTCGATTATTGAGCTTGCGGTAATGAAGTTAAGCCTTGACGAGGGAAAGCGGTAAGCAACATGAAAATACCGGTGGTAACGATCATCGAAATGGTGACAACAAGCGTGGAGGAATCAACATGCGAAATGGTAACCACTTGGTAGTAATCATGGCAAGACGGTAAAATGGACATTTCAAGAAAAGGAGATTCAACAATGATGGAAAGGCGTCGGCAGACCAAAGAACCGTGGTTAAGGAAGGAGAAGCGACCACCTATCATATGCTTCAAATGCGGAGGGGAGGGACACATCAGTCCAAACTGCGCAATGCAATCCAAAGCCTGTTATAATTATGGAAGAGAAGGTCACCTAGCCCGATTTTGTCGTTCACCGAAGACAAGTTCAGCTAGGATAAAGACACCAAAGGCCATCCCAGAAAAGTCAAAGCCGGTGGTGCAAGGGAGAGCGTTTGTAGTGACCTCCCAGAAAGCAAGGAACCCAAACGAAGTCATCACAGGTAAGCTTATCATAAACTCTAGCGAAGTCTATACCTTATTTGATACCGGTTCTACCCATTCTTTTATTTCTCCTACTTACGCTCAACGATTAAATTTGATTCCGGAGAAATTAGACTTTGACTTATCTGTTGCAACTCCATTAGGAAAAACCTTCATTACATCCACTATTTATAAGTCTTGTTTGATTCAAATCGGTAATGCACGTTACTGTCGATCTTATCTCTTAAAAATACTTGCATTTGGCGTGATTCTAGGGATTGATTGGTTAACTACTCATCATGCTAAAATTAATTATTTTCGTAAGGTTGTTAGCTTTCATATTCCTAATAAAACCTATTATGCGAATTCAAGCGATCAAACCATTAAAATCAATCACGGTCATCTCAAGCCATAAAGCTATTCGTTTATTGAAAAATGGATGTCAAGCTTTCTTAGCTCATGTCACGGATTTAAACAAAAATACGTCAGATTTGAAGGATATTTCTATTGTTAATAAATTTTCTAACGTATTCCCTGAAGAACTTCCTGGCCTACCCCCAGAGTGTGAAGTTGAATTTTGTATCGACCTTGAACCCGGTACAAAACCCATTTCCAAAGCCCCATATCGAATGACTCCTATTGAACTTCAGGAGTTAAAGACCCAATTGCATGAATTGTTAGACATTGGTTTCATTCGTCCTAGTACGTCTCCTTGGGGTGCTCCTGTTCTATTCGTGAATAAGAAAGATGGGAGTATGCGACTTTGTATTGATTATCGGGAGTTGAATCATGTCACCATCAAAAATAGGTACCCATTTCCACGTATTGATGACCTGTTTGATCAGTTACAAGGAGCACAATTTTTTTCAAAGATCGATCTTAGATTACGGATATCATCAATTTGAAGGTTAAAGCGAGGATATTCCAAAGCGCCTTGAGAACTTCGATGACGGGCATTATGAATTCTTAGTCATGTCTTTTGGATTGACTAATGCTCTTGCTGCCTTCATGGATATGATGAACCGAGTATTCAAGGAATATTTGGATCATTTTGTGGTCGTCTTTATTGATGACATCATCATATATTCCAAAAGCTGTGAAGATCATGAGCAACACTTGAGGCTAATACTCCAAAAGCTTCGTGAAAAGAAGCTATATGCCAAGTTAAAGAAATGCGAGTTCTTGCTTGAGGAAGTTGCATTCCTTGGGCACGTGATATAAAGTCATGGAATATCTGTTGACCCAATAAAGATTGAAGCTATTCAAAGCTGGGAGCAACCTAAATCAGTGACCGAAGTACGTAGCTTTCTTGGGTTAGCTGGTTATTATCGGAGATTCGTGGAAGGATTTTCTCGAATCGCTACTCCATTAACTCAGCTGACTCGAAAAGATACAAAGTTCAGTTGGAATGAGGAATGTGAGAAGAGTTTTAAAGAACTCAAGAGGAGACTCATTTCAACACCTGTTTTGACAATACCATCTGGCTCAGAGGGATTTGTCATCTCTGATGATGCTTGGGCAAAGGGTTAGGATGTGTTCTCATGCAACATTGGAAAGTCAAAGCCTATGCCTCATGACAACTCAAAGAATATAAGAGGAATGACCCTACTCATGATCTAGAGTTGGCAGTTGTCGTTTTTGCGCTTAAGATTTGGAGGCATTACCTGTATGGAGAGAAGGTGGAGATCTACACGGATCATAAAAGCCTCAAATATTTCTTCACCCAAAAGGAACTCAACATGCGACAACGACGTTGGCTTGAACTATTGAAAGATTATGATCATACCATCCAATACCATCCTGGAAAAGCGAGCGTGGTAGGCGGCGCATTGAGTAGAAGATCATATGCACAATCTGAAGTCGCGATATTGTCAATATGAAAGGGCCATTTTGTATGACTTGCAAAGGATGGAGTTAGAGATAAAGACTCCAGGGACCCACATGATAATGGCAAATATACGAGTAAAACCAACTTTAAGCGATAAAGTTAAAGCTGCTCAAGATACAGACATGGAGCTAATGCGTATGAAGAAGAAAGTGCAAGAAGGTGCTATGCTGGAAGCAAGAATCGATGAGGAAGGAATACTTCGAGTCAACTCTAGACTTTGTGTTCCTAACAACCCTGATTTAAAGTATAAAATCATGATGGAGGCGCACAACACACCGTTTGCAATCCATCCTGGGAGTACCAAAATGTATCGTAATCTTCGACATACATTTTGGTGGAGCAATATGAAGAGAGAGATAGCAGAGTTTATCTCAAGGTGTTTAACTTGTCAGCGAGTCAAAAGCGAGCATCAAGTACCAAAGGTCCATTGCAACCACTTCAAATTCCAGAATGGAAGTGGGAGCACATTACTATGGATTTCGTTACTGGTCTTCCCAAGGTTTCTCAAGGCATAGATGCAATTTGGGTCATTGTTGATAGATTGACCAAGTCTGCTCATTTGTTACCAATATGAGAAACTTATACACTTGAACATCTTGCTAGTATGTACATAAACGAGATTGTAAGACTACATGGTATGCCAGTATCTAAAGTTTCTGATCGAGACCCAATATTCACTTCAAGATTTTGGGTTAGTTTGCAAAAAGCTATGGGCATGAATTTACGTTTTAGCTCGGCATATCATCCTCAGACAGACGGGAAGTCGGAGAGGACTATTCAAACTCTTGAAGATTTATTAAGACTCTGTGTCCTTGACTTCAAAGGAAGTTGGGACAAGTTCTTACCATTGGTGGAGTTTTCCTACAACAACAGTTATCAAGCAAGTATTGGCGTGGCTCCATTTGAGGCGTTGTATGGAAGAAAATGTTGTTCTCCAGTATGCTGGGATGAGGTGGGTGAAGCAACATTGTTGGGACCGGAGTTGGTACGTATGATTACGGAAAATATTTAAACGATCCGACAACGTATAAAAACCTCACAAGATCGACAAAAGAGTTATGTTGATCTTCATCGAAAGGACGTAGAATTCGATATTGGAGATAATGTGTTGTTACGTGTTGCTCCATGGAAAGGAGTTACAAGATTTGGAAAGAGAGAAAAGCTCAATCCTCGATTCATTGGCCCATTTTTAATCCTCGATCGAGTAGAAACTGTGGCCTATAGACTTGCGTTACCACCAAATATGTCTCGTGTTCATAACGTTTTTCACATATCCATGTTACGTAAATATGTGAAAGACCCGAACCACATTATTGAGTTAGAACCGAATGAAATAGAGGAAGATTTAACGTATGAAGAGGTTCCTGTTAAAATCTTGGATAAGAAGGAACATATTCTACGCTCCAAGGTTATACCTCCAGTCAAAGTTTTGTGGAGAAACCACGATGTTGATGAAATGACCTGGGAGTTAGAATCTGAAATGAAATCAAAGTATCCTCACCTCTTCGACATACAAAGCACGCACCCTAATTTCGAGGATGAAATTTCATAAGTAGGGGAGGTTGTAAGACCCCAACTTTTTGAATAAAGATTAAATTTTCTCGAAATATATTTTTGAATATTATGGTGTGGATTTGATATAATGTTATAGTTGTGGGTAATATTTACAAATTTTGCAAAAAGCATGAAGTTGTTATATAATATTCGATTGGTGGGGAATATTCATTTTAACGAGGGAATATTAAATACAATGACACAATCATTGGTGGACCCCACAATAAAATTATTGTAGGATTGAGAAAGCGACAAAAATACTTTATTAAAATAACGGCGGAAGTTTTAGCGTTAACTGTTGAACTACCCGGTAGTAAAAGTACTGATGTCTGGCGTGGTTGCATAGTAGCACACGGTATTGATTATTGATGTTTACGTGAGAAGTCACTCAGTTATACTCAATTATTGCTATAGTAATTGCTGCATCATATCTATCATATTATTGATTCAATTATTGTCACAGTATCATCTGCATAAAATATTTTTTATTAAATCAATACTTGAGACGACAAAGTTATTCATATTATAAATTTTAATATTTACAATGTTTAGAAGTTCTGTCAAGGAGAGGTTTGGTCACCTAATTGCGCGCCAATAGGGAGAAATCCTTATTGCAAAGCCCCTCTTCACAGGAACGACACGGTTGATAAATATTGTGAGTTATAATATTAATGATGAATGTTGTTCGGAGTTGAATTTGGAGACGCGGACGTGATATTTGAGTTAGGAACGAGGAAATTAGTAAAAATAGTTTATAAACACAAAAATTTTCGGGATTCACTATTTGGTCAAAAAGTCAATAGTTGACTTTTTTGGGAAAAGTCAAACTTTGAAATTTCAAAATTTATATTTTTGATAAAAATAGTTTCAATATGTTGGAATTGTTTGTGTTAGTGAAAATCGACATTTATTCCGATGATAATTGATATCTAGGGGTTATATTGATAAATCGGGTAATTTATCGGATAAATGAGCAATTAATTTCTACTAATTCACATGCTTATATAACTATTTGTTCACATATGTGTACTATTGAATCACATTATTTACTATTAGGGGAGTTGGTGCAAGATTGATAATACTTGCATGACTAAGTTAAAAATGGAGGTATAGATGGAGGTACTATACTATAATTCGTATTTTTCACATGATTATACTATTGATTCACATAATTGAACTATTGATTCACATTATTTACTATTAGGGGAGTTGGTGCAAGATTGATAATACTTGCAGGACTAAATTAAAAATGAAAGAAAAGTTGGAGGTATTGTACTGTAATTTTTCGAGCCCCAAAACGTGCAATTATCGAAACTATATTTTCCTATAAATAGAAGCTCATTCTTCCTTCATTTCTCACCAATTCACAAAAGCTTTAGAGCGATTATTATAGAGAGAAATTATAGAATGAAGAAGAGAAGTCTACTACCTCACTATTCCAGTATCCAGTTTTTCTAAGGTAGGGAATATTATTTGTTGTACTCGTAGGGAGTATTATTTCTTTCTTATCCATGATGAGAACTTCTGTTATTCCATTCTTTATTATTCTGTTGGAATAACCTATATACGCGGGCTACCCTATACTTGGTGAAATTCTTCTGTTGTTCCATTCTTTATCATTCTGTTGGAACATCACATGCATGCGTTCTCTGGGACTGGTTCCATCTTTATTATTCTCATTGGAATATCACATGCTGCATGCATTTTACGTCGGATCTAATTCCATCTTTATTATTACATTGGAATATCCTATCATGCGCGTTCTCTTGGGACCTAATTCGCATCTTTATTATTACATTTGGAATATCCTATACATGCGCTTTTCTGTGGGACACGATTCCATCTTTATTATTACATTTGAATATCCTCTCTGTGCATTTTACGCTTGGACACTGATTCCGTTATTTATTATTACATTGGAATAACTTTTGCTGTCGGTCTATCGCATGCCTGGTGATTTCTTTTGTTATTCCATTCTTTATTATACTCAGTTGGTTAAAGTTTTGACTTTTATACTCCATAAAATTAGTGGAATATCCTTGATATTTGCGCTTCATCCAGTATCTTTTCATTGAAATATTCTTCCGAGCATTCTTGAATTTTACTCTACAAGCAGTATCATGTTGACAATTTGGACGTTATTAGTTCCTGGATAAATTAATTCTTGAACTTGTTTTATTGAATTCTTATATCATTGTCATCATCCTCATGTTTATATTTTGTTGAAAGTCATCTGTGGCCTATAGTGCATAAATGGACTTGGTATGATTATGACCAGGGATTATTCGGTGTAATCATGAACGTAATGTTACAAATGATGTGGAAAAAGTCCTCATTGGCCTGTAGTGCATTGATGGACAGTTGTTGGCATGATCATGACCATTATTGAATACACAAATATTCTTGGCTCGTAGTACATGGATAATTATGGTTGTGATACTAAAGAATATCATTGGCCATAGTGCAGGGGTGATTCGATGATGTGGATTATTTATTAAGCTGAGTCCCAGCGATGAAAGTGATGAAAAACCTTTTAAATTATAAAAGATAGTAGATTTTATTCTCTACTTAACTCTTTTAATGGATTGCTTGTTCCGCTGCAGTTAAACTTGATGGTTGTTATATTGTATCAGTTTAACACTGTTGAAGGCTAATGATAATATATTCTGCATTATCTTAGTCATAATATTTCCTACTGGTCTAGTTGAGCTCACCCTTTTACTTTTATTGTTCTCTTTAGGAAATGAGAACGTAGTAGGGACTAGTCGGGGAACGGAGTGACGGACCAGATGATAGCATTAGTAGTCCTCACTATTTAGTGAAATAGTGGAAAATAAATGTAATAATATTGAATTTGAGTTTGAATATTGTCTAGACGACAATATTTGTATTAAAACTCACAGCTTATGTTTTGTCGTACTTTACACGACAATTGTATAATTAAGTTGTATTTGTATTCTGTACCATGTATTTGACGACTCAGAATAGGTGATGTATACCTATTTTGGGGGCGTCACAAAAGGTCCATGTTGGTTGTGCGTGTAACACCCCCTTCCCGAAAAGGAAAGGGAGGTCACGTGCAAAGCACAACAAACCTCAAAATAAGTAAACAAATCACTAATAACCTCAAAATATTAATAGTGGTGATCCATTAATAAAGTACTAAATACAATTTTCCAAATAGAGTCAAAATAACCAAAATCAAAAATCAAAACAACCTAGATGGTCAAAGACAACTCTCTCATCAAAGTAGCCCTGAATCACCCCGGTAAACCTGTCGGAAGAAAAACACAGCATAAACCAATTGCCCAGTACGGATACAGATATACAACTGATATACGAAAACAACTAAGACAAAATACTAAACTAAGCCTCAAGTGTAAATACTGACGAAAATATATTCTCCGAAGATCTTAATGGAATATATCTGAATCAACAGAATTGACAAAACCAATAGAAGAATAAACAAATAACGAACTGAAGTAAATAACTCAATAAATTGAACTGAACAGAAATAAACAAAACCAATACAATGAAATAATAGGCTGAATCAAATGGTTGAGTTTTATTTCATACCGAGTGAGCTCAGAATTATACATTGCCACACAGGCAAGTCAAAAAAAATGCCACATAGGCAAGTCAAAATAATACCACACAGGCAAGTCAAATGATGCCACACAGGTAACCAAAACAATGCCTCACAGGCAAATCACACATTGGACCGCGAATCCTAATGTATGTAAATCGGATAGGTGTGTTTGGCACAACATCACAAATCCGCAGAACATAAAACTAGGGTTAACCCATATGCCTCCCACAACAAAACACCAAATGGCCCACTTTCTCCGGAGCCCAAAATGGAGACGCCGTGGACTAATAACACCGCCACGGAAAGTGTCATGCCTCTCGTGCCAAGACGACATGCCTGTGGTACCCCCACAGGTGGTTATAGCTCAACTATACCCTACGGTATATTCTAACAAAAATACTATGTCACAACACATGCGACATCATACCAACAAAAGGGTTCTATATGTACATGTTGAACCAAATCAAATTATAGTCACAAGGTCTCAAAAAGAAGGTAGAAACATGTACCGCTCTATAATTATCAAAAATAAATACTAAACATGATATCCTAATTCAAAGAGTACAAATACGAGTCATATGTATCAACTCCAAAATGAAACTAATACATTTATTTCACAGGAAAAAATTATGTGAAATCATAATAGAATTCGAAACAAGGAAACAAACGAAAAAATCAAATTTAACAAGAGTATCACTGAAAGAGTACGAAATCCATACCTGATACTTCAAAATCATTTATAGCACACTCCACAAAATCGTACCCTCAAATGCCAACGATATCAAATACGAAACGTTATTCACAACCTAAACATATTCACCTCAAATTAAAAATAATTCAAACTAATAATTCCAAAATAATTCTTAAACTATTTAATATGCCTTTAATCATTACTTTATATCAATTATTAATACTCCAAAATTTATACTCCAAATATACTTCTTAAATTCCCTCCGTCCGATCTAATAAAATAAAAATAATACAAATTTAAGTTACCTAATAATTATAATTTATATTAATAAGAAATTAATTCCTTCAATTACATCAATTTTACAATACAACCCAAATTAAATTATAATTTATCTTCTAATCATTTTTTTTTGTCACTTATATTTTAACAAAATCGAACATTAATATATATATATATATATATATATAAATATGTATATATATAATATAAACCATTATAACATTACAAAAAATATAGCAACTATATATATTAATATCATAAAGTCGGTCTTTGATAACAGGAAGGCTTGATTCAATTTATTTTGTTTTTTTTTACATACATGTGAATTAAGATGACAACTATATTGTCAGGAACTGAACTATCAAGTCTCTTTAACAAAGTAGAAGACATAAAAATACTATAATGTCAAATCTCAGCCGACTTCCACCACAAATGTGATCCCTTTTGCCCAAAATAATTGATTACACTAATATACACAAAATAAATTTACATACCTTTAACTTAACTCAGTTCGTTTTCTTTCTTTTTCTCCCTTCTCTGTAATGCGGCTGCGCTTCTCCTTTTTCTTTTCTTTCAGACGAATAATGGCTTAAGTATACAATAGGGTTTGTGTTTTAGTTATTTATTATCAATATTTTATTAATTAATATAATATATTTATTAACTCTCCAAATTTTAATAGGATTTTAAAAATTACAAAATTATAAATTAGACCCATTTAGTTTAAAGCCCAATTTTACCAATTTAATTTACCCAACACTTATTAATACATTAGCCCACACAAATTAAATAACTAGTTTGACCCAAATAAATGACAAAGTTCAAACAATATGTTTTAAGAATATAAATTTAATATTAATTTTTTTTTTGGGATATTACATTACCTCCCCCTTAAAAAGGATTCCGTCCCCGAAATCAAAAGAATGAATGTACCTAATTATCAAAAAGATGCGGATACTTCGCTCGAATAGACTCCTCTATTTCCCAAGTAGCTTCTCGATCCGAATGATTTTACCACAAGACTTTAACAAAAGAAATTATCTTTCTCAATTTTAATTTAATCAGTTATTTAATTATTTACTGAAAGACTTTAATTTTTCACACAAAACAAAGAAGAAAAGAGGGGAAAAGAATCATTTACTTTTTTCAATTCAAATAAAATTGTATAAAATAAAATCAATTAATATTTAATTATAAAAAAATTGGTTATTACATTTTTAGCCCCTTAAAATAATTTCGTCCTCGGAATTCAAATAAGCTACAAAAAAAAAATTTAGTTACGACGTAGCGCCACCATTTGTTACAATCAACACAGATAAGTCATCGGTCCACATAATTATCAATGTATTTGTAAAAGATTCGTCAGCTACCGTGTCAAGCCTTGGTAAGGTTCTTCGCATTGCATCAAATTAGATCACGTATATGATCCACTGTTGGTGCGGGTCGTCGCTAATATCTTTGAGTTTAATTCTTGTAAACGTACTCTTCGGAACATAATTCAAAATCACAAAAACTTCTCTTCATCCAAATACGATTCGAATACCCAAAATATTTAAAATTATTTTTAATTCGTAAAACGTTTATGCTCCACACATGACAAAAATTTAACAAATTATTTTTATTTAATTTACATAAATTCATGCAAAACTCTAAGGGCGTCCGATAATTAAAACAACTTAAATTATATCACCAACTCTCACTAAGTCCTCAAGAGTTTTAAAATATCATATCCTCAAATCAAATTAGTTCTCAAATATTATTACACCAAAAAAAATATACTACTACCAAGATCTCTTCATCACCATACCAAACTCCAAATCATATATCCTACTATCTGAATAAGTAAACTATAATTATTCAAAATCTCTTAAATCATTTAATAAATCAATCATCTCTTAGTGCAAATTCTAACCCAACAAATTCCAAGATCTCCTCTTACTATCTCAGTACAAAAAAATTCATATAAATTAACTCCAATATTCTACTAGGAAATAATGGCAAAATTCATTTACTCCAAAACATTAATCTAATTACCTCAAATCTGTACAATAATTCAAAATTCCAAGGGATCCTCTGAACTTAATAGTTTTCACTTTATCGTATTATCCCACTGATACACATACCTCAAATTATTCATAACTTAACATATATCAAAACCTAACTCAAATCAAATCCTCAATTCAACGGTCATAATAATTTTCATAAAAAAAACAACTCTAACAAATAAGTTTCCAAAATCAAATACTCGTCGATGCAAATACTCACATCATAATCACATCTCATATAAGATCACTTCTTATATGTACAAAGTATAACATTATTCACCTCAATGATTAAATCACAATTCTTAACTAATATCATTACTAAATCACCTTAACAAATTATTCCACTTTCCACAAATCAACTACAAATCGAAAAGAAATCAACAGTTGGTCAAAATAGAGACCTACCAAATAAGGAACTAAATCGAATAAAACTCCTACGTCTACCCAATGGTTTACCCATAACTCACAGTTAAAAACTAAATAGGTTTTCTACAAGAAAGAACCTAAGCTTTGATACCATCTCTGTAACACCCCCTTTCCGAAAAGGAAAGGGAGGTCACGTACAAAGCACAACAAACCTCAAAATAATTAAACAAAGCACTAATAACCTCAAAATATTAATAGTGGTGATCCATTAATAAAGTATTAAATACAATTCTCCAAACAGAGTCAAAATAACCAAAATCAAAAATCGAAACAACCTAGATGGTCAAAGACAACTCTCTTATCACACTTGCCCTGAATCACCCCTGTAAACCGCCGAAAGAAAAACACAGCATGAGCCAATTGCCCAGTACGGATACACATATACAAAAGATATACAACTGATATACGAAAACAACTAAGACAAAATACTAAAGCAAGCCTTAAGTGTAAATACTAACGAAAATATATTCTCCAAAGATCTTAATGGAATATATCTGAATCAACAGAATTGACAAAACCAATAGAAGAATAAAGAAATAACGAATTGAAGTAAATAACTCAATAAATTAAACTGAACATAAACAAACAAACTAATACAATGAAATAATAGGCTGAATCAAATGGTTGAGTTTTATTTCATACTGAGTGAGCTTAGAAATATACATTACCACACAGGCAAGTCAAAAAAAATGCCACACAGACAAGTCAAAATAATGTTACACAGACAAGTCAAATGATTCCACACAGGCAACCAAAATAATGCCACACATGCAAATCACACATTGGACCGCGAATCCAAATGTATGTAAATCGGATAGGTGTGTTTGGCACAACATCACAAATTCGCAGAACAAAAAACTAGGGTTAACCCATACGCCTCCACCAACAAAACACCAAATGGCCCACTTCCTCCGGAGCCCAAAACGGAGATGCCGCGGACTAATCACACCGCCACGGAAAGTGTCATGTCTCTCGTGCCAAGACGACATGCCTGTGGTACCCCCACAGGTGGTTATAACTCAAGTATACCCTACGGTATATTCTAACAAAAATACTATGTCATAACACATGCGACATCATACCAACAAAAGGATTCTATATGTACATGTTGAACCAAATTAAATTATAGTCACAAGGTCTCAAAAAGAAGGTAGCAACATGTACCGCTTTATAATTATCAAAAATAAATACTAAACATGATATCCTAATTCAAAGAGTACAAATACGAGTCATATGTATCAACTCCAAAATGAAACTAATATATTTATTTCACAGGAAAAAATTATGTGAAATCTTAACAGAATTCAGAACAAGGAAACAAATGAACAAATCAAATGTAACAAGAGTATCGTTGAAAGAGTACGGAATCTGTGAGGGCCCTAAATCCGAGGTCCCGAATCACCGCGGATCCGTTAAATCATTCTACCACTATTACTATATTTGCGGAAGATATAAATATAAATTGTTTATACAATAACTTTCACACTTTTCCCCAAGGTCGAGTAACCTTAACTTATACACAATACATAACTTATTTAACACATAACATTATTATTATACACCTATTACAAATCTAATTGCACACATTAACTTTAAGCTGGAACTGTCTTTAACCTTTCCTTTTATCCGACGCGTTCGTCTTAATCTGTAATGTTTATCATGATATAGCAAGGATGAGCATAAGATTGCCCAGCAAATTTAAGTTCAATAATTTAACGATATATCATGATTGAAAGAATCTGAATAATAAGCTGGCTATAATTCAACAATATAATTGTGAACTAGCAGGAACAAACTTTTGAATGAACAATTATATAACATGAACAAATATATCTGGACCGAAGGGTAATGAAGGTGATCAGCCTTTCATACCTGACTTATACATGCAATATGTACATAGTACAATTCTATAATGGCAATCAGCAATGATTATCCATAAGCATATCTGAATGAAACAACTCATAGTAGAGTTAAGTAAAAACAAAATTGCATGTCCGGTTGATTATTGCTACGCAATTTATAACGCTTTATCTGAAGACCTAATATTAGTAATATAGATCTCCAATATTAGAATAATATCATCACAATATAATAATATTATATATATACATAGAATAACCTAAACACATAACACATAACACATAACCCTATCAGTCTATAACACACATAAGACTCGGTATGAAGTCAAACTATTGCAATCTGAGTTGAACCCGACACAAATCTGACATCCCGACGGTCTAGTCGGACTTTTATTGAGTTTAAGTTCAATTAAACTCTGCCTAAGACTTAACAATTATCTCAGATAACTTTAATATTAGTCAAAATAATTTTCATAATCTCGTAATAATTTTTAAATAATTATTATCATTTATCATGAATTTTTAATCATTAATATAGTATTTAAATAAATTAAATATCACTTAATTCTTTTATCATTAATATTTATTTAATATCAAATATTAATGAAAATCATCACTTAATATTATAATATATCAAAGTATTTTAATACCTTAAAATCATATTTATATGATTTTTAAACAATTAAATTCATTATCCGATAATAACTTTTAATATTAAAATATTAATATTTTCATGATAAAATATCAAAATTTATATTTTATAACTTAAAATATTTTTATAACACATAAATCATTTTTATATGATTTATAAATCATTAATTCTATTTTTCTATAATTTATTTAATATAGTTATTAAATAAACTAATTATCATTAATATTTATTAATTAATGAAATTCATCACAAAATATTAAAAGTCACTTTGAAAATATCTTTAAATATTTTCTTATACCATAATATTATTTTCATGTATAAAAATCATTTTTCAATAATTTATTTAATTTTATAATTAAAAAATTAAATACCATTTATATTCTAAAAATATTAAATATTTGTGAAATATAGTCTAATTAATTAAAAACTATTTTTCAGACTTTAAAATAATTTTTCTGAATTTATTTTATATTTTTAATAATTAAAATCTATTTAATTTGATTTATTAAATAAAATAAATATTTTTAAAAATTTAATAATTATTAAAATGGCCCTATAGCGACAGAACCGTCGCTATAGGTGTTCTTGAGATTCATGTCTGTTAACAAGGTAAGTAGTTTGACCATCATTTGATTCAAGGTTATATGGTTTCTGGGTTGGTAATTACTTTGATGTTATAAACCAAATGTAATACTACAAATATAAGCAAAGATCATGACCAAAACATATAATCACAGAGAGATCTAAACAACCAAAAACCTGTCAGACGTTGTTCTCGTAAAGACCCCAAACTCGGGTACTTGAAACCCGAACTCGGTTCTTCACGATACCATTTCTATGAGCGGAATAATACTAATAATAAAAACAATAATATAAAGATCAAATTAAATTTATATATCATCAGAGTCTAATCCCAAAAACGTAACCTTTAAACATTCATTACATACCATGATAAATAATATATATCATACTTGTCTTAATAATATTAAACTATTAAATAAGATAACGTTCATTCATTCAGCAACCTTTCCCTTTCCCTTGTTCTTAGCAGAGCTCTCTGATCGTTCACACTTAGCTGAAAACATTTAAATTAAGCAAGGATGAGCATTTGAGTGCCCAACAAGTAATAATTATATATATATATATATATATAAGCTGAAAGTATTTAAATGTTTTCTTTGTACTATTCTTCTACAACAAGTCAATAGTTGTGAAGTATTCTGAACCGATAATAATAACATAACAACTCTCTTTCAAATTTTTGAAACTACATATTGACTATAACTGGGGGTTATGGTGACATGCCATGAACATTGTTTTTATTTTCGAAAAGGTTAAACAGTAATTCATCTGTAAACCGTCATAACTTACGGTCACGGGGGGTGATCAGCCCGTTATGCCCTGCATTGATCAATACTACATTACAAGAACGATATGATCGTTCACTCTGTCCACCTTGGGTGCATAAATAGTTTTCCCCTGTAGGGATGTTCATACTTGTCTGGGTTTCAAATCAAAGGTTTTATCTTGTTCAACAATAATCTATAATTCAACATATATGTATACGGGTAATTGACAAAGGTATATCAACATGTGATTAAATACAATGATTATCCAAGCGGGGACACTTGTATAACCATTTATAGAAATTAACGAACAAAATATATATATCTGAATTATCATATACTAACATGTTGATATTCAATGAGCGTATATAATATAAGGTTAATAATCTAGATAGTAATAATATAGTTTAGAAACATTCTTACTCATGTCCATTGCATAAAGAAAATGCAAAGGTAAGATACTTGCCTGATACGCTGGTTACAATTTGCAATTAAGATTTATCGCTTATCTCACGATTTATCATTAATCAGATCATTCGTTCGATTAGAACAATATACTATAACGCATAACACTGCTTATTGCAGTCAGCACATACCCTAATCACATTGGTACATAGGTTTAACAACCATTGAATCATAAATAATCACTTATCTAATCACATTATCTAAGTCCAGAGCAATTTCTGAAATGTGTCGGTGTACCGACAACTTTATCGGGTAATTATCGAGTCTAAGACTCTATCCCGTAACTCAGTATCAGTCATATTATTTTTAAATGACTTATAATAATTTTTAAAACATTTATTATAATTTATCATGAATTTTCAAACATAGGAATCATTATTAAATGATTTAAGTATTAAACAATCATATTATCATTAATATTTAATTAATATTAAACTATTAATGAAATCATTTCCAAAATGTTAAAGTTATTTATAATAACTTGAAATACTTTTAAAGTATTAATATTACCCTTAAATGATTTTTAAAACATTTAAAATCATTTTTAAATAATTATCATTAATATTAAAGTATTAATGTTTTATTTATCAAAATATTAAAAGTCATTAAGTATAACTTAAAATATTTTTAATTCATTTATATCCTTTTAAATTATTTTTAAATTAATAAAATCATTTATAAACTATTTATTTAATATAATTATTAAATAAATTTAATATCATTAATAACAAATTAATAATTATTAATATTAAATTATTAATGAAATTATCCTTTAAATATTAAAAGTTATATTTTATAACTTAAAATATCTTTAAACACTTTATTTTTATTTAAAATGATTATAATAATATTAAAATCATTTTTAAACTTAATTATTTATTATAATTATTAAATAACTTTAATATCATTAATAATAATTAATTAATGAAATTTACCTTTAAATATTAAAAGTTATATTTTATAACTTAAAATATTTTAAAATACCTTATTATTATTTAAAATGATTTTTAATATAATAAAATCATTTTTAATTAATTTATTTAATTCATTTAGTAAATAACTTAATTATCATTAATATTAATTTATTAATGAAATTTATCACAAAATATTAAAAGTCATTAAAAATAACTTAATATATTTTCTTATATCATAATATAATTTTAAATGATTTTTTCATGTATTAAAATCATTTTTAAATAATTTATTTAGAATTATAATTAAATAAATTAAATACTTTTAATATTCCAAAAATATTAAATATTTATGAAATATATCCAAAATAATTAAAATATAATTTTGGACATTAAAATAATTTTTAATAACTTATTTTTATTTTAATAATTAAAACTATTTTTTTCTATTTATTAAATAATTTCCAGAAAATAATATAATGTATGTCGCTAAAGGCCACCTATAGTGACAAAACTATCGTTATAGGTGTTCTTCATGTTCTTGAGCATTCATAAGGCAGTTTCGAGGGGCTCTATTTGACCAAGATTAAAACCGTGTGTAGTGTGTTTCTGGACTCGTTTCTGGACAGATCTGGTAGAGCTAATGTAAGACTACAAGATCCAGCAACAAATACGTTCATATCATACATCAAATGAAAGATCTAAGCCATCAAAGTGGCTGTCAGAGGTTGTTCTTCATTTCTGGGTTGCCCAGAAATGAAGAACAGATCGTGGGGCTCACTTTGGACCTCCACTACATTCGGATAGTGTACTGTTTTAGTGATCTAGGACTTCTAGGTTCTATCCCACATGTAACACTACAAATATATCACAAAACATAACCATAACAACAAAACAATAGCAAGATATAGATCGATCAAAGGCTGTCAGAACACATGGCCAACGGTTTTCTAGGTTGCCCAGAAAACTGGATCCGTGATTAAGCTACCCACTTTGACCGATCCCTGAAGCCAACATACTAGATGTTTAGGAGATTTTAAGGCATACTATTAGAGATCATATACACGACTACAAGTTAGATACAACAATCAAACTAAAACATCAACAAAATGACAGATCTAGACGCTTGAATACACTGTCAGACGCTTGTTCGTGGTTTCTGGGCTGCCCAGAAATTGTCCGGTCAATGCCGGTCAATGGTATTTGACCGTTAATAACTAACAATATACACATCAAATGACCTCGATTCTTTTTGCAGATTAAAGACAACACTACAAACTACATATAACAACTTATAAACAACACAAATAATAAACTATCAAGGATCTGTGGCCTCTGACAATCGTTGTCAGACCACAGAACCAAGTTTTTCCAGATTTTGCAAAAACTCAAATCCAAGCCTCTAGATGTTATGGATCTAACATCTAGAAACCCAGATCATCATTATACACCTTATACAACATATTTTAACAATCAAACATAACATCTAACATAGAATTTTTGGACAGAAATCATGCTAGGGTTTTACCTTCTTTGATCGATTTCTGATTCTAAACTACTGATTTGGTTATGAGTGATCGTGGGGCTTCATTATGTGACTGATCTAGCTTATATTCATGAAATGAGCTAAATGGTACACTTTATCTCTCGAAATCTATTTATACAACTAAGATACAATGTATTTGCTGACTATGTGGCATGTTGCTGATTATTTAGAGCACATGGGGTTGGTAGAGTAGTTCACCAACTACATTTTGGCTAGATACAAAAGTTATCCAATTAAAGAATGTGCAAAAGGGTAAAATAGTCATTTGCATTGTTATTTTAAGGGTATACTTGTCCATGGTGCTTGAATCTAGGTTTTAACCACTAGATTTTAAACCTTAAGGTTTCCCAAATAATTTCTAGGGTTTGAACAATTAAGACTAAAGTTCAATAAAATTTTAATTTTAACTTACTAATTAAAAATTAGGGTTTTAATAGAAAATTAGGTTTTTTTTTAATAATTTAGGGTTTCTAGAACTTTAATTAGGGTTTACCTAATTAAGCAAATCATTATATAATACACAACATAAAACATATAACACAGTTAAATAACCGTCTTAAACCCACAATTGATTTTCAAATTAGGGTTTAGCCAAATAATATTAGGGTTTTGAAATTAAACACCATAATTGACCAATCATCATAAATACGTACAAACAGTACACATTTATAGCACTGAAAAATCAAAATATAATTAATATTATATTATTATTTTATACCTTGACAATAATCCAAAATTAGGGGTTCGATTCCATATATCGATTATTCTTTCATATATAACCTTAATAATAAGGTAAAATAATTAACTTAATAATCTATACTAAAATTTATATAATAAAATAATTATTATAATCATTCTAAAAATCATTCCATATATTATTTAAATAATATATGATTATATTTTTATGAAAATAATTAATAAAAATATTTCGCTATAAAAGTAATTATTATAAGAATATACTTTATAATAATCAATAATTCTAAAATAAAATTATTTGTAAATATTCATGTAATTAATATAATTTTATTTATCACATAATTACATATATATACATTATCTTGTACAAATCCTCATCCTTAGAATAAAAAAAAAAATTTATTCGCAAAATTTCTTATTTATTTATATAGAAAATATCGGGTTGTTACATTCACCCTCCCTTATAAAGATTCCGTCCCCGGAATCACCGTTTTAAAACCTATATATACACGGGTACATAACATACACAATCATTGCAAGTAGATCTCGATCAACTTTGATCGAACTGATCTTTAACTATTCACATCAAGCTTGTCTTTCTAATTAAACGGCAAAAATTGGTTTCTAAAAGAACTCAAATTCCTCCTCAAAATTTCTTTATAAAATAATTTACTATATATATTTGAAAATCATGTATATAAGAAAATCAAAGTTATACGAATAATACCTAGAGTTCCATTTCATTGCCATCAGTATCCACGATCCGTCATATTGAAAACCTCGCATAGATTTTGTTGGCTTGCTTTCGATGGACGTAGGTCCCATGATTGCTAAAGTTCCGCCTTACCAGAGATTCACACACTACGCCTCCTCCCCTCCTTTTTGGACATTCCTTCACCCTGTGCTCAGTCGATCCGCACAGAAAACATCCACTGTTCATCCTAGGATTGGGGCAGTTGGGAGAGATATGGCCCTCCTGCCCACACTAATAACAAACAAACTTCCCCTTCAAACACTCCCCCAAGTGGTTCTTCCCACAATTCTTACATGGCACTATCTGCATCTTAACTCCTTCCTGCTTCACCTGAATACTTTCGAAGTTGTTCACCTTCCTCTTTTCATCTCCACTCCTGCTCCCACTATTAATTCCTACCTTCCCAGCTCCTTCAGTCTTGCCCTTATTCTTTATCTCTATGTTGTAGAGGCACATGGCCTCACTCCCCTCCTTAGCTATAATCGCCTTCTCCATGAGTGCTGCAAATGCTGGAATTTGCAACACTGCCACCTTGTTATAGAGCCAGGGTTTCAATCCCACTCAAACCCTCTCGCTTTCTTAGCCTCAGATCGACTTGATGGGCAAACCTAGCTAACTCATTGAATTTTTGGCATGATTCTAAACACCGTCATGTTTTACTGCTTCAATTCTAAAAATTTAACCTCCATCCTCGCCTGCATACTAGGTGAAAAATAATTTTTGAAAAACAAAGTTTTAAATCTATCCCATGTGACTACACCTTCTCCTGCCCTAGCCTGATTCGCTTCTCACCAAAAGTTTGCCTCACCCTTCATCATGTAAGTGGCCAAAGCAGTCTTCTACCCTTCATCTACCCTAGCTACCACAAACGCCTTTTCAATCTCTTTAACCCACATTTGGGCTTCAATAGGGTCAGTTGTACCTTTGAATTCGGGTGGTCCTACACCTTTGAAATCTTTGTAATTCACCAAGCGGTTATCCGGTGGGTTTCCAGCGACTGGTATTCCCTGTTGCATAGCCTGAGCTACCATGTTCGCGAAGTTCTGCATCGGGTCTGGTTGTTGTTGTCCCTCAACGTTGTTGACAGATTCTTCTGCCCTTTGGTTTCGAGTTCGACGTCTTGGCGGCATTATCAGATTAAATGAAATCATAAATTTAACTTACATTCTAAACTGTATCGCATAAGTTTAATATATTAAACTTGTTTCATTTCTCAAACATAGATTCATATTCATTTAACGAATATTTTACATAACATAGCACATAATAATTTAAACATCATTCATCCCTTTGTGACTACAAAATTCAGGATTTACAGTCTTGACTTAATACAAAAGTTTTAGAATATAACCTTACACAAACATACTAAGCACACATATTACATTAAACACACCTACACAACAGAACCTATACTACCCATTTATTACACCTTTTTCTTGGACACCCTCTCGCCTGATGACCTTCTATCCCACAGATAAAACATGCTCCTTTTTTTGTAGTGAGGACAATACAGAGTGGTATGTCCCTCATAGTCGCAAAGATAACATATTCTTTTCCATTTCTTCTTATTGGATTTTCCGAAGTCATGGTCTTCTATATTTCTTTTTGCCTTCTTGTCCGGAGCTGCACATGATGTGTTGCTTATGGCTCCCATCTGACCAATTTGGATCTTAAGCTTATCTTGTCCTTCCATTGTTTCTATTAATGCTTGATGTAACTGACTATTCAACAACTTTTCTATCTTCCACAGCCTTTCCAGAGAAGAAATCTTGTTCCTCAGATCCAGCACCTCCGTTGATGCTTGATCAGCTTGAACTTTAATGTCTGAATCGCTATTTTTTAGCTCCACCATCTCCGGATCTGGTACTACGTTTTCTACAATAATCACATCGTCTGAGTTGTTTTCATTGTGAGCCTTTATTTCAGCAATCGGCTTCGATATCAGCTCGGGTGTATGGGTTTGATCCTTTTACATGCTATATGCATATAACAAGCCTTTTCCACCATACATCTACACATATAAATTATCTTGATTAGCATATAGTATATACACACAGCAAACAAAAGTTTTATATGATTTATCTTTTATTTTGTTTGACGATGAATTTATTCAATTCATCTCCTTTTAAACTCTATATGAGTTATTTATATTTTCAACGTTTCCCCCTGTTCTAAGGTTATAGCCTAAGGTCTAACCCACCTATGGTTTTTTTTAACCCTAAGCTTTGATACCAACCTGTAAAGACCCCAAACTCGGGTACTTGAAACCCGAACTCGGTTCTTCACGATACCATTTTTATGAGCGGAATAATACTAATAATAAAAACAATAATATAAAGATCAACTTAATTTATATATCATCAGAGTCTAATCCCAAAAATGTAACCTTTAAACATTCATTACAAACCATGATAAATAATATATATCATACTTGTCTTAATAATATTAAACTATTACATAAGATAACGTTCATTCATTCAGCAACCTTTCCCTTTCCCTTGTTCTTAGCAGAGCTCTCTGATCGTTCACACTTAGCTGAAAATATTAAAATTAAGCAAGGATGAGCATTTGAGTGCCCAGCAAGTAATAATTATATATATATATAAGCTGAAAGTATTTAAATGTTTTCTTTGTACTATTCTTCTATAACAAGTCAATAGTTGAAAAGTATTCTGAACCGATAATAATAACATAACAACTCTCTTTCAAAATTTTGAAACTACATATTGACTATAACTGGGGTTATGGTGACATGCTATGAACATTGTTTTTATTTTCGAAAAAGTTAAACAGAAATTCATATGTAATCCGTCATAACTTACGGGCATGGGGGGTGATCAGCCCGTTATGCCCTGCATTGATCAATACTACATTACAAGAATGATAGGATCGTTCACTCAATCCACCTTGGGTGCATAAATAGTTTTCCCCTGTAGGGATGTTCATACTTGTCTGGGTTTCAAATCAAAGGTTTTATCTTGTTCAACAATAATCTATAATTCAACATATATGTATACGGGTAATTGACAAAGGTATATCAACATGTGATTAAATACAATGATTATCCAAGTGGGGACACTTGTATAACCATTTATAGAAATTAACGAACAGAATATATATATATCTGAATTATCATATACTAACATGTTGATATTCAATGAGCGTATATAATATAAGGTTAATAATGTATGCAAGTAATAATATAGTTTAGAAATATTCTTACTCATGTCCATCAGATAAAGAAAATGCAAAGGTAAAATATACTTTTCGATACGTCACAGTTACAATTTGCAATTAAGATTTATCGCTTATCTCACGACCTATCATTAATCAGATCATTCGTTCGATTAGAACAATATACTATAACGTATAACACTGCTTATTGCAGTCAGCACATACCCTAATCACATTGGTACATAGGTTTAACAACCATTGAATCACAAATAATCACTTATCTAATCACATTATCTAAGTCCAGATCAATTTCTGAAATGTGCCGATGTAAATTAAACGACTTTATTTGTAATTATCGAGTCTAAGACTCTATCTCAGTAACTCAATAAGAGATATTACTCATATTATTTTTAAATGACTTATAATAATTTTAAAATATTTATTATAATTTATCATGAATTTTCAAACATAGAATCATTATTAAATGATTTAAGTATTAAACAATCATATTATCATTAATATTTAATTAATATTAAACTATTAATGAAATCATTTCCAAAATGTTAAAGTTATTTATAATAACTTGAAATACTTTTAAAGTATTAATATTACCCTTAAATGATTTTTAAAACATTTAAAATCATTTTAAATAATTATCATTAATATTAAAGTATTAATGTTTTATTTATCAAAATATTAAAAGTCATTAAGTATAACTTAAAATATTTTTAATTCATTTATATCCTTTTAAATGATTTTTAAATTAATAAAATCATTTATAAACTATTTATTTGATATAATTATTAAATAAATTTAATATAATTAATAAAAATTAAAAATTATTAATATTAAATTATTAATGAAATTATCCTTTAAATATTAAAAGTTATATTTTATAACTTAAAATATCTTTAAACACTTTATTTTCATTTAAAATGATTATTATAATATTAAAATCATTTTTAAACTTAATTATTTATTATAATTATTAAATAAATTTAATATCATTAATAATAATTAATTAATGAAATTTACCTTTAAATATTAAAAGTTATATTTTATAACTTAAAATATTTTTAAATACCTTATTATTATTTAAAATGATTTTTAATATAATAAAATCATTTTTATTAATTTATTTAATTCATTTAGTAAATAACTTAATTATCATTAATATTAATTTATTAATTAAATTTATCACAAAATATTAAAAGTCATTAAAAATAACTTAATATATTTTCTTATATCATAATATAATTTTAAATGATTTTTTCACGTATTAAAATCATTTTAAATAATTTATTTAGAATTATAATTAAATAAATTAAATACTTTTAATATTTCAAAAATATTAAATATTTATGAAATATATCCAAAATAATTAAAATATAATTTTAGGACATTAAAATAATTTTTAATAATTTATTTTTTATTTTAATAATTAAAAAATATTTTTTCTATTTATTAAATAATTTTAAGAAAATAATATAATGTATGTCGCTAAAGGCCACCTATAGTGACAAACCGTCATTATAGGTGTTCTTCATGTTCGAGCATTCATAAGCGCGCTTCGAGTGGCTCTATTTGACCAAGATTAAAACCGTGTGTAGTATGTTTCTGGACTCGTTTCTGGACAGATCTGGTAGAGCTAATGTAAGACTACAAGATCCAGCAACAAATACGTTCATATCATACATCAAATGAAAGATCTAAGCCATCAAAGTGGTCGTTGAGAGGTCGTTCTTCATTTAGGTTGCTTAAGAAATGAAGAAATGATCACGGGGCTCACTTGGACCTCCACTACATTCGGATAGTGTAATCGTTTTAGTGATCTAGGACTTCCAGGTTCTATCCCACATGTAACACTACAAATATATCACAAAACATAACCATAACAACAAAACAATAGCAAGATATAGATCGGTCAAAGGCTGTCAGAACACATGGCTAACGGTTTTCTGGGTTGCCCAGAAAACTGTATCCGTGATTAAGCTACCCACTTTGACCGATCCCTGAAGCCAACATACTAGATGTTTAGGAGATTTTAAGGCATACTATTAGAGATCATATACACGACTACAAGTTAGATACAACAATCAAACTAAAACATCAACAAAATGACAGATCTAGACGCTTAAATACATCGCCGACGCGTTTGTTCGTGGTTTCGGGCGCCCAAAAATTATCATCCATTAACGCCGGTCAATGGTATTTGACCGTTAATAACTAACAATATACACATCAAATGACCTCGATTCTTTTTGCAGATTAAAGACAACACTACAAACTACATATAACAACTTATAAATAATACAAAACATAAACTATCAAGGATCTGTGGCCTTTGACAATCGTTGTCAGACCATAGTACCAAGTTTTTCCAGATTTTGCAAAAACCCAAATCCGAGCCTCTAGATGTTATGGATCTAACATCTAGCAACCCAGATCATCATTATACACCTTATACAACATATTTTAACAATCAAACATAACATCTAACACAAAATTTTTGGACAGAAATCATGCTAGGGTTTTACCTTCTTTGATCGATTTCTGATTCTGAACTATTGATTTGGTTATGAGTGATCGTGGGGCTTCATTATGTGACTGATCTAGCTTATATTTTCGTAGGTTTTGATAGAGAGAGAATTGGTTGAGAGCTTGGGCATGAAATGAGCTAAATGGTACACTTTATCTCTCCAAATCTATTTATACAACTAAGATACAATGTATTAATTTGATTATGTGGCGATATGCTTTGATTATTTAGAGCACATGGGGTTGGTAGAGTAGTTCACCAACTACATTTTGGCTAGATACAAAAGTTATCAATTAAAGAAATGCAAAAGGGTAAAATAGTCATTTGCATTGTTATTTTAAGGGTATACTTGTCCATGGTGCTTGAATCTAGGTTTTAACCACTAGATTTTAAACCTTAAGGTTTCCCAAATAATTTCTAGGGTTTGAACAATTAAGACTAAAGTTCAATAAAATTTTAATTTTAACTTACTAATTAAAAATTAGGGTTTTAATAGAAAATTAGGTTTTTTTTTAATAATTTAGGATTTCTAGAACTTTAATTAGGGTTTACCTAATTAAGCAAATCATTATATAATACACAACATAAAACATATAACACAGTTAAATAACCGTCTTAAACCCACAATTGATTTTCAAATTAGGGTTTAGCCAAATAATATTAGGGTTTTGAAATTAAACACCATAATTGACGATCATCATCATAAATACGCATAAAACAAAGTACATATTTATAGCACTGAAAAATCAAAATATAATTAATATTATATTATTATTTTTATACCTTGACAATAATCCAAAATTAGGGTTTGGATTCCATATCTCGATTATTCTTTCATATATAACCTTAATAATAAGGTAAAATAATTAACTTAATAATCAGTACTAAAATTTATATAATAAAATAATTATTATAATTATTCTAAAATCACTCCATATATTATTTAAATAATATATGATTATATTTTTATGAAAAATAATTAATAAAAATATTTTTGCTTATAAAAGTAATTATTATAAGAATATACTTTATAATAATCAATAATTCTAAAATAAAATTACTTGTAAATATTCATATAATAAATATATTTTTATTTATCACATAATTACATATATATACATTATCTTGTACAAATCCTCATCCTTAGAATAAAAAAAAAATTTATTCGCAAAATTTCTTATTTATTTATATAGAAAATATCGGGTTGTTACATTCACCCTGCCTTATAAAGATTCCGTCCCCGAAATCAACATTTTAAAACCTATACATACACTGGTACATAACATACACAATCATTGCAAGTAGATCTCGATCAACTTTGATCGAACTGATCTTTAGCTATTCACATCAAGCTTGTCTTTCTGATTAAACGGTAAAAATTGGTTTCTAAAAGATCTCAAATTCCTCCTCAAAATTTCTTAATAAAATAATTTACTATATATTTGAAAATCATGTATATAAGAAAATAAAAGTTATACGAATAATACCTGGAGTTCCAGTGCCTGCTGCTATCGTATCCTGGATCGTCATGTTGAAAACCCTCGCAGTAGATTTTGTTGGCTTGCTCGATGACGTAGGTCCCATGATTGCTAAAGTTTCGCTTCCAGCGCCAGTATTCACACTACCTGCCTCCACCCTCCTTTTTGGACATTCCTTCACCCTGTGCTCAGTCGATCCGCACAGAAAACATCCACTGTTCATCCTCGGATAGGGGCAGTTGGGAGAGATATGACCCTCCTGGTCGCACTTATAACAAACAAACTTCCTCTTCAAACACTCCCCCGAGTGGTTCTTCCCACAATTCTTACATGGCACTATCTGCTTCTTAACTCCTTCAAGCTTCACCTGAATACTTCCGAAGTTGTTCACCTTCCTCTTTCCATCTCCACTCCTGCTCCCACTATTAATTCCTACCTTCCCAGCTCCTTCAGTCTTGCCCTTATTCTTTCTCTCTTTGTTGTAGAGGCTCATGGCCTCACTCCCCTCCTCAGCTATAATTGCCTTCTCCATTAGTGCTGCAAATGTAGAATTTGCAACACCGCCACCTTGTTATAGAGCCAGGGTTTCAATCCCAGCTCAAACCTCCTCGCTTTCCTAGCCTCCGTATCGACTTGATGCGGGGCAAACCTAGCTAACTCATTGAATTTGGGGGCGTATTCTGACACCGTCATGTTTTCCTGCTTCAATTCTAAAAATTTAACCTCCATCCTCGCCTGCATACTAGGTGAAAAATAATTTTCAAAAAACAAAGTTTTAAATCTATCCCATGTGACTACACCTTCTCCTGCCCTAGCCTGATTCGTTTCCCACTAAAAGTTTGCCTCACCCTTCATCATGTAAGTGGCAAAAGCAGTCTTCTTCCCTTCATCTACCCTAGCAACCACAAATGCCTTTTCAATCTCTTTAACCCACGTTTGGGCTTTAACAGGGTCAGTTGTACCTTTGAATTCGGGTGGTCCTACAGCTTTGAAATCTTTGAAATTCGTCAAGCGGTTATCCCATGGTTTCAATGATCGGTATTCCCCTGTTGATAGCTCGAGCTACCATGTTCGCAAGTTTCAGATCGGGTCCGTTGTTGTTGTCCCTCAATGTTGTTGACAGATTATTCTGCCCTTTGGTTTCGATTTCGACATCTTGGCTGCATTATCTGATTAAATGAAATCATAAATTTAACTTACATTCTAAACCTTATCGTATAAATTTAATATATTAAACTTGTTTCATTTCTCAAACATAGATTCATATTTATTTAACGAATATTTTACATAACATAGCACATAATGCTTTAAACATCATTCATCCCTTTGTGACTACAAAAGTCGAGATTTACAGTCTTGACTTAATACAAAAGTTTTAGAATATAACCTTACACAAACATACTAAGCACACATATTACATTAAACACACCTACACAATAGAACCTATACTACCCATTTATTACACCTTTTTCTTGGACACCCTCTCGCCTGATGACCTTATATCCCACAGATAAAACATGCTCCTTTTTTGTAGTCAGGACAATACAGAGTGGTATGTCCCTCATAGCCGCAAAGATAACATATTCTTTTCCATTTCTTCTTATTGGATTTTCCTAAGTCATGGTCTTTTATATTTCTTTTTCCCTTATTCTCCGGAGCTGCACACGATGTGTTTCTTGTGGCTCCCATCTGACCAATTTGGATCTTAAGCTTATCTTGTCCTTCCATTGTTTCTATTAATGCTTGACGCAACTGACTATTCAACAGCTTTTCTATCTCCCACAGCCTTTCCAGAGAAGAAACCTTATTCCTCAGATCCTGCACCTCCGTTGATGCTTGATCAGCTTGAACTTTAGTGTCTGAATCGCTATCTGTCAGCTCCACCATCTCCGGATCTGGTACTACATTTTCTACAATAATCACATCGTCTGAGTTGTTTTCATTGTGAGCCTTTATTTCAGCTATCGGCTTCGATATCAGCTTGGGTGTATGGGTTTGATCCTTCTTCATGCTATATGCATATAACAAGCCTTTTCCACCAGACATCTACACATATAAATTATCCTGATTATCATATAGTATATACACACAGCAAACAATAGTTTTATATGAGTTATCTTTTATTTTGTTTGACGATGAATTTATTCAATTCATCTCCTTTTAAACTCTATATGAGTTATTTATATTTTCAACGTTTCCCTCTGTTCTAAAGTTATAGCCTAAGGTCTAACCCACCTATGGTTTTTTTTAACCCTAAGCTCTGATACCAACCTGTAAAGACCCCAAACTCGGGTGCTTGAAACCCGAACTCGGTTCTTCACGATACCATTTCTATGAGCGGAATAATACTAATAATAAAAACAATAATATAAAGATCAACTTAATTTATATATCATCAGAGTCTAATCCCAAAAACGTAACCTTTAAACATTTATTACAAACCATGATAAATAATATATATCATACTTGTCTTAATAATATTAAACTATTACATAAGATAACGTTCATTCATTCAGCAACCTTTCCCTTTCCCTTGTTCTTAGCAGAGCTCTCTGATCGTTCACACTTAGCTGAAAATAGCTGAAAACATTTAAATTAAGCAAGGATGAGCATTTGAGTGCCCAGCAAGTAATAATTATATATATATATATAAGCTGAAAGTATTTAAATGTTTTCTTTGTACTATTCTTCTACAACAAGTCAATAGTTGTGAAGTATTCTGAACCGATAATAATAACATAACAATTCTCTTTCAAATTTTTGAAACTACATATTGACTATAACTGGGGTTATGGTGACATGCCATGAACATTGTTTTCATTTTCAAAAAGGTTAAACAGAAATTCATCTGTAAACCGTCATAACTTAAGGGCACGGGGGGTGATCAGTCTGTTATGCCCTGCATTGATCAATACTACATTACAAGAACGATAGGATCGTTCACACTGTCCACCTTGGGTGCATAAATAGTTTTCCCCTGTAGGGATGTTCATACTTGTCTGGGTTTCAAATCAAAGGTTTTATCTTGTTCAATAATAATATATAATTCAACATATATGTATATGGGTAATTGATAAAGGTATATCAACATGTGATTAAATACAATGATTATCCAAGTGGGGACACTTGTATAACCATTTATAGAAATTAACGAACAGAATATATATATCTGAATTATCATATACTAACATGTTGATATTCAATGAGCGTATATAATATATGGTTAATAATCTGTACAGTAATAATATAGTTTAGAAACATTCTTACTCATGTCCATTGCATAAAGAAAATGCAAAGGTAAGATACTTGCCTGATACGCTGCTTACAATTTGCAATTAAGATTTATCGCTTATCTCACGACCTATCATTAATCAGATCATTCGTTCGATTAGAACAATATACTATAACACATAACACTGCTTATTGCAGTTAGCACATACCCTAATCACATTGGTACATAGGTTTAACAACCATTGAATCACAAATAATCACTTATCTAATCACATTATTATCTAAGTCCAGATCAATTTCTGAAATGTGTCGGAGTACCGACAGCTTTATTGGGTAATTATCGAGTCTAAGACTCTATCCCGTAACTCAGTATCAGTCATATTATTTTTAAATGACTTATAATAATTTTTAAAATATTTATTATAATTTATCATGAATTTTCAAACATAGGAATCATTATTAAATGATTTATGTATTAAACAATCATATTATCATTAATATTTAATTAATATTAAACTATTAATGAAATCATTTCCAAAATGTTAAAGTTATTTATAATAACTTGAAATACTTTTAAAGTATTAATATTACCATTAAATGATTTTTAAAACATTTAAAATTATTTTCAAATAATTATCATTAATATTAAAGTATTAATGTTTTATTTATCAAAATATTAAAAGTCATTAAGTATAACATAAAATATTTTTAATTCATTTATATCCCTTTTAAATGATTTTAAATTAATATAATCATTTATAAACTATTTATTTAATATAATTATTAAATAAACTTAATATCATTAATAATAAATTAATAATTATTAATATTAAATTATTAATGAAATTATCCTTTAAATATTAAAAGTTATATTTTATAACTTAAAATATCTTTAAACACTTTATTTCATTTAAAATGGTTATTATAATATTAAAATCATTTTAAACATAATTATTTATTATAATTATTAAATAACTTTAATATCATTAATAATAATTAATTAATGAAATTTACCTTTAAATATTAAAAGTTATATTTTATAACTTAAAATATTTTAAAATACCTTATTATTATTTAAAATGATTTTTAATATAATAAAATCATTTTTAATTAATTTATTTAATTCATTTAGTAAATAACTTAATTATCATTAATATTAATTTATTAATGAAATTTATCACAAAATATTAAAAGTCATTAAAAATAACTTAATATATTTTCTTATATCATAATATAATTTTAAATGATTTTTTCATGTATTAAAATCATTTTTAAATAATTTATTTAGAATTATAATTAAATAAATTAAATAATTTTAATATTCAAAAATATTAAATATTTATGAAATATATCCAAAATAATTAAAATATAATTTTAGGACATTAAAATAATTTTTAATAATTTATTTTGTATTTTAATAATTAAAACTATTTTTTTTCTATTTATTAAATAATTTCAGGAAAATAATATAATGTCTGTCGCTAAAGGCCACCTATAGTGACAAAACTATCGCTATAGGTGTTCTTCATGTTCTTGAGCATTCATAAGGCAATTTCGAGGGGCTCTATTTGACCAAGATTAAAGCAGGTAATGCAGTGTTTTTCTGGACTCGTTTCTGGACAGATCTGGTAGAGCTAATGTAAGACTACAAGATCCAAAGAACAAATACGTTCATATCATACATCAAATGAAAGATCTAAGCCATCAAAAGTTCTTTGTCGAGGAGGTTGTTCTTCATTTCTAGGTTGCCCGAAATGAAGAATGATCGTGAAGGCTAACTTTGGACCTCCACTACATTTAGATAGTGTCTTTGTTTTAGTGATCTAGGACTTCTAGGTTCTATCCCACATGTAACACTACAAATATATCACAAAACATAACCATAACAACAAAACAATAGCAAGATATAGATCTATTGAAAGTTTATCGAACATATGGCCAAAGGTTTTACGGGTTGCTTGAAAAGCCGGATCCGTGATTAAGCTACCCACTTTGAGTAGATCCTCGAAGCCATCATACTAGATGTTTAGGAGATTTTAAGGCATAATATTAGAGATCATATACACGACTACAAGTTAGATACAACAATCAAACTAAATCATCAACAAAATGACAGATCTAGACGCTTGAATACACTGTCAGAAGCTTGTTCGTGGCTAATGGGCTGCCCAGAAATTGTCCGGTCAATGTCGGTCAATGGTATTTGACCGTTAATAACTAACAATATACACATCAAATGACCTCAATTCTTTTTGCAGATTAAAGACAAAACTACAAACTACATATAACAACTTATAAACAACACAAATCATAAACTATCAAGGATCTGTGGCCTCTGACAATCGTTGTCAGACCATAGAACCAAGTTTTTCCAGATTTTGCAAAAACTCAAATCCGAGCCTCTAGATGTTATGGATCTAACATCTAGCAACCCAGATCATCATTATACACCTTATACAACATATTTTAACAATCGAACATAACATCTAACACAAAATTTTTGGACAGAAATCATGCTAGGGTTTTACCTTCTTCGATCGATTTCTGATTCTGGACTACTGATTTGGTTATGAGTGATCGTGGGGCTTCATTATGTGACTGATCTAGCTTATATTTTTGTAGGTTTTGATAGAGAGAGAATTGGTTGAGAGCTTGGACATGAAATGAGCTAAATGGTACACTTTATCTCTCCAAATCTATTTATACAACTAAGATACAATGTATTGGCTGGCTATGTGGCATGTTGCTGATTATTTAGAGCACATGGGGTTGGTAGAGTAGTTCACCAACTACATTTTGGCTAGATACACAAGTTATCCAATTAAAGAATGTGCAAAAGGGTAAAATAGTCATTTACATTGTTATTTTAAGGGTATACTAGTCCATGGTACTTGATTCTAGGTTTTAACCACTAGATTTTAAACCTTAAGGTTTCCCAAATAATTTCTAGGATTTGAACAATTAAGACTAAAGTTCAATAAAATTTTAATTATAACTTACTAATTAAAAATTAGGGTTTTAATAGAAAATTAGTTTTTTTTTAATAATTTAGGGTTTCTAGAACTTTAATTAGGGTTTACCTAATTAAGCAAATCATTATATAATACACAACATAAAACATATAACATAATTAAATAACCGTCTTAAACCCACAATTGATTTTCAAATTAGGGTTTAGCCAAATAATATTAGGGTTTTGAAATTAAACATCATAATTGACCAATCATCATTAATACGTACAAACAGTACATATTTATAGCACTGAAAAATCAAAATATAATTAATATTATATTATTATTTTTATACCTTGACAATAATCCAAAATTAGGGTTTGGATTATATATCGATTATTCTTTCGAGATATAACCTTAATAATTAAGGTAAAATAATTAACTTAATAATGTATACTAAAATTTATATAATAAAATAATTATTATAATCATTCTAAAAATCACTCCATATATTATTTAAATAATATATGATTTTATTTTATGAAAATAATTAATAAAAATATTTACGCTATAAATGTAATTATTATAAAAATATACTTTATAATAATCAATAATTTAAAATAAAATTATTTGTAAATATTCATGTAATAAATATATTTTTATTTATCACATAATTACATATATATACATTATCTTGTACAAATCCTCATCCTTAGAATAAAAAAAAATTTATTCGCAAAATTTCTTATTTATTTATATAAAAAATATCGGGTTGTTACAGTTCTTCAATTTATGGGTTTTTCAGAAATTGAAGAACAGACGAGTTACCTACTTTGGATCCATATAGTTTGCATTCTATGACTTGTTTGTGTGATATAAAAGTTCACAATTGCAGTCTTGATGTCGGAGTACAACCTCATAGCATCATAGCAACATAATAGCATCAGCTACACAAGATCTGGGTCGGTCAAACTAAGGGTCAAGAAACGGTTCTTGAAGATTCTGGGTTACCCAGAATCTCCTTCTGGGAAGCTGGTCAATGGTGGTTTGACCAGGTACAACTTTGATTCCTTTACATATTTGGGTGATATAAAATCTCATACATGTAGGCCATATGACAGACTAAAACATCAATACAACAACTTGGCCAAATAAGCAAACAACAGCAAGATTAGATGCCATTAAAAGCTTGTCAGAAAGTTCTTGAGAAATCTGGGTTTCCCAGATTTCTTCCCAAGCAGTTGGTCAACGATGTTTTGACCTTGATTAATTTTGATTATATAACAGATCTAGGTGTTCTACTGACTTTTATGGGTAGTTTATATACCCTAATATAACACCAAAACAAGAACATGACCAAATCATATAACAGTAGCAAGATCAAAGACTCGAGAAAACGTTGTCGAGATGAGATCCGGGTTTACGGGTTGCCTGAAACTTCGATCTCCATGGCCGATCAACGCATTTACGCGCTCATATCTCTCAATCTACTCATGATCTGGCTATGTTTATAGTTTCAGATCAAAGTCCTCATGACATAGAACACATTTATAACATAAAACAACACAAAGCAAAAACAAAGAAGGATTTACAAGCCCTGACATATGGCTGTCAGGCCATCATTTTCAACATTTCCAAATTTTTGAAATATTTAGATTCGAGCATCTAAATGTTATGGATCCATGATCCAACAACCCAGATCTCTAAAAGGCACCTTCTAACACATATCTAACCAACAACTAACATTAAAACACAAGATTTACAAAAAATTAGGGTTTATACCACTTTGAAGCTTGATCTTGATTTCTGATCTTTGGGATCTGTTCATGGCTTGTTAAGATATGATATTATCGCCACTTAGCACTTACTCTCACTCTATATCTCAAAATTCTAGAGAGAGAAAGGGTTGGTCAAACCCTTAGGGTTTAGGGTTTGAACCATTTAGGGTTTGAACCCTTTAGATTTGCAATTTAATTTCCAAGATTTTTGAATTTCGGTTATCAAAATAGTAAATTAACATTTCTAACTTATAATTAGAATTTTCTAATTATATTAAAATTTCTTAATCATAAATTTAAATCTTGCTAATTCGGATTAGTATTTCCTAATTAAAATTTCTAATTTAGCAATTAGGGTCAAAATCATGGATTAGGGTTTACAACCCAAAAATTAGAGTTTCTAATAGAAAAATAATTTTTTTAATTTAGAAATTAGATTTAAGTAATTAGATTAAGATTTTCTAATTACTTATAACTTTAAAATTAGGATTAATATTTCCTAATTAACATTAAAAGTATTAAATTAACACTTAGGTTTTCCCTATTTATAAATTAGGGTTTCAAATCCATAAACTAGGGTTTAAAAATTTGAAATTAGGGTTTGCTAAATAATTAAGCTTTACCCTAATTAACATTATAATTAATATCACTTAAGAATTATAATTATCCTTTAAGTTCCCAGATTAGGGTTTTAAATTTCAGAATTAGGGTTTCGGATTTTCGGAACTGAAATTAGGGTTTCTAGAACCGATTTTAGGGTTTCTTATAATTCTCTACGGTTTTTTAACCGTACGTTGACGTTATTAATATATACTTAGGGTTTGTCACAGATACCATTTATCTGGTCAACCCTTGACCCTTAACCACATACTATACACATATACAACCATATACACAAAACATATTCACGTATACACTTAATCTTGAATAATTCACCTAAATCCTTCACAGAATTTTGAAATCCACAAAATTCTATCTCAAAAATATCAAACGCATACACTAATTTTCTGTCTAGGTTCTAATATTAAACCCTAAATAAATTAATAAAATTTTTAAAAATATTCAAAATTCTCGGGTTGTCACAGAATTCGTACCTGATACTTCCAAACCATTTATAACACACTCCACACAATCTTACCCTCAAATGCCAATGATATCAAATACAAAACGTTATTCACAACTTAAACATATTCACCTCAAATTAAAAATAATTCAAACTAATAATTCCAAAAAAATCATAATCTATTTAATATACCTTTAATCATCGCTTTATATCAATTATTAATACTCAAAATTTATACTCCAAATATACTTATTAAATCCCTCCGTCAGATCTAATAAAATAAAAATAATACAATTTTAAGTTGCCTAATAATTATAATTTATATTAATAAGAAATTAATTCCTCCAATTACATCAATTTTACAATACAACCCAAATTAAATTATAATTTATCTTCTAATCATTTTTTGTCTCTTATATTTTAACAAATCGGAACCTTAATATATATATATATATATATAAATATATGTATATATATAATATAAACCATTATAACATTACAAAAGTATAGCAACTATATATATTAATATCATAAGTCAGTGTTGATAACCGAAGGCTTGATTTGATTTTTTTTTATATACATGTGAATTAGGATGACAACTATTTTGTCAGGAACTGAACTATCAAGTCTCTTTAACAAAGTAGAAGACATAAAAATACTATAATGCCAAATCTCAGCCGACTTCCGCCACAGATGTGATCCCTTTTGCCCAAAATAATTGATTACACTAATATACACAAAATAATTTTACATACCTTTAACTTAACTTTCGATTCGCTTTTTTCTTTTTTCTCTCCTTCTCGTAATGCATTGCGCTTTCTCCTTTTCTTTTCTTTCAGACGAATAATGGCTTAAGTATACAATAGGGTTTGTGTTTTAGTTATTTATTATCAATATTTTATTAATTAATATAATATATTTATTAACTCTCCAAATTTTAATAGGATTTTAAAAATTACACAATTATAAATTAGACCTATTTAGTTTAAAGCCCAATTTTACCAATTTAATTTACCCAACACTTATTAATACATTAGCCCACAAAAATTAAATAACTAGTTTGACCTAAATAAATGACAAAGTCCAAACAATATGTTTTAAGAATATAAATTTAATATTTTTATTTTTTTTCAGGATATTATAGTGCGGACCTTGAACTTTCTCAACATTGTCGTTTCAATGCCGGTTTAGGTGCCATGGAATCAGAATTGATGAGCTTCAACCACAATTTTCCCCAAAAACTCCACTCAAGTAATCCGTCGAACACTTGGTGTGCAGGACATGCAATCCCCTAAACTTAGTGATTTGGCTTCTATTTTGGTGATAGATATTGAGGAATTGGAAGATAACTTACTCACTCTCAGTAAGAACCCTACCCTTGAACGTCTAAATTGGTGTGAATTGAGACGGTTAGAGTGTGTGGTGAAGGTATGGTTTTATAGAGAGGAGGTGATGTAGAAAATTATTTAGTGGTTTAATTGAGTGGGGAGATGGAGATTAAGTATCCAAATCGTGGGTATAGAGTGGAGAAAATGGAGTTTCAGTTTGGGTAGAAAGAAGTTGAAGTGTAAGAGGTGGGTGTAACTGCCATAACTGCCAATTTTGTCTCTTGATTGTGATACCCCCTTTCCTACGGGGGTAATACGCCTTTAAAGGCACATACAGCAAAGCATGTGTACTGTTTTGAGAATTTGAGACCCTCGCCCGACGGGGGTGTTAAGCTTATAAGGGCCCGCCCCGGTTGGCTTGCTTCCTGTAATTGATATCAAGACCCCCTCGCCCGGTGGGGTTTCTTCACTAAAATGCAGCACTTCAAATGTGGCATAGCTTCTACTAACTGACTCGGTTTTCCCATTTCCTTGCATCTATTTCCAATCTATGTTCTATTTGAGTACCTGAAACATCATTAAACATAATTGTGAGTCAATATTGAGCAATTTAAGCATGCAAGGATAGATTAGCTAGAATAATATAACTTAATAACTACTTAATGAAATCATAATATACTAATTATTATTTTAAACTGCAATTTAACTAACTTGAATAAAAATTACTTAGAATAAAAGTAAAATTGGGTTGCCTCCCAACTAGCGCTTAATTTTAAGTCTTTCAGCCTGACTACTCCCTATTCTAGCCTGGATCGGTTGGGTTCTTTACGGCATGTTGTTTATTTATAGCACAGAACCAACATCATTGTTTACCATGCCCGTTCAACTGCATGCTTGCGAATAAAGTTAATTTGTTATCCTCGATTAGTGCCTTAAGACCACCACTCTCTACAATCCCTGAATTTAACACGTGTAGATTCCTTGATTGACTCATATTCCTCCTTGTCAGTCGGGATTGGTATTTCCTTGAACACTTTCACCTTCACTACATGACCGAACACTTATATTATAAGTTCTTCGTTCGACACGTCAATCAGTGTTCATCCAGTTGCAAGGAATGGACGTCCCAAGATGATAAGGATGTTCTTATCTTCTTCAAAGTCTAACACCACAAAATCCGCTGGAAATATCAATGAGTCAACCTTCACCAACACGTCTTCAACTATTCCTAGTGGATATGTTAATGATCTATATGCGATTTGTAGACTGATGTTGGTTGGTTTTGCTTCTTTTAATATTAGTTTTCGGTAAACGGATAGTGGCATCAGATTTATATTCGCTCCTAGATTGCATAGAGCTTTCCCCATGTCTTGATTACCAATTTCGCACGAAATTGTGAAGCTTCCCGGATCTTTTAATTTAGGAGAAAGCTTTTTCTACAGTATTGCACTGCATTCTTCAGTTAATGCCACTGTTTCGAAGTCCTTGAGTTTGTGATTCTTCGAAAGTATTTCCTTCATGAATTTGACATATCGTGGCATCTGCTTAAGTTCTTCGGCAAATGGAATATTGATGTGCAATTGTTTAAATATATCCATAAACATTGAAAATTGGTCCTATATCTTTTGACTTTCTATTATTTGGGGAAAAGGTTACCTTTAGTATGGCTTTCTTATATTTATCTTCTTTCAAATTTTCCACCCCATTCTCCTTAGAGTTTATGGCTAATTCATCCCTTTCATTCTCACCCTCACCATCTATACTTGTTTTCCCATCACGGTTGGCTCCCATGGCTTTACCATTCCTCAATGTAATTGCATTACATTATTCGTGATTTCCTCTTGGATTCTTTTCTATATCGCTAGGCAACGTCCCTTGAGGCTTGATGTTTAAAGCTAATTCAAGCTGTCCCATCTGATTCTCTATGTTTTTAATCGATGTCGCTTGTGTTTGTATGACCGCCTCGTTACCCGCTATGTAATTCATCAGTATCTCTTCCAATTCTGACTTTTATCATTATGCGGAGTTGCCTGTTGATTCTGAATTTGAAACCCCGGGGGTTAAGATTAACGTGGAGCTTGCTGATTCTGATTGTTGCTCCATGAAAAATTAGGATGGTTTCTAATCTCCGAGTTGTAAGCATTTTGATACATATTCTGGGGCATTATCCGGTTGTAGCTTCCCACAAACTGAACCGATGATGGGTTAATAGCGCACTGCTCCGTAGGATGTTCTCCAGCACATAACTCGCACATATACGCCACCTATTGTGGTTGTGCACCCGTCATTATATCCATTTTCTTTGATAAGGTAGCAATCTGAGCTGCCAACGCGTTCACTCCATCTACCTCTAAAATCCCAGAGACCTTAGGTTGCGTCATCCTCGAAGTAGGCCACTGGTAGTTGTTAGCCGCCATTGTCTCAACTAACTCATACGCTTCCTCATATTTCTTAGCCATAAATGCTCCACCCGAAGCTGCATCGATACTTGTCCTGAGATTCCCACTATTTATAAGTGTTATTTGATTCAAATTGGCACCCTCACGTTACCTGTCGATCTTATCTCTATGAAAATACTTGCATTTGATGAGATTTGAGGAATCGACTGGTTAACTACTCATCATGTTAAAATTGATTATTTTCGTAAGGTTGTTAGTCTTCATATTCCTAATCAACCTGTTATACGAATTCAAGCAACGAAGCCACTAAAGTTAATCATTGTCATATCAAGCCATAAGTAAAGAGCCCCGAGCCTTTCGTTGGTGACTTCCTTGTGTAGGATGCACTGAAGCCAGACTTTTCGTAGGGGACGCCGTGAATAACGGTGGCAAGTTGATAGGTATTAATGTGAGGTGCTATCCAAGTCTTGGATGAGAGTAACAGTTTTAAATGATATTTCTATTGTTAATAAATTTCCAGACGTATTCCCCGAAGAACTTCTTAGCCTACCCCTAGAGCCTGAAATTGAATTTTTTATCGACCTTGAATTATTTTTGATACGTGAATATTATTCTTGAATTTTACTCCACAAACCGATTTGAACATTTTTAAACTCTGGATAAATTAAAAATCTTTAATATTTATCATTAATTTCGTTTGATTGATACTTATATCATTATCATCCTCGTCATGCTTATATTGTGATAAAAGTCATATTTGGCCCATAATGCATAGATGGACTGTTGATTGTGACACCCCCAAATCCCTGTACTTCATTACCTCAAGATTTGGTATTCACGTAATCAAAACATTCATATTTAACTACCCAATTATAATAAATTGAATAATAAAAACCTGCCCATACATGATTACTTAAATAAAAACATTATCTCCCAGGTTCTCTAACCTTTAATACAATCATTCAAGTGCGGAAATAAAATTATTACATCACATCATTATTAAAAGTCTATCATCAATGATAAAACAAAATCACAAGTCTTCAACACTTGTACATTTTTCCCTTTCCTTTGCTAGTTGTAGGTTTATCTACCTTCCCATTCATAGCTGCAATAAATGTATAAAACTGCAAGAGTGAGCAAACAAAGCTCACTTGAGATAAGAATAAATATCTTTACAACATTTGCCAAATAATAGGCTCAATAGAACTGAATGATATGTTCTATTAACTTTACAACATTTGCCAAATAATAGGCTCAATAGAATTGACTAACATGTTCTATTAACTTTTCAACATTTGCCAACTCATAGGCTCAATAAAACTGAATAATTTGTTCTATTAACATTCTTAAATAAACTACTGAGAGTAAAGTGACCATGAACCATGTCCACAGTTATAGGTAATCTTTAAACTTTTACTTTAACAGTCATATGACTACAAGGACTCCACGTACTCAGGGGGATCAATCCTTCGTACAATGTATTATGCACAACCATTTCAACACTAAGCGTAAACCCCTATACATAGGGTTGTTCATCTCAGTATTTAGAGTACAAGTCCGCACTAAAGAAAGTTTGGTTTGGATAAGCTTTCAAGGGTAATTGAAGTTTAATGATCATCAACTAGGGAACTAGTTGAATCCACAATTTTTGATAATACAACAGTTGTTTAATAACAACATAACTTAGAACATTTGAGAATCATAAATGAACTGATTCTATACATCTAACTCATGCTTGAAATAACTATAGAGCATAAGTATTCAATAGAATGAATAAAATGGTTAACCTTTGCTTGAACAGTAAAATAAGTTAGGTTCAAGTTTTATAATATTTAGAAATGAATTCCTGAACTTTAAAAAACTTGCTTAACTGTAAACAAGTTGGAATGAATCAACAAATGGAGAATTTCTGATAACATTAGAGTTTGAGTTTGCTCAAATGGATTTTAGGAACAATTTACTTATTCAATAATAGTTGAGATAAAAACTCGCTCAATCAAAAGCATGCATTTATAATAATTGAACTAACTCAACGAAAAATGTAGAGTTAGAAGAATTGCATAAACATAACAAACTAACTCAAAGAAAGTATGGAGTTAGAAGACTTTCCTTGAGCGTAAGCTAAAATATTAAACTCACGTTCACCTAAACACAATATTAAAAACCATAACATCCATTAGACATACTAATATTCACGTTTCAATATAAAACGCATTACTAGCTAAACATGTTATTTTAACACAAGTCTTGTGCTATGCTTTACATTTCAGAATTCCCAAGTGTTAATCATCATAACACTTAACTATCGTTCATTGTATAAACTATGTTATCACATAACGCGTTTTCAATTTACTAATCACTTTTTCAACTTTGATTGTACTAGCCACAACTCACTATGTTATGTTAACCTTAACATTACACATTTAACATGCTAACACAATTTCAGACTATGTTGTGACACTTTCCCAAGTCAGCTGAAATAGCAGAAGTTAAAATCTCAAACTGTGGTATACGGCATTTGTGCCATACAAAAGGCATCGATCGGTAGACTACGCCCATTTTTTTCCTTTGCATAGGCAAGCAATTGCTGCCGCGTGTTGATTGACGCAGATTGATTCGGTATGAACGTGAGCCAACTTTAGCCCAAGAAACACAAATTTCACCCAATAGACAGTAATATTAACACGTAGAATAAATACAACAATATCATAAACATGATTGCTCACATTTACAACCAACTAGCATAATTTAACACTAACTACAACTATTTTAATTTCTCAAAACTTATGTTTTTCACAAAAACTCAATTTTTCTTGACTTTGTTCTAGAAATCATCACTGTGAACTCACCAATTGGCCAATTCATCTCATTCAAATTACATAATTCTCATATCTCATTGCACTAACATATACAAGTTTTAATTTATACTTTAACATAAGAATTGGCCACTAAAATTGCTACTCTTACTCAAGCCATATGAAGAACACAAACACTGTCAAAATTTCTTCTACTATAAACCGAATTTAGCATACGGTTTTCTTGATTGACATAAACTCTAGCATCATAATCATGTATAATCACAATAACTAAATTACATAATAAATTCAGAAGAAAAATTCACAGAGCATAGCCAAAACTCTACCGTAGTTCAAATATGTAGACATATCCATATGTATATATTAGAATTGTATAAGAAATACCTTCAAATTGCTTGCTAATCTCCACTAACACCACTAGAATTGCTTGAAAATCCTAAGCTTTCTCTCAATTCTCTGTAATTTTTCTCTTTAGTTTCTCTTAGGTTTAGGCTTAGACAATATACATAATACGTAAAAGCAAACTGACACCTTAATACACAATACAAATAATAGATCATTTAATTGAAATATCAATATAATAATCAATTCCTTAATTCATCAATTATTTATTTAACAAATAATTCTCTAAATAATATTAAATCAATTAAACAAATATTTATTTACCGATAATCACATCCATTAAATATTTACATAACTCAATAAATATTTAAAATTACATTTAAAATTCTTGAATGTTATATCATTCCCTCCTTAAAAGGATTATGTCCTCAGAATCACAATTCAAACAATCAAATCGTAACATTCTTCCCTACTTACAAAGATTCTGTCCCCAGAATCGAAGACATAGATTAAACAAATAACTTAGGGTAACTTTTCATCATTTCAGTTTCGAGTTCCCACGTTGCCTCTTTGACATTGTGGTTTCTCCATATCACCTTCATAGAAGGTATCACTTTATTTTTGAGCACTTGTTCTTTTATGTCGACTATCTGGATAGGAACTTCTTAATAAGACAAATCTTTATCGAATTGCAATGGTTCGTACTCGAACACGTGTTTATGTCGGGTTTATACTGGTCGTAATTCAAAATGTGAAAAATATTATGAATGTTTTCCATTACGGAGGTAGAGATACCTCATAAGCCACTTCCCCCACTCTTCGTAGTATCTCAAATGGTCCAATAAATCTTCAATGAGCTTTCCTTTCTTGCCAAAACGAATTTTCCTTCCAAGGAGAAACTTTTAGGAAAATAAAATTTCTACTTCAAATTCGCGATTACACTTTATGTTGATCGGCATACTTTTTTACATTAGTCTTGGTCGCTACTACCAATCTTGTCTGATGAGTTTGACAACTTCAGCAGTTTGTTGTACCAATTCTGGTCCTAACAGTTGGCGTTCACCGACTTCATCCTAGCACAGTGGAGCTCTGCACTTTTTGCCGTACAATGCCTCGTAAGGTGGCATACCGATGCTCACGTGGTAACTGTTGTTGTAGGCAAATTCTACCAACAGTAAATGTTCATCCCAGCTTCCTTTCAAATCCATGATGCATGCTCTCAGCATATCTTCCAACGTTTGGATTGTTCGTTCACTTTGTCCGTCTGTTTGCGGATGGTATGCTGTACTCATTCGCAACTGTGTTCCCATACATTCTTGTAGTCTGTTCCAGAAGTTTGATGTGAACCTTGGATCTCTATCTGATACAATTGATATTGGAACTCCATGTCTTGACACGATCTCTTTAACGTACAGTTTCGCTAGCTGATCAAGATTAAATCTAATCTTTATTGGCAAAAAGTGTGTAGATTTTATCAATCTGTCCACTATCACCCATATCGCATCGTATCCTTTCTGAGTTGTTGGAAGTCCTACCACAAAATCCATTGTGATATGCTCCCATTTCCATTTCGGTATTTCCAACTGTTGAAGTAACCCGCTTGGTCGTTGATGTTCATCTTTCACTTTCTGACACGTCAAATATTTTGCAACGCATTCTGCAACGTCTCTTTTCATATTCGGCAACCAAAAATGTCGTCGCAAATCTTGATACATCTTTGTACTTCCTAGATGAATCGAATATCTTGTGTTGTGTGCTTCGGTCAAGATTTCGTCTTTAAGTTCTGGTACTGCTGGAACACAAATTCTTTCCTCGAATCGTAGTAGTCCTTCGGTGTCGATCTTGTATTTTACATCGCTACCCTCAACCACTTTCTCTTTGATCGTTTTGTATTCTTTATCTTGTAGTTGAGCACTTTTCACTTTGTCCACCAAAGTTGGACTGGTATCTATCTGGAATAGTCGTTCATCGGATTCCTTTGGAAATTTGATTTCCAACTCTAGCTTTGTCATTGCTGAAATAAGGTCCTCCTGAGTAGTTATCAGCATCAACTTCTCCCGACCTTTCCTGCTCAAAGCATCTGCAACCACATTCGCTTTGCCCGGGTGATAAAAGATCTCATAATCGTAATCCTTTATTGATTCCATCCATCTCCTTTGTCGCATATTCATGTCTTTCTGTGTGAAAATATACTTCAGACTTTTATGATCTGGGTAGATTTCACATTTCTCTCCATAGAGATAGTGTCTCCATATCTTGAGAGCAAACACTACTACAGCCAATTCCAATTCATGAGTCAGATAACCTCTCTCATAATCCTTCAGTTGTCTTGATGCATACGCAATAACTTTGCCGTTCTGCATAAGAACACATCTCAACCCTTTATGTGAGGCATCACTATACACCACAAAGTTACTCAGATTATCCGGTAATGACAACACAGGTGCCATGCTTAATTTCTTCTTCAAATCTTGGAAACTTTCTTCACATTTCTCCGTCAAAACAAATTTCACAGCTCTCCTAGTCAAATTTGTTAATGGAGTAGCTATCTTAGAAAAATCTTGAATAAATCGTCTGTAATACCCGGCCAATCCCAAGAAACTCCTCACTTTCGACAGTGTTCTTGGTTGTTCCCAATTTATTACAGCTTCCACTTTTGATGGATCCACGGAAATCCCATCTTTGTCAATCACGTGCCCAAGAATTGCACACGATCTAGCCAAAATTCGCCCTTAGAGAATTTTGCGTACAACTTTTCCTTTCTTAGTGTTTCCAATGTCAAACGTAAGTGTTCCACGTGTTCTTCTTGAGTTTTGGAATACACTAAAATGTCATCGATGAATACCACTACAAACTTATCTAAGAATGGTTTAAACACCCTATTCATCAAATCCATGAATGCAGCAGGTGCATTGGTTAAACCAAAAGACATCACCAGAAACTCGTAATGTCCATACCGAGTTCTGAATGCCGTTCGTGGTATATCATCCTTCCTCACTTTTAACTGGTGATACCCACTTCTCAAATCTATTTTAGAAAAGTATTTAACACCCTTCAACTGGTCAAATAAGTCATCTATTGTTGGTAATGGATATTTGTTTTTAATAGTGACTTTGCTTAATTCTCTATAATCAATACAAAGACGCATTGACCCATCCTTCTTCTTCACGAATAACACATGCGCTCCCCACGGTGATACGCTTGGTTGAATATACTTTTTGTCTAACAATTCTTACAACTGTACCATCAATTCCTTCATTTCTACTGGAGCCATTATATACGGGGCCTTCGATATCCATGTTGTCCTCGGCACTAAGTCGATCGGAAGTCCTGGCAAATCCTCCGGAAACACATCTTCAAATTCCCTCACCACTGGTATCTCTTCCAGTTTCACGTTCTTTTTCTGAGTATCGACTATATAAGCTAAATAGCCCACAGAACCTTGACTCAATAACTTCTTGGCCTGCATAATCGTCAGACATTTCATTTGTCTAGGCGATTTGCTACCATATAATACTACCTTTGATGGAGTCATAAGGTTTACACATTTCTTTTGGCAATCAATTACCGCTCCATATTTGAACAACCAATCTATTCCCAAAATAACATCAAACTCTCCCAATCTAATCGGAATCAAATCTACCATTAGGATATTCTTTTTAATGTTCACCCTACAGTTCTTGTATACGAATCTAACATGGATTATCTCTTTATTCGCAATCTCTATGTTCAAAGGGAAATTTAGTTCTTCTCAGGCAATTCTAACCTCTTAGCAAACTCTCATCGAGATAAACGAGCAAGTAACACCGAATCAAAAATACACAGCAAAGAATATCATTGATATGGATAATACGACACGACATCCTTTGATTTGACAAAGATCTTGCATAGTCATGTGAAGGTTCTAGTCGTGGGTTTGTTTGATGTTGTACCTCCATTGTTACCTCCATTGCTTCTGGTTGTCACTCCATCCTTCTTCTTAGGGCATTCAGGAGCAAAGTGATCCTTGGATCCACACGTGAAGCACACATTCTTCTTTGGTTGAGTGCAATTTGGGGCGATGTGACCCTCCTTGCCACAATTGAAGCATACTCGTTTCCCCATCAAGGATGCACCCTTGTGTAACTTACCGCATGTAGCACATGCTTCAAACTTCTTGATCTACTGGTTACCCTCCTAGTTTCCAGTACCCACGTTTCCATTCCACTTCCTCTTCAAGTTGTTGTTGTTTCCACCACTACCAGCTCCATTCTTGATTTCAACCTCGTTCTTCTTCTTCTTCTGTTCCTGATTGAACTTTGTCACTTCCTCGACTCCACCTTCAGCGAATATTGCTTTCTCCATTACTGCTGCGAAAGTCTTCAATTGAAATAGGGAAACCCTACTGTACAACCAGGGCTTCAGTCCCTGTTCAAACTTCTTCGCCTTGCGTTCGTCCGTGCTAACTTCATAAGGCGTAAACCTCGCCAACTCATTGAATTTAGCGGCATACTCAGATACCGTCATCGTTCCCTGCCTCAGTTCCAGAAATTGTACTTCCATCTGACCCTTCGAACTCTCAGGAAAATAGGTATCGAAGAATATCTCCTTAAACCTATCACAGGTCATCATCCATGGCCCTTCTCGAGTTTTATTGACTTGCGACCAATAACTAGCATCTGCTTTCAACATGAATGTGGCGAAAGCTGTCTTCTGATCATCTCCTACCCTAGCAACATCGAACACCTTCTCTATTTCCATAATCCAAGTCTGTGCCTCGACTGGATTCACTAACCCTCGAAATTCAGGTTGTCCAACCACCTTGATCTCCTTAAACGTTGTTCCTTGGTTCTATGGTTGATTCTGCAACGCTCCTATCAGTAACGTCACTAATTATTAAACTGGGTTAGCATCAACATTGTCATTATTGTTGGTTCCATCGTTGGTTTTTTATCGCGGTGGTTGACGTCTGGGAGGCATTTTCTGTTTAAAAATACACGCATTAGATTATTACTCAACTCTTTTAAGTAATTTATACTTAACTTGCTTCTACAAAAGAAATAATCACAAAACACATAACACTTTGAATAAAATAACAACTTTTATTTATTCATAACCTCTTTGAAAACATAAAACAATAGCATTACTGCCATTTACATTACTTTCCTGAACTACAAAAGTTTCAGGACAACATCATCCTCATATCCCATAGGTTTCATAACACTTGGGATTTATAATTTATTTAACATTTTATTCATCGTACAACAACTATGATGTTCTACTAAGATACTGCTTAGCCTTACTACGTTCTTCCTCCATGACTCAGAATATTGTTCTGCTATCTAATACGTACGATGGCAGCGTGTCAAACTTAATACGATATCCAATGACCCGATCCTGAGCCCGATTAACCATGGTGTTGAATACTCTATTCATCTCTTCCATCTTCATTCTCTTTGTCTGTGCATCTTTATCTGCTATCCCGGCTCGTTAAAACATTACTTCATATGCGTCCTCGGCTCTTGTTCTCTTCGTAGCTTCTTCCCTTAGCTTATTCTTTAGTTCAGTGACCTCCTCGATCAGTTGGTCTTTCTCTCCTTCAGTCCGTTCTAGCTTTTCCTCGACATTTGTCAGTCGTTCCTCACGATCTAGAATCTCATCGTCTTTCTGCGTCATTGTAGTCTGTTGTTCAGCTACTATCTCTTGCAATTCCTCGACTATATCCTGAAATTCCACGTTATGGTTGTAGACTTCATCATACATTCGAGCAGCAATCGAGGTTAGTGGAGTCTCCTCCTCCTCGTCCTCGTCATCCTCATCCTCCTGTGGCAACTCAACGGGATCCTCCTCATCCGTCTCCACATCATCATCTTCATCTTCAACCACTGTGACCAACGAGGCTGACTCCTGTGGCAGTAGTTGTTCCCAACTAACATGAATGTCTCGAGGCTCCTCCTCTATAGGCATCTGAGGTCTATCCTCCCTAGCCTGACTGGATTCTCCGACATTAGTCATCCTGACATCAAAATTTTAAGTTTTAATCATTAATCATTACTACTCGACACTCACGAGCACATAAGTATAAACACATAATCACATAAGTGTTTTATTATTTCTTTCTTAAAACTCGTTAGGAGTTAATCACCACTATCTTTTCAAAGGTTACTTCCTATGGCTTTTCCTCACCTAAGGTTCATAACCTATAGCTTTGATACCAACTTGTGACACCCCCAAATCCACATACTCCATATATATATATATATATATATATATATATATATATATATATATATATATATATATATATATTAGAATTGTATAAGAAATACCTTCAAATTGCTAGATAATCACCACTAACACCACTAGAATTGCTTGAAAATCCTAAGCTTTATCTCAATTCTCTGTAATTTTTCTCTTTAGTTTCTCTTAGGTTTAGGCTTAGACAATATACATAATACGTAAAAACAAACTGACACCTTAATACGCATACTAATGATATTACCGGTTATAACATAAACGTATATAATATAAATATATTATATTTATTATTTTATTTGTTTTATTTATATTATTTATCTAGAAATCTCAAAAGCCATAAGGCTTGTTTGGCAAAACTCTTTAAATTTAAAGAATTAATATATTAAGCCTTGTTTGGATAAAACTAAATTAAAACTACTTTAATTTATTTTAATAACTCCTTATAATATAGTTATTTGTCACACTATATTTAATCAAGCTTTCATATTTATTTTAATTAACTCAAATCACAATTAATTAAATAAATCCTTTAATCACATAACACAATACAAATAATATATCATTTAATTGAAATATAAATATAATAATCATTTCCTTAATTCATCAATTATTTATTTAACAAATAATTATCCAAATAATATTAAATCAATTAAACAAATATTCATTTATCGGTAATCACATCCATTAAATATTTATATAACTCAATAAATATTTAAAACTACATTTAAAATTCTGGAATGTTACATTGATTGGTATGATTATGATTATGTAGCGGTATAATCATGACCTGTAATATTACAAATGATGTGGTAAAAGTCCTCATTGACCCGTAGTGCATTGATGGACAGTTGTTGGTATGATTATGAACATGGGTTCTCTTCGGCCAAGGGTGCAAAGATGAATTGTTGTTTGGCATGACCATGACCATTGGTGATAATAACGAATATCTTTGGCCCGTAGTGCATGGATGATTCGTGGATGTGATAATAATGAATATCCTTGGCATGTAGTGCATGGATAATTCAGTGATGTGGATTATTTTTTGAGCTGAGTCTCAGCGATCAAATTGATGATAAACTTTTAAATCATATAAGATAGTAGATATTATGCTCTACTTGACTCTTCTAATGGATTGTTATTTCCACTGCAGTTGTTGATCTAAAACTTATTGTCTATTGTATTCTATTAGTTTTTATACTGTTGAAGGCTAAGGATAATTTATTCTGCATTATCTTAGTCATAATATTCTTTACTGGGCTAGTTGAGCTCACCCTTTTCTTTCATTGTTCTCTTCAAGAAATGAGAATATAGCTAAGACTAGTCGGAAAACGGAGTGATGGTCCGAGATGGTGGCTGTAGAAGTCCTCACTATTTTATAAAATAGTGTGATAATAATTATAATGAGGACTTCATTTGAGTTTAGATATTATTTACGAGACAATATTCGTGTTAAAACTCTCAGCTATGTGTTGTCGTATTTTACACGACAGTTGTATAATTAAGTTTGTATTTGAATTATGTACCATGTATTTGGCGACTCAGAATGGGTTGTGTATACCTATTTTGGGGGCGTCACAGATGGTATCTTTGTTATGTTTTGAAATAGAAAATGAATATATATAAGAGTTTATTGGAAATTTTTTATGTTATCTAAAAATGTTTAAGTAAATGAATAATGATTTAATATCACGTATTTTTAAACAGGAAGATGCCGCCAAAAAGAAGACGACAACCTCATCAAACCCGTGAGGGATCTATCAATAATTATGGGGAAGCTAACGCTAACCCAATGAAATAGTTAGTGAACTTGTTAGAAGAAGCACTTGCGAATCAACCACAAGCCTAATTCCCTACTTTTAAGGAATATAAGGTTGTATGACATCTAGAATTTCAAGGGTCTGTGAATCCGGTCGAAGCTCAAACTTGCATAATTATGGTGTTTGATGTTGCTAGGATTAATGAAAATCAAAAGACTGCTTTCGCAGCCTCCATGTTAAAGGCATAAGTTAGTTCAAATCCGTTAACAAGCCTATCAATTGGCTCAAACTTCATCGCTCGTTCATTTTATGTTTTTAACATTCTTCGTTCGTTCGTCCGTAACTTACTCATCCAAACCTGGAATGAGTTCGTTCTTGAGTCCACGACTCATGTTTTCAATGTTCTCTAACATTCTTATGAAACCTCAATTCTTCGGAATCGTTAAATTACTTTCTATATTCGTCCAAAAATTATAGTAAACTACAATTTCAACGGTTAACATTTCTTAATTCGTTCTTCGTGGAAATTTCTTTCAATTATACATCTCCTAACCAAACATATATCGACAAATATATATATATATGATGGTTTTAAACTTGTCAATCAACAACAAGCTCTAATTAGGGTTTGGACTATACAAGACCATAAGTTAAGTGATCAAATTGTAAGTTAATGAAAGTTAATTTAATGACCAAAGTGCCCTCACTCTTGGTTATTCTATATAAGGCAAACCATTTAATGTGTTAGTTTTTTTCAACCAACACATTTCAAGAGAAAAGAAAGCTCAATATTGAGTGAGAGAGAGAGAGAGGAAGAGATTTCGGATGAGAAAAGAAGAAGAAATAGAAAAGCTAGCAAATTTCAGGCTTTGTCAAGAGGAAAAAGAATAAAGAAGAAGAACAAAGAAGAAAGGAATTGAAATCTAGCCTTAATTCAATTTTCTTTAAGTTTCATATGTCAAAATACATAGCTTATTGATTTTGAAAGTAAAAAATGATAAGAAATGATAATGATATAGTTTAACCATAGGAAGTTGTAAGGAAAAATTAAGTAATAAGAATTGAAATCTTTTCTTCATCTATTTCTTTTAAGCCTTCATATGTTATATGAAGTTTTTGGTAATGAATGATTCAATTGAATCCTATGAGTGATCTAATGGAATTAAGAATAATTAACAAACATATAATGTTAATTAATGCATAACAAGTGAATCTTAATCAAAATATTGATGTAAATTAAAGAACGAATGAAGAACACGAAGAACGAATGAAGAACGCGAAGAACGTGTTGTTGATGGACAAATTGAAAACCATCCTAATTAGAGCTTGTTGTTGATAGACAAGTTTAAAAATATCATATATATATTTGTTGATATATGTTTTGTTAAGAGATGTAGAATTGAGAGAAATGTTCAATGAGGAACGGATTAAGAAATTTTAATTGTTGAAATCGTAGTTTACTATGATTTTCGAATGAATATAGAAAGTAAGTTAATGATTCCGAACAATTGAGGTTTCATAAGAATGTTAGAGAATATTAAAAATATGAGTCGTGGACTCAAGAATGAACTCATTCCGGGTTAGGATGAGTAAGTTACAGACGAACGAAGAACATTAAAAACATAAAATAAACAAGCGATGAAATTTGAGCCAATTGATATGCTTGTTAATGGATTCAGAAAAATATTATGTCCAGGGGAAAACATAGTATGTAATGAAAGTAAGAAAATGGCTTTAAAACGAATCTGTTTCGAGTTATAACGAAGAAATTAAGGGATTGCAAAGTAGCGTCTCAACCGTAGAAGAAAAATCTGATAAAAATACGGATTCCACAGGACTGGTGCCACAACGCCTTCCCGAAATTTATTTAGTCATGTGCTCTCTTCCTTCTCTCTTCATACACGGATGCCTCCCCCTTTTATTTTCCAAATTTTGATTTTTTATTAAATATATTATTTGAACAATAAATCTTTTAAAATTCCCATCCCATTTGGGCTAGGGTTTAGGCCATTTTAAATATTTATTTGGGCTCCCATTTAATTTGTTTAGGCCTTGTAAATTAATTGGTCCAACACACTAATTTTACATTATCGTAATTATTTAATTAGGATTTCTTGTCCACTTATTTTGAACTTTAAATAATTACTTATATAGTTTTAATTATATAACCCAATTAGACTTGCTTTAATTAGGTTAATATAAATAATTAGTTGAGATATTAAAAATAAATCTCTTAAGTTAATTTACTAGTATGTAATTTAAATACTATAAATCTCAAATAATTATAACCCTTAGGTTATTTAATCATGTTACCTAATATCTAAAAAAATAGGTTACAAAATATTTCTTTTATTTGTTTATTATATAATAAACAAATACATATTCATTTACTCACATACACATCCATAAGAAACAAAGTATTTAATACATTGATAAATAATTAATGTGGCCTAATATTCTTGTATGATTAATTTAATTAACCATTCTCCTTATTTGGCTAAAATATAATATCACATCTCTAAGTATATATATGTTCTTATACATATACACATGGATTTTCGAAAATTATTAAAATAAAAATTTAATAAACAAATATCTTATTATGAGATGTTGAAATTTTTGATTTGGTGTGAAGAGAATTAAATGTTTATATATTAAAGAGAGTTGTATATATATTCATATATTGAGAAAATGAGATTTAATAGTTAATTACACTATTGAAAAAATTAATTAATATTAGATAATTTAATTGAGAGTTATATTATTTGATAATATAAATTTCTTATTATGCCATATTGGAAATGAAGTTGATTTCATAAATAATGTAAGTAATTCACTTAATTAAAATATTGAATTAGTGTAAGCATATTTATTTTAATAAATGAGGAAGTAATATATTACATATGAGTGTAATATGTTAAATAAATCGATTATTGGAGTCTTGTAAATAGTTTAATTTTTTATCGAATAAAATAAATATTATAATTTGAATATTTATGAAATTGAATAAATATTCAATGGAGATTATTATGAAAATATTCTAATTTAATTAAATAATTAAATTAGAAATGTAATGATTTGTTAAATAAAAGAAAGGTATTGATTTGTTAAATAAAATTGGATTTATATTTGTTAAGTAATTTAATAAAATATGATTTAATTATATTAAATGTGACATTTGTAAACTATGTAATAAGTGAATGATTAAAATAAATAGAAAAGGAACTTTATTTGGGAAAGACAAACAAGGTCGTATGATTTTTATAACTGATGAAACCCTTCACTTATTTGAGTGTAAACCGTTTGTTAGTTTTTACATTACGTGTTATTTTGCTAAGTCTGAAGAGCAGAGAGAAAGAGAACTTTAGAGAGGGTTTGAGAGAATAGAGAAATTCTTTGTGAATTGAGAAGAGAAGTTTGAGAATCAAAGAAGGAAAAAGAAGATTATTTATATCATCTATTATAGGTTTCTAGTTCTTATTTTCTAAAACTATCTCTATGATTGGATTTTTGTTGGTTGATTTTTTGAGAAATTTGATATATGTGTTAATGGGGGGATGTAATATGCTTTATGTCACCCATAGTTGGATTTGAGTCAAGCGAATTCATGTTGTTGATGTTAAATAAGAGAAACTTGGTTTTTGACTTAAAATATATATTTTGTTATACTTTGAGTGTAAAACTGATTAAGAAATCTTGTATAAAATCTGAAATTGGTGATGAATATTGTTAGTATGTTGAAATATGAAAACAACGAAGGTTAAACAGATTGATTTGGTTGAGAATCGAATTTGTGGTGTGCGATTATGCTAAATTGTCAAAATATAAAGTATATGAACTTAGAATTTGAGGGTTTAATTTGGTTTGTTTAAGTTATTTATGTTTTTATAATCAATATATACATGTTGGGGTATGATTCTATACGATTTGTAGTGTCTGAGTATGCTTAATTTGTTGTTGAATTGAAGTAAATGGGTGTTTTTGGCTTTGGAATTGTGTTGTTCAAGAATTGTAGAAGTTACATCTGGGCAACCCCGCGTCAGCGGGCTTTCTTAGTTCAAAAACCCCGCCCTAGCGGGGGTGGGCAAAGTGACCTAATGTTGAGCTAAAACAAGGCGATCATGACCCTTCTTACTAAATCCATCATAACTTTTGCATACGAACTCCAAATTAGATGATTCAAGATGTTTTGGAAAGCTAAAAGATAGAACTATCACCTCCTTTGATAAAAAATAAAATTAGAAGTTTTAGTAGAAGTTAAAATTTGTATCTTTGAGCTTGTTGTGCAAGCGGAAGTGAACGAAGGGGCGTCGGGGTTATGTTATTGCAACATAATATGTTTTGATCCAAACCATTGCCATTTTAAGTTCTAAAAGATGAAGTTTGTAAAATGAGGGTGATGGTTAATGTAGTTAACTTTAATGAATGTTAAACATTCCATACGATGTAGCGTTAAGCTATAGACACTTAATTAAACGTGAAGTAGTAGTTAAACGAACGACAAGCGATAGAGGTGAACTTAATTAATGTTAACAAATACAATACATCTAATATGATGTAAGGTTATCTATGACGATTTAACCAAATGTTAAGCGTCGGTTAAAAAAGAAGTATAAGAGAAGTAAGGTGAAAGCTAACCTAGTGACTTAACTGAACTTAAGTGTTAAACGAAAAAGAGTTAAAACCAAAAGATATGTTATAAGTTTTTAAATAAATGCAAGTTGTAAGAGGATTAAGGTTGAGTCAATGTGATTTTATTATATGTGAAATTGATGCATGTGTATTTGAACTTTTCAACTGTTGTATGATATACGTAAAGCAGTTAAACTATAATTGATAATCAACAAACCAAGCAAGTCTTTCAGATCCTATTTTCTATGTGAATTTGATGATTAACTATTTTAAATCTATATTGCAAAGAGCAAGATGTCTTATATATGTTGTAAGTATGAAACATTAAAGTTAATTTATGACTACGTTGATTGAGTAAAGAATGTAGATTGAGTAAGGAACTCAATCTTTATACTTGTTATGTGAATTACAACATGTATGTTATGATAGTCCAATGATGATGAGATGTATGTTGAACATGTTATTATGTGTTACATGATGCATAAAAAATATTAGATTTGTTGAGCTATGGAGCTCAACCTTGCAAATAACTATTTTTGAAAGTTAAGGATTCAAGGTAACGTTACGTGCTACTTGAATGACATGGATCAGATGCAATGCATGAAGATTAAATAATTTAGCTATAATTGTTATTCTTTTAAATCATGTTTAAGGTTTTGAGAAATGTAATTGATAAATTATGATGTGAAAATTTCATATTTAGTTGTAAAGTTTGAGCTACCCAATGTGTAAGACCCCAACTTATTATAAATAAAATCAAATTTCCTCTATTTATTATTTTGAATAATAAAGTGTTAATTTGATATAATACTTTGGTTATGGGTGAAATGTGCAAATTTTACAAAATAAGAAAGTGGTTATAAAGTATTCATTTTGTCAGGGAATATTCGTTTGGTCGTGGAATATTCTTTCTGTCGGGGAATATTCATACAACGGCGCAACCATTTGTGGGCCCCATAATGGAAAACTGTCGGATGAAGAAAACGACAAGTTTGTGTTTTTATAAATAACGGCGTAATGGTTACCGTTAACACTGTTGGAATACCCGGTGGTTAAAATACAGTAATACGCGTGGTTGCACAGTAGCACATGATATTGCACAATATTTTTGAATTATTGATTCTTACGTAAGAAGTCACTACTCAATAATTGTTACAGTAATTACTGTTCAATATTTTATTTTATTGGTTCAATAATTGTTGCATTGATATTTTATATTATTGTTGTTTCAATAATTTTCACTGCACAATATCTCAATTATCAGATCAATAATTCATATTCTTTGAATAATATTATTAGAGAGCATTATTGGCAATGTCAAAGGAAGTTCTGTCTAGGAAAGGGGTTTGGTCACCTAATTGCGCGCCAATAAGGAGAAATCCTTATCGGAAAGCCCCCTCTTTTCTGGGAATGACCTGGTTGTCATAATTGTGATTTTGTAATATTATTTGTGAATAATTAGTTATTGATTTATATGATAAGGAAATATTTATTTTATGTGGATATAAATGATGGATATATTTATTTTATGTGGTTATAAATGAAGGAAATAATCTTTGAGGTGTTTTATCAAGATTTTGTTGAATGGAGGTTTTGAAAATCGTCCGTATGTGAATTTCGGTCATTTTTCGTTTGAAATTTGAAAAAACTTAAACTTACAAAGTTGTAGAGAATTAAATTTCCAATGGAATGCACATGAGATTCAAAAATTTTTGATCAAAGGGCTATTTATTATGTATTGTTGATGTTTCGGAAAATAAAGTTTTATTAAAAATATGGTAGACCCCACTTTTGGTTGGTGAGTAATGAAATATGCTGGAATTTATTTTCAAAAGTGGTGGGCTTGGATAGTAGCAGGTAAAGTCATCAAGTAGCAGGTTAATCTGTTATGGCGTTCTAAGCATTTTCCTATAAATATGGTGCTTAATTAGAATTGAAAATCACACCAGAAACAAGTTTTCTCTCTTTCTCTCTATATATTATCGAGCGTATTTTGTGAGTATTTAGATACTTTGTGAGTTGCTATTCATCAGTACAAGTTTCCTTAAGCCTTATACCGATATTCCGATCAGAAGTACTGATATTTTGAGGTAAGGGATGTTATTTTCTTTCTAATGATGTTATTCTTTCAATATCATTATACCGAAATATTGGTATGGATTTTGTTGTGGAATTTCTACCTTTTTGTGTCGAGATTACTATTCACGTATACGACACAATTCACGTATATGAAATTATTCACGAATACAACACTATTCACCGAAAAATGAAATTTTCTCCTTTTTGTCCAAGATGTCTATTATGGTTACTATCTTTAATTGTATCTATGTTTTGATCTTTATTTTTGAATTCTACTTCACAATTGGTTATTATGGAGTATTTTTGAACTTGGATAAACTAAGGTATGAATCCCTAATCTTTAATCTATTATCTCACTGGATTCGTTTTCTTTAAGATATTTTTCATCATCCTCAGTCCTAAATAATGATATTACTGAATATCTTTGGCCTGTAGTGCAAAGATGAATGATTACCTAATGAATATCTTTGGCTTGTAGTGCAAAGATGAATGATTACCTAATGAATATATTTGGTCCATAGTACAAAGATGAACATGTGTTGAGATGAACATGACCAACTGGTGATACAAATGAATATCTTTGGTCTGTAGTGCAAAGATGAATATTTGATTCAAGATGTATATTGATTGATGTTACAGGGATAAAATATTGATGATGGACTTTTAAATAGTAGAAGATAATAGAATTCTTTCTCTATTTGACTCTTCTAATGGATTTTTGTTTCTGCTGCAGTTGTTGATCTAAAACTTGTTGTCTATTATATTTTATCAAATTTTTCCCTGTTGAACACTAATGATAATTTGTTTTATATTATCTTAGTTATAATATTCTTTACTGGGCTAGTTGAGCTCACCCTTTTCCTTTTTGTTCCATTGTTCTTCTCAGGAGGAGAGAATTTAGCAGGAACTAGCCGGGGGTATGGATGATGATTCAAGATAGTTATTTTAGTAGTCCTCACTATTTTGTAAAATAGTGTATCAATAATTATAATGAGGACTCCTTTTGAGTTTGTATACTGTCTATTAGACAATATTTTTATTCAAACTCACACTATATGTGTTGTCGTATTTTGCACGACAATTGTATTACTTAAGTTGTATTTGTTTCTGTACCATGCATTTGGCGACTCAGAATGGGTTATGTATACCTATTTTGGGGGCGTCACAGTTGGTATCAAAGCTTAGGGATATGATCCCTGGCTAAGATGTGAGACAAGATCTAGGAGGGGAGAGACGGGGAATTCCTTCGCTAGTATGACCTGACAAAGTTTATTTGGTATTTATTTGGTCGGTCAGAGTATAGGGATAATATGTGACATGTCAATTAACCCTTGTTTTGTGGCAGTATTTGAGAATGGCAGCTGCAAATATTAACAAGGAAGTGAATCAGACCGTGGAGACACCTTTAATCACCACCCAGGGGAACATGCAATATGAAGGCAATATTCCTCCTGTAAACAACACTACCGAACAAATGATGAATGATGGGATGTTTAGAAGCTTTTTGCAGTTCATGCAAAATCAGACGAGGGAGACTCGTGTACAAAATACGGGTGGAAATTATAGCAATGCGCGGCTTGTCACAGCCAAGCAGTTCAAAGAGTTGGGAATACCAGAATTTGCGGGAAATCCGGATCCGATCAAGGCGGAAATGTGGGTCAATTAAATTACCAAGATATTCAATGTCTTGGGATGCATGGAGGAACAGAAGGTTCCATTCGCCACCTTTATGTTCCGTGATAAGGTAGATTCATCGGTGGGAATCAGTGAGTTGCATCTACCACCGCCGCAGCACTCAACATGTCTTGGGAAACGTTTTAGAAACTATTTAATGACAAGTACTTTCCTGAAAGTATTCATCATATAAAGGAGGTGGAGTTTATCAGACTGGAACAAAACAACATGAAGGTGTCCTAGTACGAGGCAAAGTTTGCAGAGTTATCCAGGTTTGCACCTCATTTGGTCATGAATTAGGAACGAATGACGAGGATGTTTCTGAGAGGTCTAAAACCCGAGATTCGGCAATATCTTATCTCTCATAAATTTTCTTTATATTATGATGTTGTCAACATGGCTCAATTATTAGAGCAAGATAATGAGTATGCCCAACCGAGGGACCACAATCGGGTCATTCATACTAAGGTGTGATGTACCATAGGAGGAGCGATTATAACCAAAGGGGATGAAAGAATACAGACAAAAGCGGTAACCACTCGGGTGGTAATCGTGGCCATGATAATAGGAGAGGTAAGTCAAGTGGAAATTTTAGAAAAAGGAGATTCAACAATGACAGGAAGACATCAGCACCACCACCAGCACTAACAACAAATTATAGGGGAGGAGAACGAACGCCAGTTAGATGCTATAGATGCGGAGAGGAGGGACACATAAGTCCAAAATGTTGACAGCCTTCCAAGGTGTTTTTAAGTTGTGGAAAAGATGGTCATATAGCCCGGTTTTATCCGGTAGTGAAGTCAAGTCCAGCTGGGATGGCAACACCCAAGGCGACTACGGACAAAACAAAGTTGATGGTTCAAGGGAGGGCGTTTGTCATGACTGGCCAAAACGCGAGAAACCCGAATGAGGTGATCACGGGTAAGCTAATCATAAACTCTTGTGAAGTTTATACCTTATTAGATACCGGTTCTACCCATTCTTTTATCTCTCCTGCTTGTGTTCAACGTTTAAACTTGATTCTGGAGAAATTAGACCTTGACTTATCTGTTGAGACTCCGTTAGGAGAAACTTTCATTACATCTACTGTTTATAAATATTGCTTGATTCAAGTTGGAATAATAACATTACCTGCCGATCTTATTTCGTTTAAAATTCTTACATTTGATGTGATTTTAGTGATTGATTGGTTAACCACGCATCATGCTTAGATTGATTGTTTTCGTAAGGTTGTTAGTTTTCATATTCCTAACCAACCTATTATGCGAATTCAAACAACCATACCATTAAAGTCAATCACTGTCATATCAAGCCATAAAGCTATTCATTTATTGAAAAATGGATGTCAAGCTTTCTTAGCCCATGTCACGGACATGAACAAAAACACGTCAGATTTGAATAAAATTTTTGTTATTAGTGAATTTCCTGACGTATTTCCTGAAGAACTTCCCGGTCTACCCCCAGAACGTGAAGTTGAATTCTTTATTGACCTTGAACCCAGTACAAAGCCCATTTCTAAAACCCCATAACGAATGGCTCCTATTGAACTTCAAGAGTTTAAGGTCCAACTACAGGAGTTGTTGGACATCAGTTTTATTCATCCTAGTACATCTCCTTGGGGTGCTCCTGTGTTATTCGTAAAAAAGAATGACGGGAGTATGCGACTTTGTTATTGACTATCGAGAATTGAACCATGTCACAATTAAGAATAGGTATCCGTTACATCGCATTGATGACTTGTTCGACCAGTTTTAAGGAGCACAATTCTTTTCAAAGATCGATCTTCGTTCTGGATATCATCAGCTGAAGATTAAAACTGAGGATATTCCAAATATCGCCTTGTAACTCGAAGACAAAGCGTTATGAATTCTTAGTCATGTCTTTTGGATTGACTAATGCTCCTGCCGCTTTCATGGATATTATGAATCGTGTGTTCAAAGAATATTTGGATCAGTTCGTTGTTGTCTTTATTGATGACATCCTCATCTATTCCAAAAGCCATGAAGATCATGAGCACCATTTGAAGATGGTACTGCAAAGGCTTTGTGATAACAAGCTATATGCCAAGCAGAAGAAATACGAGTTCTGGCTTAAGGAAGTAGCATTCCTTGGGCACGTGGTGTCAAAACATGGAGTATCTATCGACCCGGCGAAAATTGAAGCAATACAAAGTTGGGAGCAACCGAAGTTGGTGATCGAAGTACGTAGCTTTCTGGGCTTAGCTGGTTATTATAGTAGATTCGTGGAAGGATTTTCTCGAATCGCTACTCCGTTAACTCAGCTGACTCGTAAAGATATAAAATTCAGTTGGAGCGAGGATTGTGAGAAGAGTTTTCAAGAGCTCAAGAGGAGACTCATTTCGGCACCTGTTCTCACAATACCATCTGGTTCAGATGGATTTGTTATCTATAGCGATGCTTCAGGCAAAGGGTTAGGATGTGTTCTCATGCAACATGGGAAAGTCATAGCCTATGCCTCGGGACAACTCAAAGAATGTGAGAGGAATTATCCTACTTATGATTTGGAGTTGGCAACCATCGTTTTCGCATTAAAGATCTGGAGACACTACCTGTATGGGGAGAAAGTGGAGATCTATACAGATTATAAAAGCCTCAAATATTTCTTCACCCAAAAGGAACTCAACATGAGGCAACGACGTTGGCTCGAGCTGTTGAAAGATTACGATCACACTATCTAATATCATCTTGGAAAAGCAAACTTGGTAGCTGACGCATTGAGTAGAAAATCATATGTGGGTACGAGTGCAATGTTGTTAACACAAAGGTCCATTTTGTATGACTTGCAAAGGATGGAGATAGAGGTAAAGGCTCCAAGTACCCACGTGATGATATCAAATATAAGAGTAGAACCGACTTTAATCGATAAAGTTAAAGCTGCTCAAGCTACGGATATGGAGCTGATGCGTATGAAGAAGAAAGTGCAAGAAGGTGCTATTCCAAAAGCAAGAATTGATGAAGAAGGAATACTTTGAGTCAACTCCAGACTTTGTGTTCCTAACGATACTGACTTGAAGCATAGAATCATAATGGAGGCACATAACACACCGTTTGCAATCCATCCTGGGAGTACCAAAATGTATCATGATCTTCGACATACATTTAGGTGGAACAATATGAAGAGAGAGATCGCGTAATTTATCTCGAGGTGTTTAACTTGTCAACATATAAAGGTAGCTCATCAAGTGCCAAAGGGTCCATTGCAACCACTTGAGATTCTGAAATGGAAGTGGGAACACATTACTATGGATTTTGTTATGGGTCTTCCCAAGGTTTCTCAAGGCATAGATGCGATTTGGGTTATTGTTGATAGATTAACCAAGTCTGCCCATTTCTTGCCTATACGGGAGACTTATTTCCTTGAATGTCTTGCTAGTATGTACATAAATGAGATTGTGAGATTGCATGGCATGCAAGTATCCATAGTTTCGGATCGTGACCCAAGATTCACTTCACAATTTTGGTTTAGCTTGCAGAAAGCTATGGGCACAGATTTACGATTCAGTTCGGCATACCATCCTCAAACGGACGGTCAATCAGAGAGGACTATTCAAACTCTTGAAGATCTATTAAGAATTTGTGTCTTAGATTTCAAAGGGAGTTGGGATAAGTACCTACCATTGGTGGAATTCTCCTACAACAACAGTTATCAGGCAAGTATAGGTGTGGCTCTATTTGAAGCATTGTATTGATGAAAGTGTCACTCTCCAGTATGTTGGGATGAGGTGGGTGAAGCAACGTTGTTGGGACCAGAGTTGGTACGCATAACTACAGAAATGATCCAAATGATTCGACAACGTATACAAACGGCATAGGATCGACAAAAGAGTTATGCGGATCTTTATCGAAAGGACGTGGAATTTATTATTGGGGATAATGTATTGTTACGTATTGCTCCATAGAAGGGAGTTACAAGATTTGGGAAGAGAGGAAAGCTCAATCTAAGATTTGTTGGTCCATTTGAAATTCTTGACCGAATAGGAAATGTGGCCTATAAACTCGTATTACCTCCAAGCATGTCTCATGTTCATAATATTTTACAAATATCTATGCTTCGTAAATATGTTAAAGACCTGAACCACATTATTGAGTTAGAACCAGACGAGATAGTCGAAGATTTAACGTACGAGGAGGTACTTGTTAAGATCTTGGATATGAAAGAGCATGTGCTACGCACGGAGGTTATACCATAAGTTAGGGTTTTGTGGAGAAACCATGCTATTGAAGAAATGACCTGGGAGTTGGAATCAGAAATAAAAATGAGGTATCCTCACCTTTTTGAAACACCAGGTACGTACGTCAATTTCGAGGATGAAATTTCGTAAGGAGGGGAGGTTGTAAGACCCCAACTTATTATAAATAAAATCAAATTTCCTCTATTTATTATTTTGAATAATAAAGTGTTAATTTGAAATAATACTTTGGTTATGGGTGAAATGTGCAAATTTTGCAAAATAAGCAAGTGGTTATAAAGTATTCATTTTGTCGGGGAATATTCGTTTGGACGTGGAATATTCTTTCTATCGGGGAATATTCGTACGATGGCGCAGCCATTTGTGGGCCCCATAATGGATAACTGTCGGATGAAGAAAACGACAAGTTTGAGTTTTTATAAATAACGGCGTAATGGTTACCGTTAACACTGTTGGAATACCTGGTGGTTAAAATACAATAATACGCGTGGTTGCACAGTAGCACACGGTATTGTACAGTATTTTTGAATTATTGATTCTTACGTAAGAAGTCATTACTCAATAATTGTTACAGTAATTACTGTTCAATATTTTATTTTATTGGTTCAATAATTACTGCGTTGATATTTTATATTATTGTTGTTTCAATAATTGTCACTGCACAATATATCCATTATTAGATCAATAATTCAGATTATTTGAATAATATTATTAGAGAGCATTATTGGCAATGTCTAAGGAAGTTATGTCTAGAAAATGGGTTTGGTCACCTAATTGCGCGCCAATAAGGAGAAATCCTTATCGGAAAGCCCCCTCTTTTCTGGGAACGACCTGGTTGTCATAATTATGATTCTGTAATATTATTTGTGAATAATTAGTTATTGATTTATATGATAAGGAAATATTTATTTTTTGTGGATATAAATGATGGATATATTTATTTTATGTGGTTATAAATGAAGGAATTAATGCTGAGTTGTTTTATCAGTATTTTATCGGAATGGAGGTTTTGAAAATAGTCCGTATGTTGAATTCGGTCATTTTTCATTTGGAATTTGAAAAATCTTAAACATACAAAGTTGTAGAGAATTAAATTTCCTATGGAAAGCATATGAGATTCGAATTTTTCTGATAAAAGGGCTATTTATTATAAATTGTTGAAGTTTTGGAAAATAAAATATTTTTATTAAAAATATTGAGGGCCCCACTTTTGGTTGGTGAGTAATGAAATATGCTGGAATTTATTTTAAAAGTGGTGGGCTTGAATAGTAGCAGGTAAAGCCATCAGGTAGCAGGTTAGTCTGCTTTGGCGTTCTAAGCATTTTTCTATAAATAGGGTGCTTAGTTAGAATTGAAAATCACACCAGAAACAAGTTTTCTCTCTTTCTCTCTCTATATTATCGAGCGTATTTTGTTAGTATTTAGATACTTTGTGAGTTGCTATTCATCAGTGCAAGTTTCCTTCAGCCTTATACCGATATTCTGATCAAAAGTACTGATATATTTGAAGAGATGTTATTTTCTTTCTAATGATGTTATTCTTTCAATTTCATTATACCAAAATATTGGTATGGATTTTATTGTGGAATTTCTACCTTTTTGTGTCGGGGTTACTATTCACGATAACGATACTATTCACGATACAACACTATTCACTTATCACAAGACTATTCATCGAAAAATGAAATTTTCTCCTTTTTGTCCAAGATGTCAATTATGGTTACTATATTTGATTGTATCCATGTTTTGATCTTTATTTTTGAATTCTGTTTCACAATTGGTTATTATGGAGTATTTTTGAATTTGGATAAACTAAAGTACGAATCCCTAATCTTTGATCTTTTATCTCACTAGATTTATTTTCTTTAAGATATTTTTCATCATCCTCAGTCCTAAATAATGATATTAATGAATATCTTTGGCCTGTAGTGCAAAGATGAATGATTACCTAATGAATATCTTTGACCTCTAGTGCAAAGATGAATGATTACCTAATGAATATGTTTGGCCCGTAGTGCAAAGATGAACAGGTGTTGAGATGAACATGACCCACTGGTGATACAAATGAATATCTTTGGTCTGTAGTGCAAAGATGAATATTTGATTCAAGATGTATATTGATTGATGTTACAGGGATAAAATATTGATGGACTTTTAAATCTTAGAAGATAGTAGAATTCTTTCTCTACTTGACTCTTCTAATGGATTGTTGTTTCCGCTGCAGTTGTTGATCTAAAACTTGTTGTCTATTATATTTTATCAGATTATTCCCTGGTGAAGACTAATGATAATTTGTTGTATATTATCTTAATCATAATATTCTTTACTGGGCTAGTTGAGCTCACCCTTTTCCTTTTTGTTCCATTGTTCTTCTTAGAAGGAGAGAATTTAGCAGGAACTAGCCAGGGTATGGAATGATGATTCAAGATAGTTGTTTTAGTAGTCCTCACTATTTTGTAAAATAGTGTATCAATAATTGTAATGAGGACTCCTTTTGAGTTTGTATACTATATATTAGACAATATTTGTATTCAAACTAACAGTATATGTGTTGTCGTATTTTGCATGACAATTGTATTACTGAAGTTGTATTTATTTCTATACCATGTATTTGGCGACTCAAAATGGGTGATGTATACCTATTTTGGGGGCATCACACAATGTATAAGGGATATCGAGTTGAGATGTAATATTTTATACAATAACACTGATGAAGTGAATCATAAGATAAATTTGATTCAGAGATGTGTAGATGATAAAGGTTTTGATTCAGGGAATTAAAGTAAGAAGACAGAAAAGTTTAAATTATTCTGCAATTTTATTAAGTTTAACATCGATTAATGTATTTTGGGGTCGTTACATTCACTTTATCCTTATAATATTTCTTAATTTGAAATTTAATTCTTTAATAAATTTTTCCATACATCACTACATAATCTTTTTCATTAATTCACGTAAATTTAAAGGTATCATAATAACTTATTCTTATTATACCTTTAAGTAAACATAGGGTGCGGTTTGAAGTCCGAACCGCACCCAAAACCGCTTAGGTGCAGTTTGAGAAATTCAAAACCACACCCGAAATTGCTTATGATCAAATGCAAGTGCGGTTTTAAAGTGTGTTGTCTTGATTTTAATTCTTTGATGTTTGGCCCAAAACAAATTGAAAAACAAAAAAGTCTAAGCCTTCAATAAAATTTAACATAAAACTTACATCGAGTAATTAACTTAGTGACAAAGTCGGCAATGGGAATTATATCAAGCATGCTTTAAAACTAAAACATACGCTATATAAAACAACGGAGACCATATGTTCGATAACAAGCAAGAATGTTTATCTAGTTCCCCAAAAATTAAAAGTATATGCTAGAGATAGAATGAAATTCTATCTCATATATTGCAGGGAGGACTTATAGAATATAATCCCAACTATTCTTAATTTGAAAAATAATCTATTAGACTATTACTATTATAGCAATGACATTAACCAATGCATCAAGTGCTCGAGCCCCTCAGTTATAAGCCCCTCCAATAACACATCAAACAAATTCGAAATTCCAAAACCCATTTGCTTAATTTTTGACTCTATAACCTCTAACATCTTCTTTCCATTGATGAAAAAATGACAATGCAAAACTGGAGTTTTCTCTGAGTGTGTTCAAGTGAAAAGTAACTTTAGAATTTACTAGAGATAATAAATACATACACACACATGGTGCAGTTTCGGTTTTATGCGTGCTGTTTTGGCTATTAACCAAACCGAAACCATAAATTTGGTTATTCAACCCACCTAAAACCGCCACTTACGCCGGAACCATTGGTGCTGTTTTAATTGGTGCGGTTTGTGCGGTTTTTGGTGTGGTTTCGGTTCCAATTTGGTTACTTGCTCAGCGCTAAGTATACATATAAATCCATTCTAGGTTTTAAATTTTCGTAACCCATATTTTCTCACTGTTATCCTTTATCTTCATATTTCTTACTCTTCAAATTTTCTATCATTCACATTTAATTTCTCTATATTCTTTCAAATATTAAACCGTATAGGTTTTTCTTAAAAAATTTAATCATTCCTTTATTTCAAATCTAGGTTTTATTATTTAACCTTTAATTTAATCGTTCAAGATTTTATTTATAAATCTTATAAATTTTTGGGTTGTCATAATCCTGCACCGTCATGTTGAATGTTTGGGCAGTTGGTCGATTTGATGGCACTGGTCCAATTATGGTCAGATTGCCTGTGACACACCCAAACCGTGTTTCCTAACCTCGGGTTTGGTGCTCACGATCCATCATACATATCACATCTAACTACCCATTCAATTATGAATTTCATCATTCATTATGTTGCCTTAATAAAAACATAAATTAAAACATAATTATACCATCGTTATCCCAAGTTAACTAACCTTAACCTTTCATGTTTATTAATACAAAAGACTTAAACAAAATTATAATATAATAATCATTGAACAACTTGATACTACTCGGTCGCCTTCGCTTTGCCTTTGTCCTTATTAGAACCTTCTGCTACCTCAACTTTAGCTTAAATATTTTATTTAAGCAAGGGTGAGCAACAAGTTTTCTCAGCAAGTTAAAGCGTACAATAAAAGATATAGAAGAATTTAACTTTCTAAAATTTCAACGATATTCGAACGATTTTGAAATAGCTAAATGATAAATTATTTTAAATAACAAGGATTTTCTTAAGTTTCATACTGAAAATCATTCCAAGGATGAATATAACAACCCGAAATTTTGGATTATCCAGAATTTAGGTTTAAAGAATTAGTTATTAATAAAATGAATTTTTATTAATACTATTATGTGATATGTGATTATTAATCATTCTATAACCTAGAATGATTATAAGTCGGGAGTATTCTGGCTACGAGCTAGATTGAGCGAGTAAGAATTTTCAAGACGAAAATGAAAGTTTTCCGGGAACAAAATATTTTTTGGGGAAAAAGACGAAATAGGCACTATTCATCCGTTTCTGTTCGGAGATTTATTTTGAAATTCCGAGAAGTTATTGATTACGTATAATCTTGAGACGTGATAGAATATTCAATAATATTTCAGTTATGGCAAAAACGAAGTTTTCGCCTGTGGACTCAAAACCTAAGGGTTAGGAAAAGTGAGTTCCGAGAATGTAATGAGTACGTATAATAACTAGGGTTATTATGCGTGAGAAATACGAGTATGATACGAGTTATTATACGAGTATAGTAAGAAGATTAGTACGATGTATAATACGAATATCGTACGAACGAAATACGAAGAGAATACGAGAATAGAATGCGTAGAATACGATGAGTCTAAATGGACTTTGTGTTCATGGACTTTGTAGAATCCCATTGGCCTTGGATTATGTCAAGCCCAATGCTTTGTGAAGTTAAGCCCAAGTTAGGCCGAATAAGAATTAGGGTTAAGGCCCAAACCAAGAAAAGAAACCGCGGATCGAACCGATGGGTAAACGGATGGGTAAGAACCAATGGGGAAACCCATGGGGTGACCCATGGGGCATATGGGCCGGCCACTTGGCCACCAAGTAAGGGTGGTGGCCAAGTAAACTTGGTGGCTAAGTTTGGAATAGTAAGGAGGTTAAGGGAGCGAAATGACTAAATTGCCCTAGCTTTGGTTTTCTATAAATAGAAAGCTAAATTTTCATTTTCTAGGATTTTGAAAATCCTATAACTTGAGAGAGAGAGAGAGAGAGAGAGAGAGAGAGAGAGAGCTCGGATGAAGAGGAAGTGGAAGAGCGTTAGCATGAATACTCGGATCAAAAGTGATCGTGAAATAGAAGAGCTTGCAAATCGCCAGCTTTGTATAACGGAAGAGGATTAAAGAAGAACGGTAATCCGAACCCTAGTTTCTTCTAATATTTTCTTAAGTTTAATATGTTTAAAACATAGCTTAATGAGAATAGGGAGAAGATGATGTTAGAAATGATTTCATATGGTTGAAATCATGAGAAAATAAGAAATAAGAATTAGAAATTTAGTTTATAAATTTCTAAAGGAAGTATAAGATTCGTAAGGGTTTTGAGCAATCCGAATGAATCCTATGAACGATTAGGTGAAATAAGTAAGGAATAATGTTCTATAACATCAAATTCCAAGAAAAAGTAGAATCGTAATCCAAAATATCGATTAAAATGTAGAACGAACGAAGAACGCGAAGAACAAGCGAAGAACACGAAGAACACGCGAAGAACACGAAGAATGTTGTTGATGGAAAAATTTAAAACCATCGCAGGATAATTGTTACTGATGGACAAGTTTAAAACCATCGTTTATAAGTTAGTTGCATATTGCTTGGTTAGGAACGGTAGAAATGTTCATGAAGAATGGATTAAAACTTAGCTATAATGAAGTAATGGTGAAATTTTTGTAAAAGACGAACGAGAATTAGAAAGTTAGTAAATGAACTCGAACATGTAGGGTTTCATAAGAAAGTAAGAGAATGTAGGAAACGTGAGTCGTGGACTCAAGAACGAACGAGTTCCGAGTTTCGATGACCGAATTACGGACGAGCGAGCGAAGAATGTTAAAAGCGTAAAAATGAACGAAGGGTTAAGATTAAGCCAATTCAATGGCATGTTAACGGATTCAGAACGATGTTTTGTCTGTGGTATATTGAAGTACGTAAGATAAGGAAGAGAATGGCTTTGGAACGACCTCGTTCCGAGTTATAACAAAGAAGTTATGAGATCATAAAATACGCGTCTCAAACTTGATTAAAGACTTAGAAAAAATTTCTAGGGTTTTGTCTCGGCGCCGCAGCGCCAGATATACTGTGAGAAGTGGCGTCGCAGCACGAACTCAGCCATAAACTTCTGGAGAGTGGCGCCGTAGCACGAGAAATAACAAAGGGTTTAGCGCAAAGCTGCACTCAAGGTAGAAGAAGAAGTAAGGCACGCAGCCTTGTGAGAGAGAGAGGAGGGAACGGCTGCACCAGCAGTCACGGCAGTGCGAGGCAATGCCCAGAAATGAGATTCTTATTTCTCAAGTTCTAGGGGATGTGCAAGAAAGAAGTATGAACACGTAGTTCACATAATGTAACACTTAAGTAAGTGTGTTAAACCTTTAGTGAAGGTTGAACGAAAAGATTTAACGAGATTAAAAGATAAAGAATGTAAACGCTAGATTACGTAACCGATAGCCGGGGACCGTAGTCGTGATAAATGAACGTGAGGGATTACTGTGATTGTGATTCCTTAGATGTTGAGTGACGAAGGTAATGAATAACATTCCGATGTTATGTTATGGTAATGAGAGATAAGAGTAAAGCATATAGACGCTATGAACGCAACGTTGTTGCGATGAACGATCAGTCTTAGCATACAACGGACCGTATGGCTTCCACATTAAGAAAGAATAATGAACATGGGGTTCATGGGATGGATAACGATGAATGCAATTGAAACCTTGAGTAAAAGTTGAGTGAGAGATTAAGAGATGAGCAATGTGAACGTCGAATACGTAAACGATCCTCGTGAATCGTTGTTTCGTCGGATGAACGTTCTAAGTGTATAATGGTAGTATGACTTGGATGCTGACGAAAGTAGGAAGTAAGATATGAATGGTATCATTGAAAGTCGTAGAGAATGGTAATGAGATTAATGAAAGTCCGAGGGTAAGTCGGATAGAGAATGTTAGAATGAATGTAAGCGTTAGACACTTAAGCCAACGTAAGGATTGAGTGTACGCAATTATTAAATGTGCAGAACCTACACTCTGTGTATGGTTTGACCGTAAGGTAATGAAGAATGTTGTTTAATCATGAATGGTGAAGAAGCTAAATTGAAGATAAATAACGTATAACGATAAGAAGCCGAGTTAATAAGTATAACTTGGATAAATGTTCCGAGTTGAAGGAACTGGACGTTGTAAGATATGAATAAGTTCATATGAAATGTTTAACGCTATGACCTTATAGTATTGACATTGAATGATCATTTCGAGTATACAAAAGACTGTATGACTTAGACTATAAGAAATGAATCCTGAGGTATGTCATTTAGTTGTCAGAAAGCCGTAAGAAATAAGAATTTGACTTAACGAACATTATAGTTTAATGGTTCGTATAAGTTAAGCGAAGTTAGGTTGTGGTACAAACGTAACTTTGATAGTTGACATATGGGAGCTGGGCTAAACAATTCCTTCAGAGAGCAAAGGTATATACAAAACTGGCAACCGATCTAACTCACTGTGTGAGTAGTGTAGATGAGACGGGAACTTGTTTGTTGGTTGTTTGTGGGAAACCACTCAGAGTACCATATGGACTACTAGCAGAGAAGCGATGTACGCTGTGTCCTAGAAAAGTTATAAGAAGAAGGTAAGAATGTAAATCATCAAAGATGATGAATGTTTTGAGTTAAGACATCTCCGTATGTCATGAAGCTGTAAACCGGTAGAAGAAAGTTAGTCGCGTAAGCTTAGATTACAAGAGCGCGAACCCTAAGAAGTAAAGTTAAGTAAACCAATGCGTAAGTCAAGTATATGACTAATTGGTGTACGTGTATTTCCTTTATGTGTTATATAGGGATTTGGAATGAGCAGTTTAGCGTAAGCTATAGCTGTGCGTAAGGCAAGTTTCCTAACTTCATTCATACTATATGAATGCTGGTTTCTTGAACTTCTCAGATGTTGAACTTGAGAAGTGGTGTCTATGTGCAAATGTGTGATATTTGTACAAGGTGGTATAACGTATGAGGCCTTGTGCCACAATTTGAACACTTCGGTGTTTCTTTGAGATGAATTGTTTTATGATTGAGCTGTTCAATACAAGTATGCTCGGTTTATACATGAACCATTATTGTTAAGTCTGTGCTAATGATTCTAGCCAGACAGGATATGTATTGAAAAAGGTAGAAGAATGAAAGTAGTGTAAAGAGTATGTCATGAATGTTTTAAGATGATAGGAATCGAGACTATTCCTATTATTCAAGCTGCTTCAAAACCTTTGTTCGGTTATCGAAGTTCTAAAAAATGTTTAAACTCTTGAATGTGTTTGTTCAACTGTTATGACTTGCTGGGCAATTGAATGCTCACACTTGCTCTAAATGAAAAATATTTTCAGCGAACAATATTAGAAAGAACTTAAGGATCCCGTAAAGATCAAGCTGATCGGTATCCAGACGAAGTGCCATTTAGTATATGAATGTGCGTGAAGAGCAAGTGAAGACTTGTAATATAGAATGATAGAATTAAACTATAGATTAGTTTAATGAACAGTTTATGTATCCTTGGTGGCGGATGAAAGTCACTCATGTAAGATGAAAAGAATAATGTAATTATCATTATCTGTAATGAAAGAAGTTCTAAGGTTTTGAGAACTTGGGATTTGAGAATGTATGTCATTATATTTAGCTATATAATGAAGTATGTTTGGAAGGAAATGGAATAGTGATACACGGAGTCCGGTCCGAAAGTAAGCCGGATTTCGGGGTGTCACAATGAAAGAGTAATATTTTATCGAAGGTTCAATAATATTCAATTAATTAAGAAGAGTTATCAATACTACAACAATATTCAACAAGGTGGAATATTCCTAGATTTTATGTTTTGTGATCACAAATGGATCAAGAACTACTAGAGGAATCATCAGTAATTAAAGCTGAATTACCTCAAGAATATTAGTTAGTTGTACAAACTAATTATACTCTTCTTCAAGTACATGAAGTGATCAACTCTATTGTACCATATATTATGCATAATACTCAAAAATCGTGCATGGGTCATTTTACGATAATAAAGTTCCCCCTTTTATAAGGGTTGTTCTTCATAGTCTTACATCATGAGTCCGTACCATGACAATATGGTTTGGATTGAATTCAAAGAAGTGATATGAATTTATCATATAATATCAATGTGACGCCCCCAAAATAGGTATACATCACCTATTCTGAGTCGTCGAATACATGGTACAGAATACTAATACAACTGAATTATACAACTGTCGTGTAAAGTACGACAAAAATAAGCTGTGTGTTTTAATACAAATATTGTCGTCTAGAAAATATACAAACTCGAATTAAATATTATTACATTTATTTTCCACTATTTCACTGAATAGTGAGGACTACTAATGCTATCAATCGCTCAAAATCACCCGCTCCCTCGACTAGTCCTCGCTACGTTCTCATTTCAAGAAGAGAACAAAAGTAAAAGGGTGAGCTCAACTAGCCCAAGAGAAAATATTATGACTAAGATAATGCAGAATATATTATCGTTAGCCTTTAACAGTGTTAAACTGATACAATATACAAACCATCAAGTTTAAATACAGCGGAACAAGCAATCCATTAAAAGAGTCAAGTAGAGAATAAAATCTACTATCTTTTATGATTTAGAAGGTTTTTCATCACTTTTATCGCTGGGACTCAGCTTAATAAATAATCCACATCATCGAATCGCCCCTGCACTACGGCCAAGGATATTCTTTAGTATCACGACCACAATTATCCATGCACTACGGGCCAAGAATATTTGTGTATTCAATAATGGTCATCATTTGTATCACGACCACAACTGTCCATCAATGCTCTACGGGCCAATGAGGACTTTTTCCACATCATTTGTAACATTACAGTCATGATTACACCGAATAATCTCTGGTCATAATCATACCAAGTCCATCTACGCACTATAGGCCACAGATGACTTTCAACAACATATAAACATGAGGATGATGATAATGATATAAGAATTTAATAAAACAAGTTCAAGAAATAATTTATCCAGGAACTAATAACGTCCAAATTGTCAACATCATACTGCTTTGTAGAGTAAAATTCAAGAATGCTCAGAAGAATATTTCCATGAAAAGATACTGGATTAAGCGCAAATATCAAGGATATTCCACTAATTTCATGGAGTATAAAAGTCAAAACTTTAATTTGAGTATAATAAGGAATGGAATAACAAAAGAAATCACCGGGCATGCGATAGATCGCGACAAAAGGAGTTATTCCAATAGAATAATAAATAACGGAACCGGGTTCGGTAGAAACGCATGCAGACGGGATATTCCAACAAAATAATAAAAGACGAAATCGGTCCCATAGAAGATTAATGAGCATGGATATTCCAATGTAATAATAAAGACCGAATTAGGTCCCACAGAAACGCATGCACGTGATATTCCAATGTAATAATAAAGAGCGGAACCAAGTCCGTAGAAGCACGTGCATATGATGTTTTAATGAATGATAAAGAATGGAACAACAGAAGAATTTCACCAAGTATAGGGTAGCCCGCATATACAGGTTATTCCAACAGAATAATAAAGAATGGAATAACAGAAGTTCTCTGTATGGATAAGAAAGTAATAATACTCCCTACCTTAGAAAACTGGATACTGGAATAGTGAGGTAGCAGACTTCTCTTCTTCATTCTATAATTTCTCTCTATAATAATTGCTCTAAAGCTTTTGTGAATTGGTGAGAAATGAAGGAAGAATGATCTTCTATTTATAGAAAAATATAGTTTCGATAATTGCACGTTTTGGGCTCGAAAAATTACAGTACAATATCTCCAACTTTTCCTTTATTTTTAATTTAGTCATGGAAGTATTATCAAACTTGTACCACCTCCCCTAATAGTAAATAATGTGATTCAATAGTAAATTATGTGAATCAATAGTTCTAGGCATGCGAAAATACGAATTACAGTATAGTACCTCCATCTATACTTCCAATTTTAACTTAGTCATGCAAGTATTATCAATCTTGCACCAACTCCCCTAATAGTAACAAGAATATAAAACAATAGTATACACATATGAACAAATAGTTATAATCATGTTAAATAATAGCAATCAATTGCTCATTTATCCGGTTAAATACCCGATTGGTCAATATAACCCCCAGACATCAATTATTATCGAAATAATTGTCGATTTTCACTAACACAAATAATTCCAACACAATGAAACAATTTTTAACAAAAATATAAATTTTGAAATTTCAAAGTTTGACTTTTCCCAAAAATGTCAACTATTGACTTTTTGACCAAATAGTGAATTTTGAAAACTTTTGTGTTTATAGACTATTTTTACTAATTTCATTGTTCCGGACTCAAATATCACGTCTGCGTCTCCAAATTCAACTCCGGACACAACTTTAATTTTCATAACATTCATCATTAATATAATAACTCACAATATTTATCAACCAGGTCATTCCAAGTAAAGATGGGGCTTTCCAATAAGGATTTCTCCCTATTGGCGCGCAATTAGGTGACCAAACATCTCCTTGACATAACTTATAGACATTGTAAATATTGCAATTTAATAATATGAATAACTTTGTCGTCTCAATTATTGATTTAATAAAATAACATATTATGCAGATGATACTATGACAGTAATCGAATCAATAATATGAGAGATATGATGCATCAATTACTGTACCAATAATTGAGTATAACTGAGTGACTTCTCACGTAAGCATCAATAATCAATACCGTGTGCTACTATGCAACCACGGGTATTACTGTACTTTTACTACCGAGTAGTTCAACAGTTAACGGTAAAACTTCCACCGTTATTTTCATAAAGTATTTTTGTCATTTTCTCAATCCGACAATAATTTCGTTGTGGGGGTCCACCAATGATTGTCTCGTTGTATGAATATTCCCCGACCAATCGAATATTATATAATAACTTGCGTACTTTGAAAAATTTGTAAATATTACTCACAACTATAACATTATATCAAATCCACACCATAATATTCAAAAATATATTTCGAGAAAATTTAATCTTTATTCAAAAAGTTGGGGTCTTACAACCTCCCCTTCTTATGAAATTTTGTCCTCAAAATTAGGGTGCGTACCTGGTATGTCAAAGAGGTAAGGATATCTTGATTTCATCTCAGATTCTAACTCCTAGGTCATTTCTTCCACATCGTGGTTTCTCCATAAAACTTTGACTTGAGGTATGACCTTGGAGCGTAGAATATGATCCTTTTTATCCAATATTTTAACAGGTAACTCTTCATACGTTAAATCTTCCTCTATCTCGTCTGGTTCTAATTCAATAATGTGGTTCAGGTCTTTCACATATTTACGTAACATAGATATGTGAAAAACGTTATGAACACGAGACATACATGGCGATAAAGTGAGTCTATACGCCACAGTTCCTACTCGATCGAGGATTAAAAATGGGCCAAAGAATCGAGGGTTGAGCTTTCCTCTCTTTCCAAATCTCGTAACTCCCTTCCATGGAACAACACGTAATAACACATGATCTCTAATATCGAATTCCACGTCCTTTCCATGAAGATCAGCATAACTCTTTTGTCGATCTTGTGAGGTTTTTATACGTTGTCGGATCATTTGAATCTTTTCAGTAGTCATACGTACCAACTCAAGTCCCAACAACGTTGCTTCACCCACCTCATCCCAGCATACTGGAGAACGACACTTTCTTCCATACAACGCCTCAAATGGAGCCATGCCAATACTTTCTTGATAACTGTTGTTGTGACGCCCCCAAAATAGGTATACAACACCCATTCTGAGTCGCCAAATACATGGTACAGAAAGTAAACTACAACTTCAATAATACAATTGTCGTGCAAAATATGACAACGCATACTGTGAGTTTAAATACAAATATTGTCTTCTAGACAATATACACACTCAAATAATTCCTCATTACAATTATTCAAACACTATTTTATAGAAATAGTGAGGACTGCTAAAACATCCTTCTTGAACTATCACTCTGTACCCCGACTAGTTCCTGTTATGTTCTCACCTCCTGAGAAAAATGGAACAAAAAGGAAAAAGGTGAGCTCAACTAGCCCAGTAAAGAATATTATGACTAAGATAATATACAACAAATTATCATTAGTCTTCAACAGGGAAAAATCTGATAAAATATAATAGACAACAAGTTTTAGATCAACAACTGCAGTGGAAACAACAATCCATTAGAAGAGTCAAGTAGAGAATGAGTTCTACTATCTTCTAAGATTTAAAAGTCCATCATCAATTTTATCCTTGTAATAACAATCAATATATATCTTTAATCAATATTCATCTTTGCACTACAGGCCAAAGATATTCTTTTGTATCACCAGTTGGTCATGTTCATCTCAACATCTGTTCATCTTTGCTCTACGGGCCAAAGATATTCATCAGTTAATCATTTATCATTGCACTACAGGCCAAAGATATTTAGTAATATCATCATTTAGGACTAAGGATGATTTAAAATATTTTAAAGAAAACGAATCTAGTGAGATAGAAGGACAAATAGTAGGGATTCGTATAATAGTTTATCCAAGATCAATAATACTCCATAATAACCAATTTTGAAGCAAAATTCAAGAATAAAGATCAAAACATGGATACAATCAAAGATAGTAACCATATTAGACATCTTGAACAAAAAGAAGAAAATTTCATTTTTCGGTGAATAGTGTCCGTATTCATGAATAGTGCCGTATACGTGAATAGTAACTCCAACACAAAAAGTTCCAAATTTGATAAAAATTCAGATCAATACTTCGGTATAATGATATTGAAGAAATAATATCGTATATGAAGAAAATAACATTCCTTATCTCAAAATATTAGTACTTCTGATCGGAATATCGGTATAAGGCTGAAGGAAACTTGCACTGGTGAATAGAAACTCACAAAGTATCTAAATACTAACAAAATACACTCAATAATCTAGATAGAGAAAGAGAGAAAAGCTTAAGTTTCTGGTGTGATTTTCAATTCTAACTTAGCCCTCTATTTATAGGAAATGTTAGCAGACTTGACCTGCAACCTGATGGCTTTACCTGCTACTATTCTCACCCACCACATTTGAAATAAAATTCAGCACATTTCTTCACCAACCACAAGTGGGGCCCACCAATTCTATAATTTTCCACCAAAATGATAAATTCTAAAAATTCAACAATTTCTGAACCAGTCACCTCTTAAAATTCATAACAAATCATACGTTCATTTTTAACGATTCAAAATTTATGGACATATACTCAACTTATATATGTATAACATATCCAAAAATTACAACGATCCAACAGTCAGATTAAAAATTATAACTCATGCAATATATCTCAAAAACACTGGTTTAATTTTTAATACCTCCATTTAGACAAAAATACTGATAAAACACCTCAACATTAACTCCTTCATTTTAAACCACAATAAATATATCCAACATTTATATCCACATAAAAAAAATATTTATTTATCATATGAATCAATAATTAATTATTTACAAATAATATTACAGAATCACATTTATGACAACCAGGCCGTTCCCAGGAAAGAGGGGGCTTTCCAATAAGAATTTCTCCTTACTGGTGCGTAATTAGGTGACCAAACCTCTCCTTGATAGAACTTTCTAGACATTGCCAATAATGCTATCTAATAATATTATTCAAATAATATGAATTATTTATCCGATAATGGGAAATAATGTATAAGTGACAATTATTGAAACAACAATAATATAAAATATCAACGCAAAGAATTATTGAATCAATAAAATAAAATATTGAGCAAAGAACTCACCGTAACAATTATTGAGTAGTGTCTTCTTACGTAAGGATCAATAATTCATCAATCACGTGCATCCACGTAGACATCGTATTTTAACCATCGGGTATTCCAACGGTGTTAATTCAGTAATAACTACTGTCCGTTATTTATAAAAACTCAAACTTGTCATTTTCTTCATCCGACAATTATTACATTATGGGGCCCATAAATGATCGCATCCGTAAATTTAATATTCCCCGACAACAAGAATATTCCACGACCAAACGAATATTCCTTGACAACAATGATTATTTTATAACCACTTGCATATTTTGCAAAATTTGCACATTTCACCCATAACCAGAGAATTATATCAAATTAATACCTTTTTATTCACAATAATAATTAGAGGAAATTCTATTTTATTTATAATAAGTTGGGGTCGTACAGTTATTGTAGGAAAACTCCACCAATGGTAGGAACTTATCCCAACTTCCCTTGAAGTCAAGGACACAGAGTCTTAATAGATCTTCAAGAGTTTGAATGGTCCTCTTCATTGCCGGTCTGTCCCGAGGATGATATGCCGAGCTAAATCATAAATCCATGCCCATAGCTTTTTGCAAACTAACCCAAAATCTTGAAGTGAATCTTGGGTCTCGATCAGAAACTATGGATACTGGCATACCATGAAGTCTTACTATCTCGTTTATGTACATACGAGCAAGATGTTCAAGTGTATAAGTTTCTCGTATAGGTAGGAAATGAGCAGACTTGGTCAATCTATCAACAATGACCCAAATTGCATCTATGCCTTGAGAAACCTTGGGAAGACCGATGCTTGAAATCCATAGTAATGTGCTCCCACTTATATTCTGGAATTTCAAGTGGTTGCAATGGACCTTTTGGCACTTGATGCTCCGCCTTGACTCGTTGACAAGTTAAACACCTTGAGATAAACTCTGCTATCTCTCTCTTCATATTGCTCCACCAAAATGTATGTTGAAGATCATGATACATTTTGGTACTCCAAGGATGGATTGCAAACGGTGTGTTGTGCGCCTCCATCACGATTTTATACTTTAAATCAGGGTTGTTAGGAACACAAAGTCTGGAGTTCACTCGAAGTATTCCTTCCTCATCGATTCTTGCTTCCGGCATAGCACCTTCTTGAACTTTCTTTTTCATACGCATTAGCTCCAGGTATGTAGCTTGAGTAGCTTAAACTTTATCGATTAAAGTCGATTCTACTCGTATGTTTGTCATCATCATGTGCGTCCCTAGAGTCTTTATCTCTAACTCCATCCTTTGCAAGTCATATAAAATGGACCTTTGCGTTGACAATATTGCACTCGTACCCGCATACGATCTTCTACTCAATGCGTCTGCTACCACGTTCGCTTTTCCAGGATGGTATTGGATGGTATGATCATAATCTTTCAATAGTTCAAGCCAATGTCATTGTCGCATGTTGAGTTCTTTTTGGGTGAAGAAATATTTGAGGCTTTTATGATCCGTGTAGATCTCCACCTTCTCTCCACACAGCTACCAACTCTAGATCATGAGTAGGGTAATTCCTCTCATATTCTTTGAGTTGTCGTGAGGCATAGGCTATGACTTTCACATGTTGCATGAGAACACATCCTAACCCTTTGCCTAAAGCATCACTATAGATGACAAATCCCTCCGAGCGAGATGGTATTGTTAGAACAGATGCTGAAATGAGTCTCCTCTTGTGTTCTTAAAAACTCTTCTCACATTCCTCACTCCAACCAAACTTTGTATCTTTTTGAGTCAGCTGAGTTAATGGTGTAGCGATTCGAGAAAATCCTTCCACGAATCTCCCATAATAACCAGCTAATCCGAGAAAGCTACGTACTTCAGTCACTGATTTAGGTTGCTCCCAGCTTTGAATAGCTTCAATCTTTGCTGGGTCAACAGATATTCCATGACTTGATATCACGTGCCCAAGGAATGCAACTTCCTCAAGCCAGAACTCGCATTTCTTCAACTTGGCATATAGCTTGTTTTCACGAAGCTTTTGGAGTATTAGCCTCAAGTGTTGCTCATAATCTTCACGGCTTTTGGAATATATGAGGATCTCATCAACAAAGACGACCACAAAATGACCCAAATATTCCTTGAATACCCGGTTCATCATATCCATGAAGGCAGCAGGAGCATTAGTCAATCCAAAAGACATGACTAAGAATTCATAATGCTGTCGCAGAGAGTTCGAAGGCGTCTTTGGAATATCCTCGTTTTAACCTCTTCGGTGATGATATCCGTAAGCGAAGATCGATTTTTGAAAAAATTGTGCTCCTTATAATCGATCAAACAGTCATCAATACTTGGCAATGGGTACCTATTTTTGATGGTGACATGATTCAACTCCCGATAATCAATACAAAGTCGCGATACTCCCAAACTTTCTTCTTCACGAATAAGAACAGAGCACCCCAAGGAGACGATTGGGACCGAATGAAACCAATGTCTAACAATTCTTGTAATTGGGTCTTTAACTTCGAAGTTCAATAGAGCCATTCGATAAAGGGCTTTGGAAATGGGTTTTTGTACGGGTTCAAGGTCGATACAAAATTCAACTTCACGCCTGGGGTAGGCTGGGAAGTTCTTCGGGGAATACGTCAGGAAATTTATTAACAATAGAAATATCCTTCAAATCTGACGTATTTTTGTTTAAATCTGTGACATGAGCTAAGAAATCTTGACATCCGTTTTTCAATAAATAAATAGTTTTATGGCTTGAGATGACCGTGATTGATTTTAATGGTTTGGTCGCTTGAATTCGGATAATAGGTTTATTAGGAATATAAAAGCTAACAACCTTACGAAGACAATTAATTTTAGCATGATGAATAGTTAACCAATCAATCCCTAGAATCACGTCAAATGCAAGTATTTTTAAGGAGATAAGATCGACAGGTAACGTGCGGTTACCGATTTGAATCAAACAAGACTTATAAACAGTGGATGTAATGAAGGTTTCTCCTAATAGAGTTTCAATAGATAAGTCAAAGTCTAATTTCTCCGGAGTCAAATTTAAACGTTAAGCGCAAGTAGGAGAAATAAAAGAATGGTTAGAACCGGTATCAAATAAGGTATAAACTTCACTAGAGTTTATGATAAGCTTACCCGTGATAACCTCGTTCGGGTTCCTTGCTTTCTGGGAGGTCACAACAAATGCTCTCCCTTGCACTACCAATTTTGACTTTTCTGGGACGGCCTTTGGTGCCTCCATCCTAGCTGAATTTGTCTTCGGTGAACGACAAAATTGAGCTAAGTGACCTTCCCTTCCACAATTATAACATGCTTTGGATGGCATCGTACAGTTTGGACTGATGTGTCCCTCCCCTCCGCATTTGAAGCATATGATAGGTGGTCGTTCTCCTTCCTTAACAACGGGTCTTTGGTCTTGGCGTCTTTCCATCATTGTTGAATCTCCTTTTCTTGAAATGTCCATTTTTATTGTCTTGGCTATGATTACCACCGAAGTGGTTACCATTTCTGGCATGTTGATTCTCTCCACGCTTTTTGTCACCGTTTTGATGACTGTTACCACTTGTATTTTCATTTTTCCGGCTGCTTTCTCTTGGTTGTGTTGACTCGTTATCGCGCTCCAATAATTGTGCCCTATTTACAACATCTGAATACAAACACAGTTTATGAGAAATAAGATATTGACGTATCTGCGGTTTCAAGCCTCTTAAAAACATTCGCGTCATTCGTTCCTCATTATCGATCAAATGGGATGCAAACCAGGATAACTTCGCAAATTTAACCTCGTATTGCGACACGGTCATATTGTTTTGCTCCAACTTGATAAACTCCACCTCTTTCATATGACGAATACTTTCGGGAAAGTACTTGTCGTTGAATAGCTCTTGGAACTTCTCCCAAGACATCTTGAGTGCGTCAGGCAGGGTACGTTTTACAGATTCCCACCAGTAATCTGCCTCTTCACGCAACATGAAGGTGGCGAAGGGAACCTTTTGCTCCTCAGAGCATCCCAAGACATCAAATATCTTGGTGATCTGCTTTATCCATGCTTCAACCTTAAGTGGTTTTGGCTCTCCAATAAACTCCGGTGGTCCCAGCTCCTTGAACTGTTTAGCAGAATCGTCCGAGAGTTTCAAAGTGTTTCCACCTACATTTTGGATGAGGAGTCTTTCTTGCTCGATGTTGCATGAATTGCATAAAGCCTCTGAACATTCCATCGTTCATCATTTGGTCAGTGTTGTTGTTTGCATGAGGATTGTCGCCTTCCTAATGCACATTATTCTGATTGTTGATCTGTGGAGACTCAACGGTCTCTTGTGCTCCATTGCTATTCTCAATATTCTCGGATGCCATTTTCAAATACTGCCACAAAATAAGGGTTAATTGACATGCAACATATTATCCATATACTCTGACAAACCAATTAAATACCAAATAAACTTAGGTAGGTCATACTAGCGAAGGAATTCACCGTCTCTCCCCTCCTAGTTCTAGTCTCACATCTTAGCCAGGGATCATATCCCTAAGATTTGATACCAACTGTGTCGCCACCAAAATAGGTATACATCACCTATTCTGAGTCGTCAAATACATGGTACATAATACAAATACAACTGAATTATACAACTATCCTGTAAATTACGACAAAACATAAGCTATGAGTTTTAATACAAATATTGTTGTCTAGACAATATACAAACTCAAATTCAATATTATTACATTTATTTTCCACTATTTCATTGAATAGTGAGGACTACTAATGCTATCATCTGGTCCGTCACTCCGTTCCCCGACTAGTCCCTGTTACGTTCTCATTTCCTGAAAAGAACAATAAAAGTAAAAGGGTGAGCTCAACTAGCCCAGTAGGAAATATTATGACTAAGATAATGCAGAATATATTATCGTTAGCCTTCAACAGTGTTAAACTGATACAATATAAAAACCATCAAATTTCACTGCAACGGAACAAGCAATACATTAAAAGAGTCAAGTAGAGAATAAAATCTACTATCTTTTATGATTTGGAAGGTTTTTCATCACTTTTATCGCTGGGACTCAGCTTAATAAATAATCCACATCATCGAATCACCCATGCACTAAGACCAAGGATATTCTTTAGTATCACGACCACAATTATCCATGCACTACGGGCCAAGAAAATTTGTGCATTCAATAATGGTCATGATCATGCCAACAACTGTCCATCAATGCTCTACGGGCCAATGAGGACTTTTTCCACATCATTTGTAACATTACGGTCATGATTACACCGAATAATCCCTGGTCATAATCATACCAAGTCCATCTATGCACTATAGGCCATAGATGACTTTCAACAAAATATAAACATGAGGATGATGACAATGATATAAGAATTCAATAAAAACAAGTTCAAGAATTAATTTATCCAGGAACTAATAACGTCCAAATTGTCAACATGATACTGCTTTGTAGAGTAAAATTCAAGAATGCTCAAAAGAATATTTCCATGAAAAGATACTGGATGAAGCGCAAATATCAAGGATATTCCACTAATTTCATGGAGTATAGAAGTCAAAACTTTAACCAACTGAGTATAATAAGGAATGGAATAACAAAATAAATCACCAGGCATGCGATAGACCCAAGACAGTAAAGTTATTCTAATGAGAATAATAAATAACGAAATCAGTCGGCGTGAAAACGCATGCATGACGGATATTCCAACATAATAATAAAGACGAAATCAGGTCCGGCGTAAAACGCACAGACAGGATATTCCAACAGAATAATAAAAGGCGGAATCAGAATCGTGCCAGAAACGCATGCATGAGGATATTCCAACAGAATAATAAAGACGGAACCAGGTCCGGCGTAGAACGCATAGACAGGATGTTCCAACAGAATGATAAAGAATGGAACAACAGAAGAATTTCACCAAGTATAGGGTAGCCCGCGTATACAGGTTATTCCAACAGAATAATAAAGAATTGAATAACAGAAGTTCTCTTCATGGATAAGAAAGAAATAATACTCCCTACCTTAGAAAAACTGGATACTGGAATAGTGAGGTAGCACACTTCTTTTCTTCTTTCTATAATTTCTCTCTATAATAATCGCTCTAAAGCTTTTGTGAATTGGTGACAAATGAAGGAAAAATGAGCTTCTATTTATAGAAAAATATAGTTTCGATAATTGCACGTTTTGGGGCTCGAAAAATTACAGTACAATACCTCCAACTTTTCCTTTATTTTTAATTTAGTCATGGAAGTAATATCAAACTTGCACCACCTCCTCTAATAGTAAATAATATGATTCAATAGTAAATTATGTGAATCAATATTCTAGATATGTGAAAATATGAATTACAGTATAGTATCTCCATCTATACCTCTATTTTTAACTTAGTCATGCAAGTATTATCAATCTTGCACCAACTCCCCTAATAGTAACAAGAAAATGAAACAATAGTATACACATGTCAACAAATAGTTATAATCATGTGAAATAATAGCAATTAATTGCTCATTTATCCAAGTTAAATAATGGAATTGGTCAATATAACCTCCAAACATCAATTATTATCGAAATAATTGTCGATTTTCACTAACACAAATAATTCCAACACAATGAAACCATTTTTATCAAAAATATAAATTTTGAAATTTCAAAGTTTGATTTTTCCTAAAAAAGTCAACTGTTGACTTTTTTGACCAAATAGTGAATTCGCAAAATTTTGTGTTTATAGACTATTTTACTAATTTCATCATTAGGACTCAAATATCACGTTCGCGTCTCCAAATTCAACTCAAGACAACTTCAATTTTAATAACATTCATCATTAATATTATAACTCACAATATTTATCAACCGAAAGTCGTTCTCGAGGAAAGAGGGGCTTTCAATAAGGATTTCTCCCTATCATGCGCAATTAGGTGACCAAACCTCTCGATGAGAACTTCTAGACATTGTAAATATTGCAATTTAATAATATGAATAACTTTTGGTCTCAATTATTGATTTAATAAAATAACATATTATGCGAGATGATCTTATGACAATAATCGAATCAATAATATGAGATATATGATGCAGCAATTACTGTAGCAATAATTGAGTATAACTGAGTGACTTCTCACGTAAACATCAATAATCAATACTGTGTGCTACTATGAAACCACGCCAGACATCTTTGTACTTTTACTCTTTCGGGTAGTTCAACAGTTAACGGTAAAACTTCTGCCGTTATTTTCATAAAGTATTTTTGTCATTTTCTCAATCCGACATTAATTCCGTTGTGGGGGTCCACCAATGATTGTCCCGTTGTACGAATATTTCTCGACCAATCGAATATTATATAACAACTTGCGTACTTTGCAAAATTTGTAAATATTACCCACAACTATAACATTATATCAAATCCACACCATAATATTCAAAAATATATTTCGAGAAAATTTTAGCTTTATTCAAAAAGTTGGGGTCTTACAATCAATGTTGATCTAGCCAAAGTAAATGTCATAAATCAACCCATAATAAATAGAACATTTCATGCTTTATCAAATATTAGTCTGCCAAAACAAATAGCTGAGACACAACTCATAAATAATTTATGCATAAAAGAACTTTAAATTATTTCACAGTTCAAGTAATAGATCAAGAAATCAGATGCACTAGGTTCGAATAACAATAATCATTATGAATGTGAATAACCAACAATAATTATTCACTAATCATGTTTTAAAATTGATAACTTGAGTTTGAGTTAGAGACCTTGCCTTGTCTGTAGTCTACTGCTATGGAAATAAATATATTCGGTTAGCAGTCTATCTACCTTCCTTCGAAAGACCTATAATTGACCTCTCGATTAGCAAATCATATACTTATTCATAATATCATTATTCTATATTAAATTACCTAATATTTAGCCACACGGTTAAATATTAGTTATTACATTAATTCCTTAGTAACATTATTATCTCTTGATAATATTACTATTACGTAAACATTATCTTCACTTCGTCCTTTAATAATATTTTTTACTTACTCCTTAGTATTATTAATCAACTAATAATACTTTATTCACTTACTAATATTATTACCCTCTTAATAATATTTTATTCATTTACTAATATTATTAACCTTTTAATTTTATCCATGTATTAGTATTTTATTCCTTTACTAATGTTATTATATTTTAATAACATTTTATTTAATTAATTATTTAATAATATTTTAATCATCTAATAACACTTTAATCTAATATTATTAATCTTTTAATAATATTTTAATCTAATATTATTATTCATTAATCATATTTATTTATGTTATAATCTAAGAATATCAAATTCTAACATTATTAATAGCATCATAACATTTTAATAATTTATTAGCCAATAAACAATTTATTTTAATTGTTTACCCTTTATTTAACCACTTATTTAATACCCATAAAAGGGCATAAATAACACTTCTCATCAATAATTACCAAAATACCTATCCATAGTCAGAATATACTATATTAGGTGTATTCAAGCATTAAAATCACATTTTTCTCATTTATGACATCATTTAACTATTTATTTCCTTTTATTCATAACTTCATCATTTTTAGAAAAAAAAAATACCAAAATGATCCCAAAAATTCTTCTTTTCTAGATTTGGACGGTGTATGGCCCAATAATGAATCCCAAATTTTCTTGGAAATTTTGAAAGTGATTTACTATTTTTAAACTGCCTAAAGTACTCGGATCTTGCTACATTTTTCATAAATCGAGTTTTGCTCAGATAATTTTGAAACTTTTAGGGTACACTCTTATAACATATATACACATACTATAAAAATTTCATATTTTTTCTATGGTATACACAATGAGGAATCCGGGTAAGAATATTTTAGGAGTCCTTCATGGTAAAAGCCATTACATAGTCTGTTCTTTTTCTTACATGTAGATAACTTCTCAAGGTACCTCTATGAGTTTTTCCAAATTTTTTAAAGGTTAATAACTGGCCGAAACAACCTTAGGGAAAATGGGGGCAGTAGCTTTTGTTAGGGTTAGGGTTTACAAGCTTCTTGTGGACTATTTTGGGAAAAACAACCCCCATGACTTCAATACTTGCTAGATTTGTGTTCTAATACTTGGGTTTACTAGATAACTCATGTATCTAGCACCCCTCTTTGACGGATCACAAATCTAAGCTATAAAACTTGAGTTACACAAGATTTAGTGGAAGAAAAACTAGGGTTTCACCCCCTTAAAGAACACATGTTCATTTTGTTCCTCCAACTCTCTATTCCAACACTCAAGATACTTAGTTCTATACATGAGATATGTAGAAATATGGTACCTTGCGTCTTAGAACATAACCCCATCAAACTTTGATATCAAACAAAATATAAGAAGAAGAATAACTAGAAAAGTTCTCATCTAGTTTTCTTGGCTATCATTCTTGTTCTTCCAAAGTATGAGATGTGTTTAGGGTGCATGAACTGTAAGACCCCAAATTTTAAGAATAAAGATTATTTTTTCTCTAAATATCTTTTTGAATAATAAGGTGTGGATTTGATATAATGTTATAGTTGTGGGTAATATTTACAAATTTTTCAAAGTAAGCAAGTTGTTATAAAATATTCGTTTGGTCGGGGAATATTCGTTTTATCAGGTAATATTCGTATAACGGCACAATCGATGGTGGACCCCACAACGGAATTACTATCAGAGTTAAAAAACGACAAAAATTACTTTTTATAAAAATAACGGCAAATGCTTTACCGTTAACTGTTGAAATACCCGGTGATAAGAGTACAAAAATACGCGTGGTTGCATAGTAACACACAATATTGTATAGTATCTTTGATCATTGATGCTTACGTGAGAAGTCACTCAATTTTGTTCAATTATTGCCACAGTAATTGATGATAAGTATCTCACGTTATTGATTCAATTATTGTCAGAATATTTTATATTATTAAATCAATAATTGAGATGACAAAATTATTCGTATTATTATTTACATTATTGACGATGTCTATAAAGTTCTGTCGAGGAAAGGGGTTTGGTAACCTAATTGCGCGCCAATAAGGAGAAGTCCTTATCAGAAAGCCCCCTCTTTCCTAAGAATGATCTGGTTGTTAATATTGCGAGTTATAATAATGATGAAAAAATGTTATTAAAAATATGTTTAGTGAAGCCAAGTGAGTTGAGATAAATAGAGGGGTATTTTATGAAGTATTTGTTGTAAATTTTGCTTATTACATGGACCTCCACTTAATCATATTTCAAAATCATTGGGAGAAAGTTATCTCAGTTTTGTTTATATATATATATATATATATATATATATATATATATAATTTAAAGTTTTGTTTTCTATGTAAAATATAATATATTATAATTTATTATGCATAGTGTTGCATAGTACTGTATAGTGTATGCATAGTGCATATGACAACCCGATAATTTAGATATATTTATTAAAATCTTAAAAGATTGAATTAAGGTTAAATATTAAACCTAAACAGAAAATAAGTGTATGGATTTGACATTTTTGGTAAGGAAATTTTGTGAATTTAAAAACTTTTGGTGAAGGTTTACAGTATTAAGGGTATAAGTGTATATGTTCTGTGTATAAGGTCATATATGTGTATAGTATGTGGCTAAGGGACAAGGGTTGATCTGATAAATTATATCAGTAACAAACCCTAATATTATATTAAGAACCTCGACGTTCAGTTAGAAAACCATATCGACTGATAAGAAACCTTAACACTGTTTCTAAAAACCCTAGTTTCAGTTTCAAAAATCCAAAACCCTAATTAAGAATATTAAAACCCTAATTTGGGTGCTTGAAGACAAGTACAAAGTTTTTATGTTATTGATTATATATTTAATTAGGGATAGCCTTAATTGATTATTAGAAAACCCTAATTGTTCAGCTGGAAACCCTAATGTACAATTAAGGAACCTAAATGCTAAATTAGCAATTTTAATTAAAAAATATTAATCCTAATTAGTAAGCTTGAATGTGATTAGGAAATTTTAATATAATTAGGAAACCCTAATTATAATTTTGAAATCTTAATTTTCTTTTTTTAGAACCTAATTAGAAAACCTAGAAATTTAAATTTGTATAACCTTAGGGCTAAACCCTAAGGGTCAAACCCTAAGGGTTAAAACCTAAGGGTTGTGATAAATTACCAAGTTGTCATTAACTTTACAAGTCAAATGTCCAAACTACCCTTTTTGAATATTTTAATGAGATGGAGTGTAGATCTAACCCTACTTGTGGTTGGTCACCAACCCTAAGCTAGCCATGTTGTAAGACCCCAAATTTTATGAAATAAAAGTATTTAATTTTCTTATAATTATTATTTTATTTAGTAAATGGTTTAATTGATAAAGGTTAAAGTTAAGGGTGACATTTGAAAATTTTACGAAGTACGCAAGTTGATATAAAATATTCGTTGTGTCGAGGAATATTCGATTGGTAGGGGAATATTCGTTTTAACAGGAAATATTCGTATGACGGCACAATCATTGGTGGACCACACAACGGAGGTACTGTCGTAGTTAGAAAACGACTAAAATATTTTTAAAAATAACTGCAAAAGTTTTACCGTTAAACTGTTGAACTACCCGGTAGTAAAAGTACAGTAATACACGTAGTTGCATAGTAGCACACAATATTGATTATTGATGCTTATATGAGAAGTCAATCAGTTATACTCAATTATTGCTACAGTAATTGCTGCATAATATCTCTCATATTATTGATTCAATTATTATGACAATATCATCTGCATAGTATTTTATATTATTAAATCAACAATTTAAACGACAAAGTTATTCATATTATTATTTGCAATATTGACGATGTCTAAAAAGTTCTATCGAGGAGAGGTTTGGTCACCTAATTACGCGCCAATAGAGATAAATCCTTACCGGAAAGCCCCATCTTTCCTATGAATGATTTGGTTTTTAAATATTGTGAGTTATAATATTAATGATGAATACGTTCGTATTGATTAAAAATGAAATTGATATTTCCATTATGTTGGGATTATTAGTGTTATTGGATATCCACATCTATTTCGATTATAATGGATGTTTGGAGGTTATATTGACAAATTGGGTAATTAATCGGATAAATGAGCAATTAATTGCTATTAATTCACATGCTTATAACTATTTGTTCACATGTGTGTACTATTGATTCAAATGCATGTACTATCAGGCGAGGTGGTGCAAGATTGATAATACTTGCATAACTAAATTAAAAATGGATGTATAGATGAAGTTACTATACTATAATTACTTTTTTCACATGATTGTACTATTGATTCAAATGATTGTACTATTGATTCACAAGATGTACTATTAGGGGAGGTGGTGCAAGATTGATAATACTTGCAGGACTAAATTAAAAATGGAGGAAAAGATGAAGGTATTATACTGTAATATTTCGAGCCCCCAAAACGTGAAATTATCGAAACTATATTTTCCTACAAATAGAAGCTCATTCTTCTTTCATTCTCACCAATTCACTAAGACTCACTAGAGAAATTACAGAAAGAGAAGCTATAGAGAGAAACTTTAGAGAGAAAGTAGAAGAGAAGTCTGCTACCTCACTATTCCAGTATCCAATCTTATTCTGAGGTAAGGGATATTATTTTGTTCTGTATTCATAAGAATAATATTTTCTTCCATACTCTGTAGTATGTGAGTAATATTATTTCGTCTCGTATTCTTGATTATACCCTCATTTTGTTAAAGAATTGCTTCTATACTCCATGAAATTAGTAGAATATCCTTGAAATTTGCGCTTCATCTAGTATCGTTTCACAATGATATTTTCTACACATTCTTGTTAAATTTTAAGCTTTTCATTCCGGAGTATTGTCCATGAGTGTATTCATTTTTACGGTACTATTCACAAAGTACTATTAACGGGTACTATTCACAAAGTACTATTTATGAGTACTATTCACAAAGTACTATTCACGGGGTACTATTCCCGAAGTACTATTCATGGGGTATTTTATGAAGTATTTGTTGTAAATTTTGCTTATTACATGGACCTCCACTTAATCATTTTTCAAAATCATTGGGAGAAAGTTATCTCGATTTTGTATATATATATATATATATATATTATTTATGTGACGTGTGTGTGTGTGTGACTATATATATATATATATAATTTAATGTTTTGTTTTTTATGTAAAATATAATATATTATATTTTATTATGCATAGTGTTGCATGGTACTGTATAGTGTGTGCATAGTGCATGTGACAACCCGAGAATTTAGATATATTTATTAAAATCTTAAAAGATTGAATTAAGGTTAAATATTAAACCTAGACAGAAAATAAGTGCATGGATTTGACATTTTTGGTAAGGAAATTTTGTGAATTTAAAAACATTTGGTGAAGGTTTACAGTATTAAGGGTATAAGTGGATATGTTCTGTGTATATGGTCATATATGTGTACAGTATGTGGCTAAGGGTCAAGGGTTGACCAGATAAATTATATCAATGACAAAACCTAATATTATATTAAGAACCTCGACGTTCAGGTAGAAAACCATATCGACTGATAAGAAACCCTAACACCGTTTCTAGAAACCCTAGTTTCGGTTTCGGAAATCTGAAACCCTAATTCGGAATATTAAAACCCTAAATTAGGTTCTTGAAGATAAGTATAAGGTTTTTATGTTATTGATTATATATTTAATTAGGGATAGACCTAATTGATTATTAAAAAACCCTAATTGTTCAGCTGGAAACCCTAATGTACAATTAAGGAACCTAAATGCTAAATTAGAAATTTTAATTAAGAAATATTAATCCTAATTAGTAAGCTTGAATGTGATTAGGAAATTTTAATATAAGTAGGAAACCCTAATTATAATTTTGAAATCTTAATTTTCTTTTTTTAGAACCTAATTAGAAAACCTAGAAATTTAAATTTGTATAACCTTAGGGCTAAACCCTAAGGGTCAAACCCTAAGGGTTAAAACCTAAGGGTTGTGATAAATTACCAAGTTGTCATTAACTTTACAAGTCAAATGTCCAAACTACCCTTTTTGAATATTTTAATGAGATGGAGTGTAGATCTAACCCTACTTGTGGTTGGTCACCAACCCTAAGCTAGCCATGTTGTAAGACCCCGAATTTTATGAAATAAAAGTATTCAATTTTTTTATAATTATTATTTTATTTAGTAAATGGTTTAATTGATAAAGGTTAAAGTTAAGAGTGACATTTGAAAATTTTACAAAGTAAGCAAGTTGATATAAAATATTCGTTTTTGTCGAGGAATATTCGATTGGTTGGGGAATATTCGTTTTAATAGGAAATATTCGTATGACGGCAGAATCATTGGTGGACCCCGCAACGGAGGTGCTGTCGTAGTTAGAAAATGAATAAAATATTTTTAAAAATAATTGTGAAAGTTTTACCGTTAAACTGTTGAACTACCCGGTAGTAAAAGTACAATAATACGCGTAGTTGCATAGTAGCACACGATATTGATTATTGATACTTATGTGAGAAGTCAATCAGTTATACTCAATTATTGCTACAGTAATTGCTGTATAATATCTCTCAAATTATTGATTCAATTATTGTGACAATATCATCTGCATAATATTTTATATTATTAAATCAACAATTGAGACGACAAAGTTATTCATATCATTATTTGTAATATTGACGATGACTAAAAAGTTCTGTCGAGGAGAGGTTTGGTCACCTAATTGCGCGCCAATAGAGATAAATCCTTATCGGAAATCCCCCTCTTTCCTGTGAATGATCTGGTTGTTAAATATTATGAGTTATAATATTAATGATGAATACGTTCGTATTGATTAAAGATGAAATTGATATTTCCATTATGTTGGGATTATTAGTGTTAGTAGAAATCCACATCTATTTCAATAATAATGTATGTCTGGAGGTTATATTGACAAATTGGGTAATTAATCGGATAAATGAGCAATTAATTGCTATTAATTCACATGCTTATAACTATTTGTTCACATGTGTGTACAATTGATTCACATGCATATACTATCAGGGGAGGTGGTGCAAGATTGATAATACTTGAATGACTAAATTAAAAATGGATGTATAGATGAAGGTACTATACTATAATTATTTTTTTTCACATGATTGTACTATTGATTCAAATGATTGGACTATTGATTCACAAGATGTACTATTAGGGGAGGTGGTGCAAGTTTGATAATACTTGCAGGACTAAATTAAAAATGAAGGAAAAGATGAAGGTATTATACTGTAATATTTCGAGCCCCAAAACGTGCAATTATTGAAACTATATTTTCCTATAAATAGAAGCTCATTCTTCTTTCATTCTCACCAATTCACTAAGACTCACAAGAGCAATTACAGAAAGAGAAGCTATAGAGAGAGAAGCTTTAGAGAGAAAGTAGAAGAGAAGTCTGCTACCTCACTATTCCAGTATCCAGTCTTATTCTGAGGTAACGTATATTATTTTGTTCTGTATTCATAAGAATAGTATTTTCTCCCATACTCTGTAGTAAGTGAGTAATATTATTTCTTCTCGTATTCTTGATTATACCCTCATTTTGTTAAAGTATAGCTTCTATACTCCATGAAATTAGTAGAATATCCTTGAAATTTGCGCTTCATCTAGTATCGTTTCACAATGATATTTTCTACACATTCTTGTTAAATATTAAGCTTTTCATGCCGGAGTATTGTCCATGAGTAGTATTCATTTTTACGGTACTATTCATAAAGTACTATTCACAAAGTACTATTAATGAGTACTATTCACGGGGTACTATTCCCGAAGTACTATTCACGGGGTATTTTATGAAATATTTGTTGTAAATTTTGCTTATTACATGGACCTCCACTTAATCATTTTTCAAAATCATTGGGAGAAAGTTATCTCAGTTTTGTTTATATATATATATATATATATATATATATATATAAACATTACTTATGTGATGTGTGTGTGTGTGTGTGACTGTGACGCCCCCAAAATAGGTATACAACACTCATTCTGAGTCGTCAAAATACATGGTACAAATACAACTACAACTTTATTAATACAACATAAAAACTGTGAGTTTAAATACAAATATTGTCATCTAAACAATATGCACACTAAAATAAGTCCTCATTACAATTATTGATACACTATTTTACAAAAATGGTGAGGACTACTAAAACGACTTCCTAGAACCTTCATTCCATACCCCGACTAGTACTCGCTACATTCTCGCCTCCTGAGAAGAAAAATGGAACAAAAAGGAAAATGTTGAGCTCAACTAGCCCAGTAAAGAATATTATGACTAAGATAACATAGAACAAATTATCGTTAGTCTTCAACAGAGAAAAATCTAATACAATACAATAGACAACCAATTTTAAATCAATCTTCGCAGCGGAAATAATGATTCAATAGAAGAGTTAAGTAGAGAATGGAAACTACTATCTTCTATATATGAATTTAAAAGGTCATCGTCGATATTTTATCCCTGTAACATCAATCAATATATATATCTGGAATTAAATATTCATCTTTGCACTACAGGCCAAAGATATTCATCAGTTGGTCATGTTCATCTAAACACATGTTCATCTTTGCACTACGGGCCAAAGATATTCAGTAATATTTTAAAGAAAACGAATCCTGGATATAGTGCTGAAAGAACTTGCACCGTATAGCAATACTCAAAGTACTAAAATACTCACAAAAATACGCTCGATATTACAGAGAGAGAAATCTTGTTTCTGGTGTGATTTTCAATTCTAACCTAAGTACCCTATTTATAGGAAAATGCTTAGAACACCAAAGCAGAAAATTTAATATAATATTAATATATATATCAAAATTTCCTACGCACACAAATCTGGTCCAACATCAGCCACACACACCTCACCTAAAGAAAAAAAACGTTTTTCTTATTAAAAATATTCAAAAATCAATTATTCAGGAATTTTGGAACTTCAATAATTCATAATAAATAGCCCTTTTGTCAGAAAAATTCGAACCACATGTGTTTTTCATAGGAAATTTCATTATCTACAACTTTGCAGAAGAAACGTTCCAAATTCCAAACAGAATTTGACTGAAATCCACAAACGGGCGATTTTACAAGCTATAATCAAATTTCAGTCAAGAAATGGGCCCACAAACATGTTTAACATGTTTTACACAACTTTTGCAACAAAAATACTCTTCCTCCTCATATACTCATATATCCCACATTCATTGTAAAAATATCATCATTATTATATTATAATAATATAATAAAATATTATTTTATCAGAAAAGATAAAATATCGATTTTTAACAATTGTCACTTTAAAAATTTTCTCCATCTATATCCATATAAAATGAATATTTTCCTCATCATATAAATCAATAATTAATTATTCACAAATAATATTACACAATCACAATACTGACAACCAGGCCGTTCCAAGTAAAGAGAGGGCTTTCCAATAAGAATTTCTCCTTATTGGCGCGCAATTAGGTGACCAAACCTCTCCTTAGACAGAACTTTCTAGACATTGCAAATAATGTTATCTAATAATATTATTCAGATAATAGGAATTATTGCTTCGATAATAGAAAATACTGTGTAGTGACAATTATTGAAACAGTAGTAATATAGAATATCAATGCAACAATTATTGAATCAATAAAATAAAATACTGAACAATAATTACTGTAAAAATTATTGAGTAGTGCCTTCTTACGTAAGAATCAATAATTGGTGCAATACCGTGTGCTGCTGTGCAACAACGCGTATTATTGTGTTTAAACCATCGGGTATTCCAACAGTATTAAGGGCAACAACTACGCCGTTATTTATAAACAACTTATACTTGTCATTTTCTTCATCCAATCGCTTTCCTTTATGGGGCCCACATTAAGGTCGCTACTGCGTCATTTAATATTCCCGACAATGCAAGAATATTCCACGACCAAATGAATATTTTTCGATAAAAATGAATATTTTATAACCACTTGCTTATTTAAAATATTTGTGCATTTTACCCATAACTAACCACATTATTCAAATCAACTCTTACTATTTCAAAATGATAAATATAGGAAATTAAATTTCATTTATTAATAATTTCGTCCTTGAAATTGACGTACGTACCTGGTGTTTCGAAAAGATGAGGATACATCGCTTTCATTTCCGTTTCCAACTCCCCGGTCATTTCCTCAATAGCATGGTTTCTCCACAAAACTTTAACTTGTGGTATGACCTTCGTGCGTAGGACATGCCCTTCCTATCCAAGATCTTGACAGGTACCTCTTCGTACGTTAAGTCTTCGGCTATCTCGTCTGGTTCTAACTCAATGAAGTGGTTCAGGTCTTTCACATATTTACGAAGCACAGATATATAAAAAACATTATGAACACGAGACATACTTGGAGGTAACGCGAGTCTATAGGCCACAGTTCCTACTCGGTCAAAAATCTGAAATGGACCAATAAATCATGGATTGAGCTTTCCTCTCTTTCCAAATCTTGTAACTCCTTTCCATGGAACCACACGCAACAATACATGACCCCCAATGTCAAATTCCACGTCCTTTCGATGAAGATCCGCATAACTCTTTTGTCGATCCTGTGCCGTTTGTATACGTTGTCGAATCGTTTGGATCTTCTCTGTAGTCATTCGTACCAACTCTGGTCCCAACAACGTTGCTTCTCCCACCTAATCCCAACATACTGGAGAGCGACACTTTCATCCATACAATGCTTCAAATGGAGCCACACCTATACTTGCCTAATAACTGTTGTTGTAGGAGAATTCCACCAATGGTAGGTACTTATCCCAACTTCCTGTGAAATCTAGGACACAAAGTCTTAATAAGTCTTCAAGAGTTTGAATAGTCCTCTCTGATTGCCCGTCCGTTTGAGGATGGTATACCGAACTGAACCGTAAATCCGTGCCCATAGCTTTTTGCAAGCTAACCCAAAATCTTGAAGTGAATCTTGGGTCACGATCCAAAACTATGGATACTGGCATTCCATGCAATCTCACAATCTCATTTACGTACATTCGAGCAAGACGTTCAAGGGAACAAGTCTCCCGTATCTGCAAGAAATGAGCAGACTTGGTTAATCTATCAACAATAACCCAAATACCATTTATGCCTTGAGAAACCGTGGGAAGACCCGTAACGAAATCCATGGTAATGTGTTCCCACTTCCATTTTGGAATCTCAAGTGGTTGCAATGGACCTTTTGGCACTTGATGCTCCGCCTTTACACGTTAACAAGTTAAACACCTCGATATAAACTTCGCGATCTCTCTCTTCATATTGTTCCACCAAAATGTATGTCGAAGATCATGATACATTTTGGTACTCCCAAGATGGATTGCAAATGGTATGTTGTGTGACTCCATCATGATTCTATGCTTCAAGTTAGAATCGTTAAGAACACAAAGTCTGGAGTGGACTCGAAGTATTCCTTCTTCATCGATTCTTGCTTCTGGAATAGTACCTTCTTGTACTTTCTTCTTCATACGCATCAGCTCCGGATCTGTGGCTTGAGCAACTTTAACTTTTTTGATTAAAGTCGATTCTATGCGTATAGTTGACATCATTGCATGGGTCCCCGGAGTCTTGAATTCTATCTTCATCTTTTGTAAATCACACAAAATGGGCCTTTGTTTTAACAACATCGCATTTGTTCCCGCGTATGATCTTTTACTCAATGCGTCAGCTACCACGTTCGCTTTTCCAGGATGGTATTGAATGGTGTGGTCGTAGTCTTTCAATAGCTCGAGCCAACGTCGTTGCCGCATGTTAAGTTTCTTTTGGGTAAAGAAATATTTGAGGTTTTTATGGTCTGAATATATCTCCACTTTTTCCCCATATAGATAGTGCCTCCAGATCTTTAGCGCGAAAACTACTGCTGCCAACTCTAGATCATGAGTATGATAATTCCTCTCATATTCTTTAAGTTATCGCGAGGCATAGACTATGACTTTCCCACGTTGCATGAGAACACATCATCTAACCCTTTGCTCAAGCATCATCAGAGATAACAAATCCATCATGCATTCGGATGGTATTGTCAAACACAGCGAAATGAGTCTCCTCTTGAGATCTTGGAAACTCTTCTCGCATTCCTCGCTCCATACGAATTGTGTATCTTTAGGAGTCAGCTGAGTTAACAGAGTAGCGATTCTAGAAAATCCTTCCCCAAATCTCCGATAATAACCAATTAAGCCCAAAAAAAGCTACGTACTTCGGTCATCGTCTTTGGTTGCTCCCAACTTTGTATTGCTTCAATCTTCGCCGGGTCAACAGATACTCCATATTTTGACACCACATGCCCAAGGAATGCTACTTCCTCAAGCCAGAACTCGCATTTCTTCAACTTGGCATAAAGTTTGTTTTCACGCAGCCTTTGCAGTACCAGCTTCAAATGGTGCTCATGATCTTCATGGCTTTTGGAATATATGAGGATGTCATCAATAAAGACAACAATGAACTGATCTAAATAATCCTTGAATACTCGGTTCATCATATCCATGAAAGCCGCAGGAGCATTAGTCAATCCAAAGGACATGACTAGGAATTTATAATGCCTGTACCGAGTTCTGAAGGAAGTCTTCGGAATTTCCTCAATTTTAACCTTTAGCTGATGATATCCAGAATGAAGATCGATTTTTGAAAAGAATTGTGCTCCTTACAACTGGTCAAACAGGTCATCAATACGAGGTAGCGGATACCTATTCTTGATAGTGACATGGTTTAATTCCCGGTAATCGATACAAAGTCGCAAACTCCCGTCTTTCTTCTTTACAAATAAAGCAGGAGCACCCTAAGGAGATGTACTAGGACGAATGAAACTGATGTCCAACAACTCCTATAGTTGGACCTTTAACACTTGAAGTTCAATAGGAGCCATTCGATATGGGGTTTTAGAAATGGGCTTTGTACCAGGTTCAAGATCAATAAAGAATTCAACTTCACGTTCTGGGGGTAGACCAAGAAGTTCTTCAGGAAATACATCAGGAAAGTCAATAACAACAGGAATATTATTCAAATATGACGTGTCTTTATTCAAATCCATAACATGGGCTAAGAAATCTTGACACCCATTTTTTAATAAACGAATGGCTTTATGGCTTGATATAATAGTGATTGATTTTAATGGCTTAGTTTCTTGAATTCGCACAACAGGTTGGTTAGGAATATGAAAACTAACAACCTTATGAAAACAATCAATTTTGGCATGATGAGTAGTTAATCAATCAATCCCTAAAATCACATCAAAAACAAGTTTCTTTAAAGAGAAAAGGTCAACAGGTAATGTGATGGTGCCAACTTGGATTAAACAAGATTTATAAACAGTGGATGTGATGAAAGTTTCTCCTAACGGAGTCTCCATAGATAAATCAAAGTCTAATTTCTCCGGAGTCAAGTTTAAACGTTGAGCACAAGCAGGAGAAATAAATGAATGGGTAGAACCGGTATCTAGTAAGGTATAAAATTCTCCTGAATTTATGATTAGCTTACCCGTGATCACCTCGTTTGGGTTCCTCGCATGTTGACTAGTCACGACAAACGTTTTTCCAAGAACTATTGACTTTGACAACCTTTTGAGTTACTATCCCCACTGGACTTGGTTTCGCTACAGTACAATCTCAAGCGATATATCCTTCATTTCCATAATTATAGCATACATTGAACTGTTGTGTACAGTTTGGGCTGATATGTCCCTCTTTTCCACATTTATAGCATACGACCAGTGGTCGTTCTCCTCCCTTAAAACCAGTTGCTGCTAGTGCTGACGTCTTCACAGTGTCATTGTTGAATCTCCTCTTTTTAAAATCTCCCCCGAACTCGCTTCTTCTATTTTCATGGCCACGATTACCACCAGAGTGGTTCTTCGCTCTTGTCCGTATTTTCTTTCTCTCTTTGGTTATCGTTGTTACGATGACTTCACATCACCCAGATGATCCTGGTTGTGGTCCCTCGGTTGACCGTACTCGTTATCTCGCTCTAATAATTGAGCCCTTTTGACAACATCTGAAAAGAGAGAAAATTTATGAGAAATGAGATATTGACGTATGCCGGGTTTCAAACCTCTTAGAAACATCTGAGTCATACGTTCCTCATTCTCCACCAAATAAGGTGAAAACCTGGACAACCTTGCAAACTTCACCTCGTACTGGGACACCGTTATGTTATTCTGCTCCAGTATAATAAACTCTACCTCCTTCATATGGTGAATACTTTCAGGAAAGTATTTTTTGTTGAAAAGTTTCTGAAATGTCTCCCAAGACATGCTGAGTGCGGCTGGATGGGTACGCTTCACGGACTCCCACCAATAGTTTGCCTCGCCACGGAACATAAAAGTGGCGAATGGAACCTTCTTTTCCTCCGTGCATCCCAAGACATCAAATATCTTGGTAATTTGTTTAACCCACGTCTCTACCTTGATCGGATCCAGCTTTCCAATAAATTCTGGTGGTCCCAACTCTTTTAACTGCTTGGCTGTGACAAACCGTGAATTGCTATCATTTCCTCCTGTATTTTGAACATGAGTCTCCCTCGTCTGATTTTGCATGAACTGCAAAAAGTTTCTAAACATCCCATCGTTCATCATCTGCTCAGTGGTGTTGTTCATAGGAGGAACATGTTGCACGTTCTCCTCGTTGGTGAGCAAAGGTGTCTCCACGGTCTCATTTACTCCACTGTTAACATTCTCAGTCGACATTCTCAAATACTGCCATAAAACAAGGGTTAATTTACCAATTAACAAATAAGCTTAGGTAGGACACACTAGCGAAGGATTTACTCGTCTCTCCCCTCCTAGTTCTATTCCCCGATCTCCGCCAGAGATCATATCCCTAAGCTCTGATACAAACTGTGACGCCCCCAAAATAGGTATACAACACTCATTCTGAGTCTTCAAAATACATGGTACAGATACAACTACAACTTTATTAATACAACATAAAAACTGTGAGTTTAAATACAAATATTGTCATCTAGACAATATCCACACTCAAATAAGTCCTCATTACAATTATTGATACATTATTTTACAAAAATGGTGAGGACTACTAAAACGACTTCCTAGAACCTTCATTCCATGCCCCGACTAGTACTCGCTACATTCTCGCCTCCTGAGAAGAAAAATGGAACAAAAAGGAAAATGGTGAGCTCAACTAGCCCAGTAAAGAATATTATGACTAAGATAACATAGAACAAATTATCGTTAGTCTTCAACAGAGAAAAATCTAATACAATACAATAGACAACCAGTTTTAAATCAATCTTCGCAGCAGAAATAATAATTCATTAGAAGAGTTAAGTAGAGAATGGAAACTACTATCTTCTATATATGAATTTAAAAGGTCATCGTCGATATTTTATCCCTGTAACATCAATCAATATATATATCTGGAATTAAATATTCATCTTTGCACTACAGGCCAAAGATATTCATCAGTTGGTCATGTTCATCTAAACACATGTTCATCTTTGCACTACGGGCCAAAGGTATTCATCAGAAATCATTCATCTTTTCACTACATGCCAAAGATATTCAGTAATACCATCATTTAGGACTGAGGATGATGAAGAATATTTTAAAGAAAACGAATCCAGTGAAACAAAAGAATAAATATTAAGGATTCGTATTTTAGCTATTCCATGTCCAAAAATACCTCATAAATAAACAGAGTGGAGTAAAATTCAAGAATGATCAAAACATGGATACAATCAAAGATAGTATCCATAATAGATATTTTGGACGAAAAACGAAAATTTAATTTTTCTGTGAATAGTGCCGTTTTCGTGAATAGTGTCGTATACGTAAATAGTAACTCCGACACTAAAAGATAGAAATTTCACAAAAAAAATCATCATGCTTCGTGAATAGTACTCATGACTCATGAATAGTACTCATAAATAGTAATCCCGACATGAAAAAGTTCCAAATTTGATAAAAATTCAAACCAATATTTCAGCATAATGATACGTGAATAGTATCGTATACGTGAATAGTAACTCCGACACTAAAAGATAGAAATTTCACAAAAAAAATCATCATCTTTCGTGAATAGTAACTCATGAATAGTAATCCTGACATGAAAAAGTTCCAAATTTGATAAAAATTCAAACCAATATTTCGGCATAATGATATTGAAAGAAATAATATCATTTAAAAATAATAATATCCTTACTCGAAAAAAGACAAGATTTTGAAATAATGGATATAGTCTTTGAAAGAACTTGCATCAGTATAGCAATACTCAAAGTACTAAAATACTCACAAAAATACGCTCGATATTATAGAGAGAGAAACAGAGAGAAATCTTGTTTCTGGTGTGATTTTCAATTCTAATATAAGCACCGTATTTATAGGAAAATGCTTAGAACACCAAAGCAGAAAATTTAATATAATATTATATATATATATATCAAAATTTCCTATGCACACAAATCTAGTCCAACATCAGCCACACATACCTCACCTAAAGAAAAAACAAAACGTTTTTCTTATTAAAAATATTTTAAACTCCAAAAATCAATTATTCAGGAATTTCGGAACTTCAATAATTCATAATAAATAGCCCTTTTGTCAGAAAAATTCGAACAATATGTCTTTTTCATAGGAAATTTCATCATCTACAACTTTGCAGAAGAAAGTTTTTCCAAATTCCAAACAGAAATTGACCGAAATTCACAAACGGGCGATTTTACAGGCTATAATCAAATTTCAGTCAAGAAATGGGCCCACAGACATGTTTAACATGTTTTAAACAACTTTTGCAACAAAAATACTCTTCCTCCTCATATACTCATATATCCCACATTCATTGTAAAAATATCATCATTAGTATATTATAATAATATAATAAAATATTATTTTATCAGAAAAGATAAAATATCAATTTTCAACAATTGTCACTTTAAAAATTTTCTCCATCTATATCTACATAAAATTAATATTTTCCTCATCATATAAATCAATAATTAATTATTCACAAATAATATTACGAGAATCACAATATCGACAAACTGCAGTAGTTTCAAGAAAGAGGGGCTTTACTATAAGAATTTCTCATTCTTGGCCGCAATTAGGTGACCAAACCTCTCTTTAGGCGAGAACTTTCTAGACATTTCCAATAATGTTATCTAATAATATTATTCAGATAATATGAATTATTGCTTCGATAATGAAAAATACTGTGTAGTGACAATTATTGAAACAGTAGTAATATAGAATATCAATGCAACAATTATTGAATCAATAAAATAAAATACTGAACAGTAATTACTGTAAAAATTATTGAGTAGTGCCTTCTTACGTAAGAATCAATAATTGGTGCAATCTCGGCGTCACAACAACAACAATAGCGTATTATTATCATTTAAACCAGGGTATTCCAAAAAGATAATAAGCAACAACTATGCCGTTATTTATAAACAACTTATACTTGTCATTTTCTTCATCCAATCGCTTTCCTTTATAGGGCCCACACAAGGCTGCGCCGTCGTACGAATATTCCCCGACAGCAAGAATATTCCACGACCAAATGAATATTTTTCGATAAAAATGAATATTTTATAACCACTTGCTTATTTAAAATATTTGCGCATTTTACCCATAACTAACCACATTAATCAAATCAACCCTTACTATTACAAAATGATAAATAGAGGAAATTAAATTTGATTTATTAATAATTTGGGGTCTTACAATGACTATATATATATAAATATATAATTTGGGGTCTTACAATGACTAGGGGTCAAGAGTTGACCAGATAAATTATATAAGTGACAAAGCCTAATATTATATTAAGAACCTCGACATTCAGTTAGAAAACCATATCGACTGATAAGAAACCCTAACACCGTTTCTAGAAACCCTAGTTTCAGTTTCGGAAATCCAAAACCCTAATTCGGAATATTAAAACCCTAATTTGGGTGCTTGAAGATAAGTATAAGGTTTTTATGTTATTGATTATATATTTAATTAGGGATAGCCCTAATTGATTATTAGAAAATCCTAATTGTTCAGCTGGAAACCCTAATGTACAATTAAGGAACCTAAATGCTAAATTAGCAATTTTAATTAAGAAATATTAATCCTAACTATTAAGCTTGAATGTGATTAAGAAATTTTAATATAATTATGAAACCTTAATTATAATTTTGAAATCTTAATTTTCTTTTTTTAGAACCTAATTAGAAAACCTAGAAATTTAAATTTGTATAACCTTATGGCTAAACCCTAAGGGTTAAAACCTAAGGGTTGTGACATGTTATCAAGTTGCCATTAACCTTACAAGTCAAATGTCCAAACTACCCTTTTTGAATTTTTAAATGAGATGGAGTGTAGATCTAACCCTACTTGTGGTTGGTGACCAACCCTAAGCTAGCCATGTTGTAAGGCCCCAAATTTTATGAAATAAAAGTATTCAATTTTCTTATAATTATTATTTTATTTAGTAAATGGTTTAATTGATAAAGGTTAAAGTTAAGGGTGACATTTGAAAATTTTACAAAGTAAGCAAGCTGATATAAAATATTCGTTGTGTCGAGGAATATTCGATTGGTCGGGGAATATTCGTTTTAACAGGAAATATTCGTATGACGGCACAATCATTGGTGGACCCCAGAACGGAGGGACTGTCGTAGTTAGAAAATGAATAAAATATTTTTAAAAATAACTGCGAAAGTTTTACCATTAAACTGTTGAACTACCCGGTAGTAGAAGTATAGTAATACGCGTAGTTTCATAGTAGCACACGATATTGATTATTGATGCTTATGTGAGAAGTCAATCAGTTATACTCAATTATTGCTACAGTAATTGCTGCATAATATCTCTCATATTATTGATTCAACTATTGTGACAATATCATCTGCATAATATTTTATATTATTAAATCAACAATTGAGACGACAAAGTTATTCATATTATTATTTGCAATATTGACGATGTCTAAAAAGTTTTGTCGAGGAGAGGTTTGGTCAGCTAATTGTGCGCCAATAGAGATAAATCCTTATCGAAAAGCCCCCTCTTTCCTATGAATGATCTGGTTGTTAAATATTGTGAGTTATAATATTAATCATGAATACGTTCGTATTGATTAAAGATGAAATTGATATTTCCATTATGTTGGGATTATTAGTGTTATTGGATATCCACATCTATTTCGATTATAATGGATGTCTGGAGGTTATATTGACAAATTGGGTAATTAATCGGATAAATGAGCAATTAATTGCTATTAATTAAAATGCTTATAACTATTTGTTCACATGTGTGTACTATTGATTCACATGCATGTACTATTAGGGGAGGTGGTGCAAGATTGATAATACTTGCATTACTAAATTAAAAATGGAGGTATATGTGAGATCCCAAATTTTATGAATAAAGATTTAAATTTCTCGAAATATTTTTTTAATATTATGGTGTGGATTTGATATAATGTTATAGTTGTGGGTAATATTTATAAATTTTGCAAAGTATGCAAGTTGTTATAAAATATTAGTTTTTGGTGGGAATATTCTTTTTGTTCGGGAATATCCAGACGACGAAGATAATCATTAGTGGACCCCACAACCTGAAGTATTGTCGTAGTTAGAAAACGATGTAATTATCTTTTATAAAAATAACGGCGAATGTATATTCTTTATAAAAAAGCTGTTGAACTACCTAAGTAGTAAAAGTACAAGAATACGTCTGGTGGTTGACAAGAAACTGCACACGGTATTGATTATTGATGCTTACGTAAGAAGTCACCCAGTTATACTCAATTATTGCTACAGTAATTGGTAATTGTTGCATCATATCTCTCATATTATTGATTCAATTATTGTCACAGTATCATCTGCATAATATTTATTATTATTAAATCAATAATTGAGACGACAAAGTTATTCATATTATTATTTGCAATATTGACAATATCTAGAAGTTACATCGAGGAGAGGTTTGGTCACCTAATCGGCTACCAATAAGGAGAAATCCTTATCGGAAAGCTCCTCTTTCCTGGGGAACGACCTGGTTGTTAAATATTGTGAGTTATAATATTAATGATGAATAAGTTGTGTTGATTAAAGATGAAATTGATTGTTCCATTGTATTGAGATTATTAGTGTTAGTGGAAATTGACATTTATTTCGATGATAATTGATGTCTGGAGGTTATATTGTTCACTTGGGTATTCGGAGCACTTTTTGTGTCAGAGTACTATTCACGAGTTACTATTCACGAGTTACTATTCACGGGGTACTATTGTTTCACATTCTTATACTATTAGGGGTGGTGGTGCAAGATTGATAATACTTGCATGACTAAGTTAAAAATGGAGGTATAGTTGAAGGTACTATACTGTAATTAATTTTTCACATGATTATACTATTTATTCACGTGATTGTACTATTAATTCACATGATTTACTATTAGGAGAGTTGGTGCAAGATTGATAATACTTGCAGGACTAAATTAAAAATGATGAAAAAGAGGAAGGTATTATAATGTAATATTTTGAGCCCCAAAACGTGCAATTATCGAAATTATATTTTCCTATAAATAGAAGCTCATTCTTCCTTCATTTCTCACCAATTCACAAAAGTATTCTGCTACTTCACTACTTCTATATCCAGTTTCTTCTAAGGTAGGGAGTATTATTTCTTTCTTTCGTCTTCATGAAGAGAACTTCTGTTATTCCATTCTTTGTTATTATGTTGGAATAACCTGTCTATGCGAAGTACCGCTTACTTGATGAAATTCTTCTATTATTCCATTCTTTATTATTCTATTGGAATATCTTGTCATGCGTTCTCACGGACACGGTTTCATCTTTATTATTATTTGGGATATCACGTGCATGCGTTTACATGGGACCGGGTTAAAATCTTTATTATTATGTTGGAATATCACATGCATGCGTTTGGCTTGTGAGGACTGATTCCGTTATTTATTATTCATTGGAATAACTCTTTGTCATGCGGTGTCTATCGCATGCATAGTGATTTCTTTTGTTATTCCATTCTTTATTATACTCAGTTGGTTAAAGTTTTAACTTCTATAATCCATTAAATTAGTGGAATATCCTTGATATTTGTGCTTCATCCAGTATCTTTTCTTGGAAATATTCTTCTGAGCATTCTTGAATTTTACTCCAAAAAGAAATATCATGTTGACAATTTTGACGTTATTGGTTCCTGGACAAATTAATTCTTGAACTTGTTTTATTGAATTCTTATATCATTGTCATCATCCTCATGTTTATATTTTGTTGAAAGTCATCTGTGGCCTGTAGTGCATAGATGGACTTGGTATGATTATGACGAGGATTATTCTTGTAATCATGGTAGTAATGTTACAAATAATGTGGTAAAAGTCCTCATTGGCCCGTAGTGCATTGATAGACATTTGTTGGCATGATCATGACCATTAATGAATACACGAATGTCCTTGGCCCGTAGTGTATGGATAATTTCTGGTCGTGATACTAAAGAATATCATTGGCCGTAGTACAGGGGTGATTCGATGATGTGGATTATTTATTAAACTGAGTCCCAGCGATAAAAGTGATGAAAAACCTTTTAAATCATAGAAGATAGTAGATTTTATTCTCTACTTGACTCTTCTAATGGATTGCTTATTCCGCTGCAGTTTTTGATCTAAAACTTGTTGTCTATTATATTCTATCAGTTGTTATACTGTTGAAGGCTATTGATAATTTATTCTGCATTATCTTAGTCATAATATTTCTTACTGGGCTAGTTGAGCTCACCCTTTTACTTTCATTGTTCTCTTTATGAAATGAGAACATAGCTGGGACTAGTCGGGGAACATAGTGATGGTCCTAGATGGTGCATTAGTAGTCCTCACTATTCTGTGAAATAGTGGTATAAGAAATGTAATGAGGACTCCATTGAGTGTGGATATTGTCTAGATGACAATATTTGTATTAAAACTAACAGCATATGTTTTGTCGTAATTTACACGACTGTTGTATAATTAGTTTATATTTGTATTCAGTACCATGTATTTGGCGTCTAAGAATAGGTGATGTTTTCCTGTTTTGGGGGCGTCACAGTTGGTATCAAAGCTTAGGGATATGATCCCTGGCTAAGATGTGAGACTAGAACTAGGAGGGGAGAGACGGGGAATTCCTTCGCTAGTATGACCTACCTAAGTTTATTTGGTATTTAATTGGTCGGTCAGAGTATAGGAATAATATGTGATGTCAATTAACCCTTGTTTTGTGGCAGTATTTGAAAATGACATCCGAGAATGTTGAGAATAACAATTGAGCACGGGAGACCGTTGAGTCTCCACAGATCAATAATCAGGACAATGTGCAACAGGATGACGATAATCCTCCTGTAAACACCAACACTGATCAATTGACGAACGACGGTACATTTAGGAGCTTTTTAGAATTCATGCAACATCAGGCGAAGGCCACTCCAATTCATAATGCAGGAGAAAACAATGGCAACCCATGGTTGGTTACCACTAAGCAATTTAAGGAGCTGGGACCACCGTAGTTTTTGGGAAAGCCAGAACCACTTAAGGCAGAGACGTGGTTAAAGCAGATCACTAAGATATTTGATATCTCGGGATGCTCCGAGGAGCAAAAGGTTCCCTTTGCCACCTTTATGTTGCGTTAAGAGGCAAATCCTTTGGTGGGAATCAGAAACGTACCCGACTTACGACTCAAGATGTCTTGGGAGAAGTTCCAAGAGCTGTTCAATGACAAGTACTTTCCCGAAAGCATTCGTCACATGAAGGAGGTGGAATTTATCAAGTTGGAGAAAAACAACATGACCGTGTCATAGTATGAAGCCAAGTTTGCCGAGTTGTCCAGATTTGCGTCCCATTTGGTTGATAATGAAGAGAGAATGACGCGAATGTTTCTAAGAGGTTTGAAACCTGAGATACGTCAATATCTTTTCTCTCATAAACTGTGTTTGTATTCAGATGTTGTAAATAGGGATCATTTAGTGGAGCGCAATAACGAGTCAACGCAACCAAAAGAGAGCATCCAGAAAAGTGATAATACCGGTGATAACAGTCATCAAAGTAGTGACAATAAGCATGGAGGGAATCAACACGCCAGAAATGGTAACCACTTCGATGGTAATCATTGTCAAAACAATAAGAATGGACATTTCAAGAAGAGAAGGTTCAACAATGACGTGAAGACGTCGACACCAGCACCCGTTTCAAAGGAAGAAGAACGACCACCGGTCGTATGTTTCAAATATTTTTCTTCTTATTCTCCTCTTTCTTCTTCTGAGTCTTTCTCCTAACCCTATTCTAACTTACGTACTAAACCCAATATAACGTATAGGTAATAATATATGTATTAAGTATATAATATAATTATAACTTTAACTGACATCAGTTTTTTTCCCTTAAACTCAAAAGCCATAAGGCTTTTTTGGCTAACTAACTAAAAATTAACCCATTAAATCTTACACCTTGTTTGGTAAACCTAATTAAAATAAATTAATTAATCCTTATACCTTGTTTGGTAAAACATCATTAGATTAAAGACTTAATATGCATTAAAACTTGTTTAGCCAAAACTAAATTAAACTCATTTAATTAATTTTAATGACTCATTTATATTAAGGTTATTTGTCACCCTTTTATTTAATTAAATTTTAATAATCAATTTAATTAATTCTAATACTAATTTATTAATTTACTTTAACACATAAATCAATACCACATAATTATAATTTCTTTTATAATTATAACTTTATTTAATTAACTAACACTTCATTTTATCTACAAATTCAATTCAAAATATAATAATTCATTTAATTATTATAAACTCTCTAACTTAACTATTAAATTAAATTAGAATATTATCTCATAACAATTAATTTTCTTAACTCCCGAATTATTTACTTAACAAATAATTAACTAAATCAAATCATATCAAATTAAACAATTATTTATTCAACAATAAACATATCCATTAAATACTTGTATAATTCAATAAATATTTAATATAACACTTTAAATTTCTTGAATGTTACATATATATAATAGTATTATATTGTGATGATATTATTCTAATATTGGAGATCTATATTACTAATATTAGGTCTTCGGATAAAGCGATATAAATTGCGTAGTGGTAATCAATGGTTCATGCAAGTTTTTACTTAACTCTACTAAGAGTTGTTTCATTCAGATATGCTTATGGATAATCATTGTTGATTGCCATTGTAGAATTATACTCGATATATATTGCATGTATAAGTCAAGTATGAAAGGCTGATCACATTCATTACCATTCGATTTAGATATATTTGTTCATGTTCAATACTTGTTCAGTCAAAAGTTTGTTCCTACTAGTTCACAATTGTATTATTGAATTATAGCCAGCTTATTATTCAAATTCTGTCAATCATGATATATCGTTATTGTGACGCCCCCAAAATTAGGTATACATCACCCATCTTGAGTCGCCAGATACATGGTACAGAATTCAAATATAACTTAATAATACAACTGTCGTGTACAATACAACAAAACATAAAATGTGAGTTTGAATACAAATATTGTCTACTAGAGAGTATACAAACTCAAAATGAGTCCTCATTACAATTATTATCACACTATTTCATAGAATAGTGAGGACTACTAATGCTATCCTCCTCGGACCATCACTCGTTCCCAGAGACTCGTCCCAACTATATTCTCATTTCTCAAGAGAAACGGTGAAAGAAAGGGTGAGCTCAACTAGCCCAGTAAGAAATATTATGACTAAGATAATGCAGAATAAATTATCATTAGTCTTCAACAATGTTAAACTGATAAAATATAATAGACATCAAGTTTAACTGCAGCGGAACAAGCAATCCATTAAAAGAGTCAAGTAGAAAATAAAATCTACTATCTTTTATGATTTAAAAGGTTTCTCATCACTGTTATCGCTGAGACTCAGCTTAATAAATAATCCACATAATTGAATCACCCCTGCACTACGGACAAGAATAATCATGTTTTCATCAATGATCCAGATCATGGCATAAAACAATTCATCTTTGCACTACGGCCAAAGAGAATCCATAGCCATAATCATACCAAAAACTGTCCATCAATGCACCACGGGCCAATGAGGACTTTTTCCACATCATTTATAACATTACGGTCATGATTATACCGAATAATCCCTGGTCATAATCATACCAAGTCCATCTATGAACTATAGGCCACAGATGACTTTAAACATAATATAAACATGAGGATGATGACAATGACATAATAATTCAATAAAAAAAGTTCAAGAATTAATTTATCTAGGAACTAATAACGTCCAAATTGTCAACATGATACTTCTTTGTAGAGTAAAATTCAAGAATGCTCAGAAGAATATTTCCATGAAAAGATACTGGATGAAGCGCAAATATCAAGGATATTCTACTAATTTCATGGAGTATAGAAGTCAAAACTTTAACCAATTGAGTATAATAAAGAATGGAATAACAAAAGAAATCACCATGCATGCGGTACTTTGATAAACCAGGTTATTCCAACGTAATAATAATTAACGAACCAAGTCCAAGTAAAATCACAAGCGATGGATGTTCCAATGTAATAATAAAGAATGGAATAACAACAGAACTCACCATGCGTGCGGTACTTCGCATAGACAGGTTATTCAAACAGAATAATAAAGAATGGAATAACAACAGACATCACCATGCATGCGGTACTTCGCATAGCCATGTTATTCAAACAGAATACTAATAAAGACGGAACCAAGTCTGGCGTAAAACGCACAGACAGGATATCCAACAGAATAATAATAAAGACGGAACCAGGTCTTGCGTAAAACGCACAGACAGGATATTCCAACAGAATAATAAAGAATGGAATAACAGAAGAATTTCACCAAGTATAGGGTATCCCGCATATACAGGTTATTCCAACAGAATAATAAAGAATGGAATAATAGAAGAATTTCACCAAGTATAGGGTATCCCGCGTATATAGGTTATTCCAACAGAATAATAAAGAATGGAATAACAGAAGTTCTCTTCATGAATAAGAAAGAAAGAATACCCTTTATGAGTACAACAAATAATATTCCCTACGAGTACAACAAATAATATTCTCTACCTTAAGAAGAAGAGTACTGGATATATGAGTAGTGAAGTAGTAGAATACTTTTCTTCTTTCTCTCTATAGTTTATCTCTCTAGAGTTTCAATGAATTCGTAAGAAAATAATGAAGGAATGAGCTTCTATTTATAGAAAAATGGACTGCATAGTAACTAACTAATGGACGGTCCAGATTGATTTACTTTAATCTGACGGTCCATATTTAAAGCAAAATCTTTTAAATAAAATATAATATATTCTATTTATAATCTAATAAAACGAATAACTTTATAAAAGATTTTACTATGCAAACACTATGCAGGTACTATACAAACACTATGCATAATAAAATATAATATATTCTAATTATTGTCTAATAAAATAGATAACTTTATTAAAGTATTACATTTTTATATAAAAGATTTTACTATGCAAAATACTATATGTAGATAATAATGCAACACTATGCATAATAGAATATAATATATTCTATTTATAGAATAATTTAATAAAAATATTCTGTTTTATATAAAAAGAATTTCTGTATTATAATATTAATAATACCAACAAAACTGAGTGACTTATCACGTAAGCATCAATAATTAATACCGTGTGCTACTATGCAACCCCGCGTTTTACTGTACTTTTAACACCGGTTGTTTCATCAGTTAACGGTAAAACTTCCCCCGTTATTTTCATAAAGTATTTTTGTCGTTTTCTCAATTCGACAATAATTCCGTTGCGGGGTCCACCAATGATTGTTCTATTGCACGAATATTCCCTGATAAAACAAATATTCTCCGACCAATCGAATATAATATGACAACTTGCATACTTTGTAAAATTTATAAATACTACCCACAACTATAACATTATATCAAATCCACACCATAATATTCAAAAAAATATTTCGAGAAAATAAAATCTTTATTCATAAAATTTGGGGTCTCACAATCTCCCCTCCTTATGGAATTTCGCCCTCAAAATTTACGTACGTACTTGGTATGCTGAACAGGTGAGGATACCTCGACTTCATTTCAAATTCTAACTCTTAAGGTATAACCTTTTTGTGTTGAATACAATTCTTCTTATTTTAACACGTATCTCATCAAACTTTAAAAGATCCGCTATCTCGTCCGGTTCTAAATTAATAATGTGGTTCGGGTCGTCCACATATTTACGTAACATCGATACTTTAAAAATGTCATGAACATGCGACATACTTGGCGGTAAAACGAGTCTATAAGCCACAGTTCCTACTCGATCGAGGATTTCAAATGGGCCAATTAAATTGAGGGTTGAGATTTCTTCTCTTCGTCGATTCTTGCTCCTAGAATAACGCCATCTTGAACATTCTTCTTCACATTCATCAGCTCTGAGTATGTAGCTTGAACGGCTTTAACTTTATCGATTAAAATCGATTCTAATCGTATATTCGTTATCTTCACGTGGGTTCGTATATTCACACTTGTAACCGCATACGTTCTTCTACTCAACGCGTCAGTTACCACGTTCACACTTCCACGATGATATTGCATGGTACGATCGTAATCTTCAACAGCTCGAGCTAATGTCTTTGGCGCTTGTTACGTTCATTTTAGTTGAAGAAATATTTGAGGGTTTAAGAAATGGGTTTTGTACTGGGGTCAATACAAAATTCGATTTAACGCTCTAGGGGTAGGCTAAGGAGTCTTCAAGAATACGTCAGGAAATTTATTAACAATAGAAATATCATTCAAACTATGACCCTCATCCAAGGCTTAGATAGTACGTCACATTGATACCTATCAACTTGTCATCATCGTCATTCACGACATTGCCTACAGAAAGTCTGGCTTCGGTGCATTTCACACAAGGAAGTCAACAACGAAAGGACTGTGGCTCTTTACTTATGGCTTGATATGACAATGATTGACTTTAGTGGTTTGGTTGCTTGAATTCGCATAACAGGTTGGTTAGGAATATGAAAGCTAACAACCTTAAAAAAAGCATGATGAGTAGTTAACCAATCTATTCCTAAAATCACATCAAAGGCAAGTATTTTCAAAGAGACAAAGTCAACACGTAACGTGAAAGTGTTGATTTGAACAAGATTTATAAATAATGGAGGTAACGAAGGTTTATACTATCGAAGTTTTAACCAATAAGTCAAAGTCTAATTTCTCTAAAGTCAAATTTAAACGTTGAGCGCAAGCAAGAGAGATAAAAGAATAGGTAGAACCGGTATCGAATAAGGTATAGACTTCGCAAGAATTTATAATTAACTAACCCGTGATAACTTCGTTCGATTCCTCGTCACGAAAAACGCTATCCCTTAAAATACCAAATTTGACTTGTTCGGGACAGTCTTTGGTGTCGTCATTACCACTAGAATTGACTTTCGCTATAGGGCATATTCCACCCTTAAGTGCTTCGTCCCATTCTTGATCCATGATTTGAATCATTATTCTCCGATCTATTTCGAATTGGGGTTAACCGCTATGCACAGGGTAATTCCGAATTCGATGGTGGATTCTCCCAATTGTTGTCCAAAAAGAAAAATCCATTTCATCTATTTTGGCTTTATTGGATCGGGCGTCTTTTTCTACAATATCTACACGTCGTGCGGCTTTTACCCATGCGTCATTTGTTCTCCTTCGTTCATTTGTTTCAGCTTTCATCAGAACTTTGATCATAGCATTCTCAGATTCCAGCTCTAATATCTTATACTCTTGCAAAGAGTGCTTCTGTTCAAGCATCGCACATTGGATAACACAATTTTGAATGGTTGCATCTCTTTGCTCCACGACCGCCTGCCGTTCTTCATCCTGATCTTCTAACTCATGAATACGATTTTGTAATGCTAAATTTTGATCAATAAGTTCTTCTAATACATCCTCCTCAGGTTCCTCTTCTTCCTCACTCTCAATTGCAACATTTGCGACTAGCTTGAGTGCAACTTTTAATTCCTCAATCACCACATGGATATCTCTAATCACATTATCTTGGTTGGTAATTAGAGGTGTTTCCACGGTCTCATGTGCTCCATTGCTATTCTCAACATTCTCGGATGTCATTTTCAAATACTGCCACAAAACAAGGGTTAATTAACATATCACATATTATCCTTATACTCTGACTGACCAATTAAATACCAAATAAACTTAGGTAGGTCATACTAGCGAAGGAATTCCCCATCTCTCCCCTCCTAGTTCTTGTCTCACATCTCAGTCAGGGATCATATCCCTAAGCTTTGATACTAACTGTGACGCCCCCAAAATTATATATACATCACCTATCTTGAGTCACCAGATACATTATACAAAATTCAAATACAACTTAATAATACAACTGTCGTGTACAATACGACAAAACATAAACTGTGAGTTTGAATACCAATATTGTCTACTAGAGAGTATATAAACTCAAAAGGAGTCCTCATTACAATTATTATCACACTATTTTATAGAATAGTGAGGACTACTAATGCTATCCTCTGGACCATCACTCCGTTCCCCGACTCATCCCAGCTATATTCTCATTTCCTGAAGAGAACAGTGAAAGAAAGGGTGAGCTCAACTAGCCCAGTAAGAAATATTATAACTAAGATAATGCAGAATAAATTATCATTAGTCTTCAACAATGTTAAACTGATAAAATATAATAGACATCAAGTTTAATTGCAGCGGAACAAGCAATCCATTAAAAGAGTCAAGTAAAAAATAAAATCTACTATCTTTTATGATTTAAAAGGTTTCTCATCCCTGTTATCGCTGAGACTCAGCTTAATATATAATCCACATCATTGAATCACCCCTACACTACGACCAAGGATATTCTTTAGTATCATGACCACAAATTATCCATGCACTACGGGCCAAGAATAATCATGTTTTCATCAACGGTCCAGATCATGGCATAAAACAATTCATCTTTGCACTACAGCCAAAGAGAATCCATAGCCATAATCTTACCAAAAACTATCCATCAATGCACCACGGGCTAATGAGGACTTTTTCCACATCATTTGTAACATTACGGTCATGATTATACCGAATAATCCTCGGTCATAATCATACCAAGTCCATCTATGCACTATGTGCCACGATGACTTTCAACATAATATAAACATGAGGATGATGACAATGACATAATAATTCAATAAAACAAGTTCAAGAATTAATTTATCCAGAACTAATAACGCCCAAATTGTCAACATGATACTTTTTGTAGAGTAAAATTCAAGAATGCTCGGAAGAATATTTCCATGAAAAGATATTGGATGAAGCTTAAATATCAAGGATATTCCACTAATTTCATGGAGTATAGAAGTCAAAACTTTAACCAATCGAGTATAATAAAGAATGGAATAACAAAAGAAATCACCATGCATGCTAAGATTACAGATAAACAAAGTTATTCCAACGTAATAATAATTAATCGGAACCAGTCGGGGTGAAAATCACAATCACAAGATGTTCCAACAGAATAATAAAAAATGGAATAACAACAGAAATCTCCATGCATGCGGTACTTTGCATAGACATGTTATTCCAACATAATAATAAAGAATGGAATAACAACAGAAATCACCATGCATGCGGTACTTCGCATAGACATGTTATTCCAACAGAATACTAATAAAGACGGAACCAGGTCCGACGTAAAACGCACAGATAGGATATTCCAACAGAATAATAATAAACACGGAACCAGGTCTAGCGTAAAATGCACAGACAGGATATTCTAACAGAATAATAAAGAATGGAATAACAAAAGAATTTCACCAAGTATAGGGTATCCCGAATATACAGGTTATTCCAACAGAATAATAAAGAATGGAATAACAGAAGAATTTCACCAAGTATAGGGTATCCCGCGTATACAGGTTATTCAAATAAAATAATAAAGAATGGAATAACAGAAGTTCTCTTCATGAATAAGAAAGAAAGAATACCCCTTATGAGTACAACACATAATATTCCATACGAGTACAACAAATAATATTCCCTACCTTAAGAAGAAGAGTACTGGATATATGAGTAGTGAAGTAGTAGAATACTTTTCTTCTTTCTCTCTATAGTTTATCTCTCTAGAGTTTCAGTGAATTCGTAAGAAAATAATGAAGGAATGAGCTTCTATTTATAGAAAAATGGACTGCATAGTAACTAACTCATGGACGGTCCAGATTGATTTACTTTAATCTGACGGTCCATATTTAAAGCAAAATCTTTTAAATAAAATATAATATATTCTATTTATAATCTAATAAAACAAATAAATTTATAAAAGATTTTACTATGCAAACACTACGCAGTAACTATGCAAACACTATGCATAATAAAATATAATATATTCTAATTATTATCTAATAAAATGTATAACTTTATAAAATTATTACATTTTTATATAAAAAGATTTTACTATGCAAAAAACACTATGTATTAATTATGCAACACTATGCATAATAGAATATAATATATTCTATTTATAGAATAACTTTATAAAAGTATTCATTTTTATATAAAAGATTTTCTCAGATTATTACATTAATAATACCAACAAAACCGAGTGACTTATCACGTAAGCATCAATAATTTATATACGTGTGGTACTACGCAACCACGCCAGACATCGCATTTTAAACACCGTTAGTGTTTTAACTATTAATCAGTAAAACTTCCGCAGTTATTTTCATAAAGTATTGTTGTAGTTTTCTTAATCAAACAATAATTCCCGTTATGGGTCCACCAATGATTGTGCTATTCGCATCTAATATTCCCCCGATAAAACAAATATTCCCGACCAATCGAATATAATATGACAACTTGTATACTTTTTGCAAAATTTATAAATACTACCCACAACTATAACATTATATCAAATCCACACCATAATATTCAAAAAAATATTTTGAGAAAATAAAATCTTTATTCATAAAATCTGGGGTCTCAGGGTTATATTATTGAACTTAAACTTGCTGGGCAATCTTATGCTCACCCTTCCTATATCATGATTTAACAATGCAGATTTAGAAGCATACGTCGGATACAGGAAAGGATAAAGCCAAGTTCAGCTTGGGATTTTATGTGCAGCTTAATTGTAATAGTATAGTATGATAATAATGTTGTATGTTAGATAGGATAATGAATTGTGTTTATTTGAAGGTTACTCGACCTTGGGGATGTTTTGTGTAAAGTTTAATGTATAAACAATTTATGTTTATATCTTCTGCAAATAGTAATAGTTATAGAATTAGCATACCAAGATCCGTGGTGATTTGGGACCCAGATTTGGGGATGTTACAGTTGGTATCAAAGCTGTTGGTTATGAACCTTAGGTAGGAATACCTGAGACTAATAACTGCAGTAACTAGGATAAGTACTAACTCAAATAGAGTTAGTGAGTCGGTAAGATTCAAAGACAAATCTCGGCGGGGTATAATTACAGAGTTCCCTAACTCTAATAATAAAGTTAAATAGTAGTGATGAATATATAGAGTCTAAAAGACTAAAAGTACATTGATAAAAGATCGAAAAGCAAAATGATCATAGAATAAAAATGAATCGTAATATATACGATGAGATCACCCCGTGATCTGATATGGATTGAGCGAATGATTGACAAGCTTACAACAAGATTGTTGTGTGTCTATGAATTGGTACAGAATTAGGAAAGGATTATGAATACTAGTTGAATGAAATTCGTATTGAGAAGGGAGTTAAGATTAGGTGGGGATTTCAATTGAGGACTCATATCAGTAGCTGAGTTGTATAATTCTTCGTATGGGATTTGAATTGTACTTGGTGTGAAAACCACTTAATTTCTGGCACTGATAATCATTGAAATGTCTGTGTCACGCTATTTGCTATATGCATGTTGAGAAGGTAATTATTTTCTCATGTGTATAACAGATAGATAGGTTATAGGTAGAGAATATCAAGTTAATTACGAGTTCTTAAAACTCATACTTATGGTACGATCGTGACTCATAATTATATGAAATGTTTATGAACCCCTCAGCGAATGGACATCAAAGGTCTGTCTAAGACAAGTTCTTAAACTCATATGATTGTGGCAAGTTCCTAAACTCATAAGTGTGGTAAGTTTGACGAACTGGGTATAGTTTTGTGTGAATGGAGTATTAAGGATAATAGGAATAGATAGACTGTTTAAGCAAATGATTATTAGTGGAGACATAGGTTTTCCAAAATTCCTAGCTATGCTCGACTTCGAACTTTTTGCACATCAAGCTAAATACGTACTATGTGCTTTTAAAAAAAATGTAGACTCGTAATCATTTTTGGAACGGTTTAAAGTATAGTCTATGTTAATTGTTTCAGCTAGACGAGGTTGATTTGAAATATCAAAATTTATTTTATTTATCACTTATGTACCATGTAACCTGGTGCAGAGATGATAAAAAGATGATGAAGTTGTAAATGCAGGAATACTTAGTGTTGAATTGATCTAAAATCGTTGTTCCACTATTGTATGATGTGTTATGACAAAGTCATATAATGACGGCATCTTCAAACGGACTGTTAATACAGTACGACATTATGATGCTATTCTCAAATATTTTCAAAAATTTTAACTTGCCAACGGGGTTTGGCTACACCTAAATAATTCGATTGAATTGAATTATTGATATGAGTCTGTGCTATTCGATTCAGCTAGACTAATGTTTATGAAAACTCTAAGTGTTCATTGAAAGAAATTTTCTGAACCAAATTGTTTTGGTGTGGAATCTAATAAGACTAAGGAAAAATTTTGTGCATATGGCATAGACGAGAAACAGAGTTGACTAGTAGTACTTAATAAGTACAAGGCATATTGGGTTAATTACCCACTATGTCTCTAAGTTATGACGGTTTGCAGATGAATTTCCATATAACCTTTACGAAAATGACAAAGAATAGTCTAGAAAACCCTCAGCAATACTTGAAATTTTTCTCTAGTGAGGAATGTATTGGGTAGCATGCGATACTGTGTATGAATAGTGTATGGTGTAAGGTAAATTTTGGGGAAGATATTTTTAGAAGAAGGGGTGAATGTGACGACCCAAGTATTTAGAAAATTATTTAAATCTTAAATTATTGAATAAAGGTTAAATAATAAACCTAGACAGAAAATAAGTGTATGGATTTGATATTTCTGAAAAGAAATTTTTGGATTTAAAAATTTTTTTGGTGAATTATTCAGGATTAAGGATATACGTAATTATGTTCTGTGTATATAGTTGTATGTGTACAGTATGTGGTTAAGGGTCCACGGTTAACCAGAAAAACTATATCAGTGGCAAACCCTAATATTATATTAAGAACGTCAACGTTCGGTTAGAAAACCCTAACGACTGATAAGAAACCCTAGAAATCAGTTCTGGGAACCCTAATTTCAGTTTTGAGAAATTGAAACCCTAATTCGGATATTAAAATTCAAAATTAGGAATTTAAATGCTATGTATAAGGTTTATGTATTTTAATTACAAACCTAATCAAAGATAGCCTTAATGAGTAATTAGATTTTCTAATAATTCAGAAATCCTAATTCCTGGACTATAAACCCTAATGAATGATTATGAATCCTAAATCTTAATTAGTAATTTTAATTAGGAAATATTAATCCTAATTAGCAAGCTTGTATAATGATTAGTAAATGTTAATATAATTAGAAAATCATAATTATAATTTTGAAATATTAATTTTCTATTTTGAAAACCGAAATTTTTAAATCCTAGAAATTTAATTTTAAATATGTTAGGGTTAAACCCTAAGGGTCAAACCCTAAACCCTAAGGGTTAAATCCTAAACCCTAAAGGTTTGGACAATTTACTAATATGCCATTAAGAATAAAACAAAAAAATCAAAATGACTAATTTGCCCTTTTGAATTATTGGAGGAAACATGAGAATCTTGCCAAGATATTGGGTGATTGACCAAATCTAGCTAACCTATATGACTGGATTCAGCCAATATTAGCCCCATACCAGCCTTTTAATTTTTATTCAAATTTATAAATAATTGAAGAGAGAAAAAGTCATTATCTAGCCTCATTTTTATGACAAACTCTCAACCCACACTTCCTCTCTCTAGACCACGAAAATATGGAGTATATCAGTCTTTTATATGATCCATAGCAAGCCAAGAATAGATCCCAAAGATCAGAAATCAAGATCAAGCATCAAGTGGTATAAACCCTAATTTTTGTAAATCATGTGATTTTATGTTAATGATTGGTTAGATAGGTGTTAGAAGGTGCCTTTTAGAGATCTGGGTTGTTGGATCATGGATCCATAACATCTAGATGCTCGAATCTAAAGATTTCAAAAATCTGGAAAACTTGAAAAATTGGGCCTGACAGCCATATGTTAGAGGCCTTAGATCTTTACATGTTAATGTTTTGGTGTATTTTATGTTATGTATCTGTTCTTTGTTGTTAGGTCTTTGATCTGAGACTTTAATCAAGCTCAGATCATGAGTATATTGCAAGATATGATTGGTCAAAAGGCGTTGACCAAGCACGAAACTATTTTCTGGGCAGCCCAGAAATTTCCAGAATTTCTGACAGTGATATTCATGACCCTAGATCTTGTTGTATTTAAAGAGTTTGGTCAAGTTATTGTTTTGTGGTTGTTACCTGACATGAGAACTTCACATCTATGCTTTTATATTACTTAGATCATGACCAGAATGACAATTAATCGCGGTCAAACCTACGTTCACCAATCTGTCTGAAGAACAAATTTGGGTAACCCAAATTTTTCCCAAATCACTCTGACAACATATTCATGAGCCCGGATCTGGCTTGTATTTGATGCTTGGATGGTGTTAATATATCTATGTTGTAATATGGTCTAGGGACTACATATTGGTTCCTTTATTTCGCTTAAACAATAAATAATATGCATTTAATGAACGATCAAAGTTGACTGCTTATCACGGAATCCTTTTCTGGAAAACCCAAATCTTCATCAGCCGAGTTTTCTGTCAGACTTTGAATAGCCTTGATCTTCTTGTTGTGATGATAATATGATGATATGTTGTTATAGAATTGTTCACTGACATCTCCACTACAAATAAGAACCTTTAGATCACACAAATAATACATAGTCTGCAAGTTATAAGGATTAAAAGGTAGACACTTGGACTGTTCTTCATTTCTGGAAAACCCAGAAATGAAGAACATTGTCTGACATGACTTTGTAAGGCCTTTATCTCACAGATCTATTGTTGTTTGGTCATGGAATCATTCACTAATTGTAGAATTACATTTATACTATGGCATGAACACTTAAGCAACCCAGAAAACGTAAAGATCATGAATCTAGAACCGGTCAAACATGGTACCCTGCACACTGACATGCGTTTCTTGGCAGGCTCAAGAACATGCCAAGAACACCTATAGCGACGGGTTTGTCGCTATAGGGCCCTTTTAGCGACGGTTTATTTAGAAAATTAATTATTTTAATTAATAAATAGATAAAAATGTTTTTTAATTATTATAAATATTAAATAAATTCCGAAAAATTATTTTAAAATCTAAAAAATAGTTTTTAATTATTTAGAGTATATTTCATAAATATTTAGTATTCTTGGAATATAAATGGTATTTAATTTATTTAATTATAATATTAAATAAATTATTTCAAAATGATTTTAATACTTGAAAATCATGAAAAAAATATATTAATGTATAAGAAAATATTTTAAGTTATTGTTAATGACTTTTAATATTTTGTGAAAAGTTTCATCAATTAATTAATATTAATGGTAATTAGTTTATTTAATAAATATATTAAATAAATTATGGAAAATTAGAAATAATACTTTAAAAATTATATAAAAATGATTTAAGGGTTAGAAAAATATTTTAAGTTATAAAATATAACTTTTGATATTTTGTCATGAAAATATTAATATTTTAATATTAAAAGCAATTATCGAGATAATGTATTTAATTGTTTAAAAGTCATATAAAAGTGATTTTAAAGTATTAAAAATACTTTATCATATTATAAATATATTATAATATTATGTTATGATTTTCATTAATATTTTATATTAAATAAATATTAATGATAAAGGAATATTGTGGTATTTATATTATATAAATACGATATTAATGATTGAAATATTTTGATAAATGATAATAATTATCTGAAAATTATTATGAGCCTATGAAAAATATTTTGACTGATAATAAATTATCTAAGATAATTTTTAAGTGTTTAGGCAGAGTTTAATTGAACTTAAACACGAGTATTGTCTGACTAGACCATCGGGATGTTGGAATTATGTCGGGTTCAACTCAGACTGCAATAGTTTGACTTGATACCGAGTCTTATGTGCTGAATAGACTGATATGGTTGTGTGTTATGTGTTTAGGTTATCCAATGTATATATATAATAGTATTATATTGTGATGATATTATTCTAATATTGGAGATCTATATTACTAATATTAGGTCTTCGGATAAAGCGATATAAATTACGTAGCGATAATCAACGGTTCAGGCAAGTTTTTACTTAACTCTACTAAGAGTTGTTTCATTCAGATATGCTTATGGATAATCATTGTTGATTTCCATTGTAGAATTGTACTCTGTATATATTTCATGTATTAGTCAGGTATGAAAGGCTGATCACCTTCATTACCATTCGGTTCAGATATATTTGTTCATGTTCAATACTTGTTCAGTCAAAAGTTTGTTCTTGCTAGTTCACAATTGTATTGTTGAATTATAGCCAGCTTATTATTCAAATTCTGTCAATCATGATATATCATTATATTATTGAACTTAAACTTGCTGGGCAATCTTATGCTCACTCTTGATATATCATGATTTAACAGTGCAGATTTAGAAGTATACGTCGGATACAGGAAATGATAAAGCCAAGTTCAGCTTGGGATCTTATGTGCAACTTAATTGTAATAGTATAGTATGATAATAATGTTGTATGTTAGATATGATAACGAATTATGTTTATTTGAAGGTTACTCGACCATGTGGAAGTTTTGTGTAAATTTTAATGTATAAACAATTTATGTTTATTTATTCCGCAAATAGTAATAGTTATAAAATTAGCATACCAAGATCCGTGGTGATTTGGAACCCGGATTTGGGGATGTTACAATAATCATCCTAACCAAAAAATAGGCACATTCCTTAGCTATAACGGTTTTCAAATTGTTCATTCATAACTAAGTTCACGTTCAAGACTTTTATGGCTTTTAACTAACGTAAACACTTACGATTTCTATTTGGTCATGACCTATCAATGATTTGGTCATTAATAGGCATCCTTATATCTCCTCAATAAACATGCTCCTCCAATCTACGATTCTTCTACGGGAAAGAAATCGAAAAAGATGAAGATTACAGTTTATGAGAATTTACCTTTGAAGCAATTATCGTTCTTGATAAACGCCTATTGGTTTCCTTGGAAGTAGATGGATTATATGATTCTAGCTCTTTCTCTCTCTCTATATATAGTTGGACAAGCTTTGTAAAAAACCTCAAATGACCAACTCTTGCTTTGTATTTATAGAAATCCAAAATGAGGGGCAAAATTGTCCAACTCCCCACCTCCTTACTATTCACTTCTTGATCACCAAGCAAAGTACTTGGTGATCAAGTATTGCCTTTACTTGTCCACCAAGTGGCCGGCCCACTCCTTGATGGATCATCCCATGGGTTGCCCCATGGGTTTTACCCATCCCATGACCCACCGGTTCGACCAGCGATTTACTTTTTGGATTAGGCTTGACATTAATTATCGTTGGGCCTTAACTTGGGCTTTCTTATATAATTTATTGGGCTTTCTATTGGTTTAAGTCCAATTAGATTATACCAACCTTTAACTCGTACTCCATTAATGTATTCTACGCGTATTACTCACGTATTCTCTTCGTCTAATACTCATATAATAATCGTATTATACATCGTACTTTTCTTTATACTATACTCGTATTTATACTAGTATAATATTCGTATTTTATACGTATAGTATCCAAAACGACTATACGCATTGCCTTTCCCTTTCGAAAACCTCTTTCACTAACCCTTAGGTTTTACGTCCGCAAGCGAAAACTTCGTTTGCCATAACGGAATTAATATCAAATATTCCATACTATCTTTGTATTCTATCATTACGCGTTTCTCGAAATTCCAAACCCTAACTCTGAACGAAATCGGATGAATAGTGTTTTTACGTAAACATTCTCGAAAATCCTTCGTTTTCGTCTTGATAATTCACAACCATTAATACTAGCACAAAGTCAGAATACAAACCACATCCATATTTTCTAGGTCATAGAACGACCTTCGAACATCTTACTCACATAATAAATCAATTAAATTCATTTAATTTACATAATCAAATAAAAATTTAATTCATTCGAAATTCAAAATTCTCGGGCGTTACAAGCACCGGTACTGTTTTTCAAGAAGAAGGACAGATCGTTAAAACTCTGTATTGACTACCAAGAGTTGAACAAGTTAACGATAAAAAATAAGTACCCATTGCCCAGGATCGATGATCTTTTTGATCAATTGAAAGGGCAAATTATTTTTCTAAAATAGATTTAAAGACGGGGTATCATCAGCTGAAGGTTAGGAATAAAGACGTACCAAAGATAGCATTCAGAACTCTGTATTGACTACCAAGAGTTTCTGGTGATGTCATTTAGGTCAACTAATGCATTAGCTGCATTTATGGATATGATGAACAGAGTGTTCAAACAATATTTGGACAAGTTCGTCGTGGTGTTTATCGATGATATTCTAGTTTATTTTAAGATGCCAGAAGATCATGCTGAACACCTAAGAAGAGTGTTGGAAACACTAAGGGAGGAGAAGTTGTATGCTAAGTTCACTAAGTGTGAATTTTGGTTAGAGAGAGTACAATTTTTAGGTCATGTCATTGACCATGAGGGGATTTCAGTAGATCCAGCAAAGGTGGAAGCCGTGATGAATTGGGAACAACCAAAAACGCCGACTGAGGTGCGGAGTTTCGTAGGGTTAGCGGGTTAATATCGGAGATTCATTTAGGACTTTTTGAAGATATCTACTCTGTTGACTAACTTGACAAGGAAGACGGTGAAATACGCATGGACTGAGAAATACGAGGATAGTTTTCAAGAATTGAAGAAGAGGTTAAGTGAAGCGCCTATTTTTTCATTACCCGATGACACAGGAAATTTTGTAGTTTATAGCGATGCTTCACATAGAGGACTTGGTTGCGTGCTCATGCAGCATGGCAAGGTCATTGTGTATGCATCATGACAGTTGAAGGATTATGAGAAAGATTACCCTACTCATGATATGGAACTGGCCGCGGTAGTGTTTGCCTTAAATATATGGCGACATTATCTTTACGGGGAAAAATGTGAGATATACACGGACCACAATAGTCTAAAATATATCTTCACACAGAAGGAGTATAATATAAGGCAGAGGAGATGGCTGGAGTTGATAAAGGATTACGTCTGTGAAATCCTGTATCACCTTGGAAAAGCCAATGTAGTGGCCGACCCCTTAAGTAGAAAGGGTCGGGAGAAGTTGTCTATGTTAACAGCTCAAACTGAGTTAATAACAGAGATGGCTAGGATAGAGATAGAGGTGAAATTGCCGAATGAATCGGGATAAAGATTGTTTACGACGAAGATGCAATCTACTATCGTAGAGAGAGTCAAGGAGGTGCAGCTCAAAACTGATGAGTGTGACTAGATGAAGAAGAGGTTAACAAATGAAAAAGACATACAGTTTAGTCTTGATAATGAGGAATTATTAAGATTTAAAAGAAGAATTTGGGTTCCGAATGAGACAGAATTAAATGAGCAAGTTTTACAAGAGGCTTACAGTTCCAGGTACTCGATTCATCCTGGTAGCACTAAGATGTATCAAGACTTTAGACAGAGTTTTTGGTGGCCAAACATGAAGAGAGAAATAGTTGAGTATATGAGCAGGTGCTTGACTTGTCAGAAAGTTAAGGCCGAACATCAACGACCAAGTGGCTTTTTACAGTCATTGGAGATTCCGGAGTGAAAATGGGAGCATATCACGATGGACTTTGTGGATGGACTTTCTGGTGGGACTTCCGACTACTCAGAAGGGGTATGATGCAATTTGGGTAATAGTGGACCAGTTGACAAAGTCGGCTCACTTTTTGCCAATTCGGGTTAAGTATAACTTAGACCAGTTAAGTAAACTTTAAGTTAAAGAAGTCATTTCCAGACATGGAGTACCAGTTTCAATTGTGTCAGATCGTGACCCACGATTCACGTCGAACTATTGGAGGAGTCTGCAAGAACAGTTGGGAAAGTAGTTGAAGCTGAGCATGACATATCATTCACAACCCGATGGATAGAGCGAGAGAACAATTCAGACGTTAGAAGATATGTTAAGATCTTGTGTCATGGATTTTAAGGGTAGTTGGGATGATCATCTACCATTAGCATAGTTTGCATATAACAATAGTTATCATGCCAGCATAGGTATTCCATCTTACGAATCCTTGTAAAGAAGAAAATGCAGAACACCATTGTATTGGGATGAAGTGGGAGAACGCCGAATGCTAGGACCAGAATTGGTGCAGTAAACAACAGATATAGTGAAGCTAATATGAATGCGATTGGTAGCAGCTTAAGACAGACAAATGAAGTTTACAGATTTGCATCGAGTAAATAGGGAGTTCGAAGTAGGTTCGTATGTATTTCTAAAGGTATCTACCTGGAAAGGAAAGATACGCTTTGGAAAGAAGAAAAAGTTAAGTCTCAGGTTTATAGGACCTTTTGAAATATTAGAAGAAGTAGGAGGGGTAGCTTACGTGGTAGCTTTACCTCCAGACCTAGAACGAATACATAACGTGTTTCACGTATCTGTATAACGTCCCTATAAGCCTGATTACAAACACGTAATCGAGTATGAGCCGATTCATATCGAGAAGGACTTAATATATGAGGAGATGCCGATTCAAAACATCGATAGAAAAGAGCACGTTCTACAGAACAAATTGATACCTTCTGTAAAGGTGTTATGGAAGAACCACGATGCCGAAGAAGCAACGTAGGAACTTTAAGAAAAGATGAAGAAGAATTACCCTCATTTGTTTGTGTAAAAAAAATTAGTGAGATTCTGGGGACAGAATCCTTATAAGGGGGAGAGAGTGTAATGCCCCGGAAAATTGAACCTTTTGTAAATACTTTTATAATGAATAAAATAATATTATTTGTTATTATTATGTGTTAGTAAGATGAACGTCTTTCTATAACCTAGAAACGTCGGAACGTCGTAGTATTTTAACTACGTAAATGAATTAAAGTGTTTAAATTTCCAAGAAGAAAATAAAAGTTTTTCGAGAAATTTTGCCAAAAAACACTATTCATCGATTTCCACTCGGGAATTATTTTTGAACTTCCGAGAAATATGTAACGTTAGAATAACAAGATGAGATGGATTATGTAATAATAATTCAAGTATAGAAAATGTAATATTTTGCATGCAGACTTAATTTGAGCACATTAGGAAAATCAAGTGTTAAGAATTTAATGTTATGATACGTATGTATTGTATGAGGTAGTGTATACGAGTATAATATAAAGTATTATACGAGTATATATGAATGATGGTATTTCGTATATTATGAGTTAGAATATGAGGATTATACGTATAGTATATGTTATAAGACTTTTAGTTAAATAGAATGGACTAGTAAGATTGTGTAAACAATTAAATAGTTCAATAAGCATTAAGGTGAAAGCCCAAGTGGTTGTGAATGTGAAGCCCAAAACAAATTAATTCAAGCCACACGAATAAGCTAAGTAATTAAATCTAAGCCCAAGATATGATCCAATGGGTAATGCTTGATCCATGGGGCAACCCATGGGTGAATTGGTGACCAAGAACTTGGTGTGATGGGCAAGTTTACTTAGGGATTAAGTATGGAATAGTAAGGAGGTTACTAAGGAAGTGGGTTAACCTAATGACCAATATGCCCTAAGTTAGAGACTTCTATAAATAACAAGTTGGATTTCATTATTTTGTTTATTCAGTTTCATCCAACTTCCAACAAGCTAAGAAACTTAATTGTTAGAGAGAATAATCACATATAAGCTAACACTTCCATTGTTAGATTTTCAAGAAGGAGAAAGCTAGTCATCAAAGGTAAATGATCATATGCCATTAGTCTTCTATCTCTACCATGATAGCTTGATAGAGAAGTGATGGTCATGTGTGCTAAGAAATCATAAGGAGTGGATAATCAATGGACTTAAGCCGTATAAGTAATGAATAAGTAATTCAAACCTAGATAAGTTATGAACTTATGAAGAACAATAATGAACTTGTCATATGTTTACTTTAAGAAGTTGGTATGATTGATAAGAGGTAAGAATGTTGGTTAAAGGATTTAAAACAATAATAAGTCATAAGAAATGAAAGTGTATATAATTTATACTTTGATAAGTAAATAAGTTTATGAAGAACATGTAATGACTTAACAAGAAAATAATTTGTTGTAATATGTATTTTGAGATGTCTAGTTGATGAATTGAATCCATTTAAATTAATGAACAAATCACGATTAACGAAGTTTTGCCGGAATTCACACGATTGAACGATAATCGTCAAATTCTTGAAATTCTCGGAATGGAAGTCTGATTTTGTGTTTGAACTCGGAAATGTTAGTTTTTGATGGAGACAAGTCTTATTTGGCATTATAGAGTTGCGGACTCAAAAATGACCGAATTCCGACTTAGAACGAAGAAACGAGCGTTGAATATTCACGAACGTTTATCGTTTTTGTTAAAAATGGACTAATAGGTGATTTTTTTGTTAATGAAGTCAAATAGATAAAATTCTTGCATGAACATGTATAGTAAGTGATTTGTGAACTATAGGCTTTTGAACGAGCCAATTCAGACTTATAACGAAGAAGTTACGAGCACGGGAGTTTAACAAAGTTAGAAATTTGACTAATTTTTCTGGTGTGCAGAGCTGGCGCCACGGCGCCAGCCCAAGGCCAAATAGGTGGCGCCGTAACGCCAAGCATGGGCGGGAAATGTTGTGTGACTCATGGAGTTTTTCATGTGCTTGAAGGCAAATGAATTGAAGAGGACTCATGTACATGACAGACCAAGTCCGAAGTCTTTAGTCATTGAAGTATAAATGCAAATACAATGCTTAACTAAAGGGAACTAGCACCGCAGCGCCAGCCTTAGGGTTTTGACATTGAAGAATGTTTGTAAGGAGAGCATGAATGGTAACTTATTAGTAATGAACTAAAGCTTAATTATAACATTGTTAAGACATGTTTAAACCTTAAGTATGATCACTTAGGGTTGAAGTAACTCAATTGCATATGAACGTAAGAACGACATAACGAAAATCCCGAACCAATAATAACAAATCTAAATCATAATTAGATTGAGAAGAAGGGTGAGATTCATTAGGAACCATGTATGTTTACTCATGACCTAATGTGTTATGTGATGTTGTCATCTACTGTAGAGACTTTAAGGACTTAAAGTGCACGTGTTATACATGTAGCATATGCTAAAGGCAAGTATTCTAACCCTTGTTTCAGTTTAATCTGGACAAGCTTTATGATTCATATATTCTTACGCATGAGTTAACGTCTGATGAAGTCAAAGCCAATTCTTTTGGCTAGACTTACGATATGTGGATTTCTTATAATCTATCAAAGTATTGACAATGTTTTACCAAACTATGTTGGTGTTATTTTTAAATGGAGACTGAGTATGCTAAATTATTTTTGTCGTCAAACGACATGCACGTGAGGTTGCTACAACTTAAACGTATACACGTTTAATGAATGTAGTGTTGATCAACATAGCGTACTATATGTTGGTCACCTAGACGCACTCGTAAGCTATTCCGGACTTACGGACTTAGTGCTGGGATGTCCTTTTCAAAGAACTTATGAAATGCTCATGGTCTTGGACCGGAATTGATTTTTACTTAATATTGTCATTGTAAAACGTTTTGAATGGAAAGAAGTGCTATTTTGAACTATCGATAGTACTTCGTAACTATTGTTCAATTATTGAAGATATACAATTCTTATGTTTCAAGCATGCCATTTTATTAGAATTGTTGTACATGTTGAGCTAGTTAGGTTCACTCTTGCTTGAACCATATGAATGCAGCTAAGATTGAACAGACCGACGGATCTGGCAAGGATAAAGGAAAGGCTAAGGAGAATCCGTAGATTGCCTATGTAATAGTATAGTTTTGTAATGATACTATTTAATATTATGACAAGAACAATTGTAACGGTTATAAAGAACCTGGGGGAATGTTAATATTATTTTGAATATATATATAAGACATATTCATTCTTTTGAGGCATTTCAATTGAATGTTTGTGTGAACTGTAGCACCGTGTAGCACCATCTGTCGGGTTGGTAGATACCCGAATTTGGGGGTATCACATCATATATATCTCGTATGCATTTCGTATATATCAACATTTGCATTGCATAATATAGCTCAACTAACAGTTTATCAAATTCATATAACAAATAGGAACTGAAAGACTTGCCTGATTCGTAGTTTATCAACTACGACTTACTGCTTAAAGCTTATCTGCACTTCGTGTATTCCTACACAGTTATATAATCATGGATTCATATCCATTAGTCATACATTTCATACGCTCTTAATATAAGAACAAATATTGCTTCCTAACTAGGTTTGTAAAACCTACACTTCACTTTCTCATCATACTCTTAGAATAGCTAGGTATGTATAAGTATACTTTAGCCACTCGTACATGACATCAACATTCATATATAGCTATCACACACTTGACTCACTAGGTGTTCGACACCTTTAAAACTCATATAGGTAAGTTCAAACATACACATAAACGTTTAACTTAGTTGTAACTTCATACCACATCACTTATCCTATATTTTCATAGCACAAATCAGATCACGAATTCAAACAACGTATCGTTGCTTTATATCTTGAAAACATTCCTTTGGACTTTAACATTTGAAAGTCCTAACTATCATTCATCTCTATCACCTAACATACTTCTCAACACATTACATAGCATATTGGTCATATAATACAAGATAAAGTAACCATACATACATGCTTTGAACTTCAGACCACCAACAGATTATTAACCTGACGATGTGAGATATGGCGAATGGGCGCACGTGTATACAGGCTTAGGGACTAAGATACAAGACCGTCCCCCCGCCGGATCGTAATGAGCTTTGCACTTCCTATTTCTGTCTAATTATTACACACCTATATATGTACTAATACTCTATCATATATACATGTTAGAGGTGCTCACATAAACACGTGACCACTCTTGAGTTTATTCTTTAGAAGCTTTAACTTACAACTTACGTGGTATTAAAGCATAACAAGACCATGTAGCTACCATGTTTTATAACTTGGCTATATGTCCACATATAGGTTTTACAATCTGTTAATACATATGCTTATAGTGCTCATATTGTTTATTCACAACTATCATTGTTTACACTTCAAATCATGCTTTACACTCATGTTTAGTTTAGTTATCAACATGTTCAATACATACAAAAGTGTATCTAGATACTCAAGTGATGCAACTAGATTCTGAAAATATGTTCAAGTTTGCATTTGAAATCGCTTTAAACCTGAACAATGCCATTCAACACATACAAGACAACTTTTAGGCTCTATTCATATGTAGTCAAGTCATGTTATCATGCTCAGAAGATCAGAATATAAAACATGTAGTAGTCATGCATCTTAGCTCACTAAACTAAGTTTTTCTTGAAAACTTCTTTAACACAAATCCTAATAAGGTGGTCATGAACAAAGGAACTACGAATCATTGTCATGCTCATTTATGTGTAAAATTAGCCATGTGTGTAGACTATTAAGCTCAAAATCTGCAGAACATGAACTTTAACAAAGTTTGTTTTCAAAACATAAAGTCCTTGTTAAAGATCTTATACCAAATCATGTTAATCTTAGTAAAACATGCTCACATTAGGTTATTATACTTATATATACATGTTACACATGCTTGCATGTTGGCTTAAGCCATAATAACTGATCACACTTAGCAGATTTTTAAAATAGAAGGCTCAACTGAACTCAGAGGACGGCGCAATTGCGCTTCACCCTAGTTCAATTAGGGCGCAGTTGCGCCATGTCTGGTTCAGGATCAGAAGTAGACTATATTTTATAGAGTCTTAGCTAACTTGTTTTCCAACGATTTTAAACTTGTTACAACTATCATAAAAGGGTCCATACGTGCAAGCAAACTTCTTAAACACATTATAACATGTTGATTCATATCAATTAAAATATGAATTCAAGAAATTCCAAGAATTAAACAAGACCCATTTCAAGAACATAACTAGGGTTATAACCTTCTCAAGCTCGAATTGGACTCCCTACACTCTAAGTATGCTTCTATAGTAGCTCAGCAACTTATAACTCTCCAATTAGACTATCAAGTAACTTTTATCAAAACCAAAAACTGAATTTAACCTTGTATTTATAGAAGAATCTTGGACTAGACATTGGTATTACACTAAGGTTGGATTCATGGTGTAATAGAACAATACAATTGTTAATCAAGAGTTGATCAACCACCCTTACCAAACATCTTCTTAGAAAATGATCACCTATTCAATAGCCTTTTTCGAAAATACGTGTTTTAGCTTTAAGTCTCTATTCAGGTACTTTATGACACTTAATTTGGGACAAGAGCAAATATCTCAGCATTTGGGCATGTAAGGCTTGGTTTGGTTCTTTTAATTCTCATAATATAATATTAAGGTACAATTGTTACCATATTAGGAATTTAAAGATAAACTTTATACTCATATCATATAGTCCATGTACATTAAATACACGCAATAAAACAACGCAGTTAGGCATTATTGTCCGAGTAGTTCTATAATTATTTCTACTACTCACATAACCACATTATAACCCTTTTTTTAATATTAATGTTTATTTTAAACATTTAATTCCTTACTCAGTTTCTAGAGTACACAGATATTTAATCATTTCAGTATTACCACTATATATGATTTCACAGTACTACTTGGTATCTTATATTAACATAATGTACTCTTATCATATGTTTTATTAATGTCACACATATAACATTAATGTCCCAATTCAGTGCTAAATTAGAAATTAACCAACTCCAATCGATCATCGGCGAATTGCGCTTAGTTTGTATCTTTGGGGGAAGCATTGCATTGCATTCTCGATAAAGGCTAAACCTGGCTTAGCTTCAAGTCAGTTCCAACTTTCATCGCCATATTTGTTTTACATGACATGTATTATTGTCACACTTTACGTATTCTTAAGCCGTAGGTATTATATATTACTACTGCTCACATTTTCCATATTACACATAGTAATACTATTAATATTTTAATTGGACTAAATATCACTCAGTTGGGTACATTCAACCCATTATCACATTTTAATGTCACCACGATTAATTAATATTAATCATTTAATTTCTTTTCAATAATTATTATGCACTCCACTAATTAATAGAATATAATATTCCATAATATCACTTAATTAACCAATAATTAATCCGGGTTAATTAATTAAACCTTATTCAAATACATTCATGGATAACTTAATCATCATTTAAGATTTTTATTATCCTTATGAGTCCTTAATACCCATCTCTTAGATCTTAAAATCAAAAATCGATCCTATAACCAACTTAATTCTTATTTGGTAACATGCTTAGTAATAAGCGCTTATTGCCCATACCAAAATCAAAGGCGCATAAGTTACGCATTGCGTAATCCGAAACTTATGTTTCTAAATACTTTACACATCCTCCTTAAGTGTTAACTCTTCTAACATCAATCCTCTCTTTGATTCCACATCATCGACAACTATTTTCCTTAGCCATTTAAGGATCACACTTCGAGTTCTAAAACTTTATTTCCCTTATTAGTTTAACCAACTATACATCTCCTTTACGGTTTCTTACCACCAATAACACAAAGCTCGAATATAACACATACATACATTCCTTTAATCCTCACTTCTCGCTGTGTATCAATTAACTCAATAATTCTCTAACCACTTTAAAGGTATATCGATTTCCTTCTCTCGTCAACAACATACACGCATATAAGTCTAAACCTAGCACACATCGAGTCTTTAATAGTATTCAATATAGTACACTAAGTGGTTTCCCACAAACAACCAACAAATTAGTTTTCGTCTCGTCTACACTGTTTTCACAGTGAGTTAGATCGGTTACTAATTAGTATATACCTCCGCTCTCTGAAGGAATCGTTTAGCCCATCTCCTATACATCCACCATTAAAGAGTAAGGTTGCACTACCTTAGACTTGATACGTACTCATACAAATACTCCAGAAATTGGTGATTATCAAAGATATATAATGTCACCAACTTACTATTATAAAATAATTTCACATAAATTATTTAACATCAATAGATAAATTTTATCCATCTTCATATTAATTCATCTCTATAATTTATAACAAATATATAATAACGATATATATTTACTAAACACAAACTCACTTATTACATAACGCATATTACCATATGTAACAAAATACCACATACCTCGTAACACATTTATATTCTCTTGTTCGAACTCATCTCATGCTTTAAGAATTTTATTTACTCAATTCTTATTTTCATATTTTCTAAAAATTCAGGTTCTTACATTGGTGGGCCCCGCTTGATGGTGAAAAATTCTAAAATCATATTTTCAAAGTGTGCGTAGGAAATTTTTTAATAAATAATATTATTTTATTAAATTTTCTACTTTGGTGTTCTAAGCATTTTCCTATAAATAGGGTGCTTATGTTAGAATTGAAAATCACACTAGAATCTGAAGTTTTCTCTCTCTATAATATCTAGCATATTTTTGTGAGTATTTTATTACTTTGAGTGTTGCTATACGGTGCAAGTTTCCTTTAGCGTTATATCTGATATTTCAACTAGAAGTACAATTTTTTTGAGGTAAGGAATGTTATTTCTTTTAATATCATTATACTGGAATATTGGTAAGATTTTTCTTGTGAAATTCTTGTCTTTTTGTGTTGGGGTTACTATTCAAATATACGGCACTATTCACGTATACGACACTATTCACAGAAAAATTAAAATTTTCTTTTCTTGTACAAGTTGTTTATTATGGTTACTAGCTTTGATTGTATCCATGTTTTGATCTTCATTCTTGAATTTTGCTCCACAATGGTTTATTATGGAGTATTTTTGAACATGGATAAACTAAAATACGAATCCTTAGTCCTTGTTCTTTTATCTCATAGGATTCGTTTTCTTTAAAAAAAATTCATCATTACTAGTCCTAAATGATTATATTACTGAATATCTTTGGTCTGTAGTGGAAAGATGAATGATTAACTGATGAATATCTTTGGCCCGTAGTGCAAAGATGAACAGGTGTTGAGATGAACATGACCAACTAGTGATACAAATAAATATCTTTGGTCTGTAAGGCAAAGATGAATATTTGATTTAAGATGTATATTGATCGATGTTACAAGGATAAAATATTGATGATGGACTTTTAAATCTTAGAAGATAGTAGAATTCATTCTCTAATTGATTGTTGTTTCCACTGCAGTTGTTGATCTAAAACTTGTTGTCTATTATATTCTATCAGATTTTCCCCTGTTGAAGACTAATGATAATTTGTTGTATATTATCTTAGTCATAATATTTTTTACTGGGCTAGTTGAGCTCACCCTTTTCCTTTTTGTTCCATTTTTCTTCTCCGGAGGCGAGAATATAACGGGAACTAGTCGGGGTGTGGAGTAATGTTTCCAGTCAGTTGTTTTAGCAGTCCTCACTATTTTATAAAATAGTGTGATAATAATTATAATAAGGACTCTTTTTGAGTTTGAATACTGTCTATTAGACAATATTTGTATTTAAACTCACTGTATATGTGTTGTCGTATTTTACACGAAAATTGTATTAATGAAGTTGTATTTGTTTCTGTACCATGTATTTGGAAACTCAGAATGGGTGATGTATACCTATTTTGGGGGCGTCACAGTTTGTATCAGAGCTTAGGGATATGGTCTCTAGCGGAGATCGGGAAATATAACTAGGAGGGGAGAGATAAGTAAATCCTTCGCTAGTGTGTCCTACCTAAGCTTATTTGTTTGGTCGGTCATAATATAGGGATATTATGTGGCATGTTAATTTCTTTAATTAACTCTTGTTTTATGGCAGTATTTGAGAATGGCAGCTGCAAATGTTAACAATAGAGTGAATGAGACGGTGGAGACACCTTTAATCACCAACCAGGAAAACGTGCAACAGGAAGGCAATATTCCTCCTGTAAACAACACTACCGAACAAACGATGAATGATGGAATGTTTAGAAGCTTTTGTGGGAAAGCCGGATTCGATCAAGGCAGAAATGTGGGTTAAGAAAATTACCAAGATATTTGATGTCTTGGGATGCACAGAGGAACAGAAGGTTCCATTTGCCACCTTTATGTTCCGTGGTGAGGCAGAATACTAGTGGGAGTCTGTGAAGCGTACCCAGCCAGCCACACTCAATATTTCTTAAGAAACGTTTCAAAAACTATTTAATGACAAGTACTTTCCTAAAAGTATTCATCATATGAAGGAGGTCGAGTTTATTAGACTGGAACAAAACAACATGACGGTGTCCCAGTACGAGGCGAAGTTCGCGGAGTTATCCAGGTTTGCACCTCATTTGGTAGAGAATGAGGAATGTATGACGCGGATGTTTCTGAGAGGTCTGAAACCCGATGTCGACATCGGGATTTTTATTTGTCCCTTTCTGTTCTTATTCTTTGGTGTTCTCACGTTAGGTGAGATTTGTTTGAAAAAACAAGTTGTGAAAAGGTCCGACATTTGTATGTCGACGACCTATAAAACTAAGAAAAGGTTTGTACATTGACCCAGTGATGTGACACTGCTAAATGGGTCTGTGAAACCAAGATTCATTAGGGTCCGGGAGCTTGATTATGCGGACGGAAGGTGTTAGGCACCCCCCGACATCCGTGTTACCATGGTGACCGCAACTTTTTAAGAAACTGTTATATAAATGTGTATATGTGTGGGTCAATGTGCTATTTATATGGAAGTAGTGTGGGGCCTCGTTCGCACCTATATACACAGGGTTTGAATTTGTGTAAAAATTATGTTTTAAGAAAGATATGGCAGTGATGTTTTGTAAGAAAAAGGTTTTTCAAACCCTTGTGCTCAATAGTAATTGAGACCTTTTACACTTCCATCTTTATTAAGTGTTCGGCTGGATTGCTTTTAATTTTTGAGATGCGAAGCATCTTCGAGAAAATAATGAACAAAGCAGTGTCGAACTCCTCGTGGGCATGAAAACCATCTGAGGAAATACAACACCGTGAATAAATTTACAAGCTGCGTACAGCTAAAAATGTCCATCACGGGAACTGAATCTAGATCCAGTAAACTGAATCTGTGATCACATGATTCCTAGGCTCACATGATGCCGCAATTTATATGAAAGCGATAGCGATTATATATATATCTATAAGTCGTAAATATATATATCTGAGACATGATCAGCCACCACGAACCACCTCCATGGGGGATCAGAAATGTAAATAAAGTTGTAAAAGCAATCAACCGCCACGAAGTAAACTCCAAGCGGGGACGAGATGTAAAGAAAGCTATAAAAAGCGATCAACCATACTTAAATAAACTCAAAGTAGACGAAATGTAAATATATATATATATATATATATATATATATATATATATATATATAAAATCGATAAACGCACTGCGGATGTAAAATCCGAGGCTCATCGAGCGAGTTTGACAATAGATATATATATATATATATATATATATATATATATATATATATATATATATATATATATATATATATATATATATACGAAAGCAAATAAATGCTCAGCAGCGTAAGTTACAGGCTCAATCGAGGCATAACTCGATAATGTTAGACCATACATAAATATATAATATATATATATATATATATATATATATATATATATACAAACTGAAATGAAACCACGGATCGAAGTCCAGGCATACACACGCAACACGACTCTCAATGTGAAGAATGGTGTGTGCAAAGATGAAGAGAAAGGCTTTAAAGTGTGTAAGAAGGCTTACAGTGGGTTGCCAAAGAAGACTTCTATAACTATAAGTGATGAACACTTGGCTCCCGCCGGTACAAATAGTAGCAATATGTGAGGTCACAAGTGTTTAAAATGAGAAAGCACTCAATTTAGGGTGTGTACAGAGCAAATTTGAAAGGGCTTCCTCGCCTTTTTCTTTTACAAAATGGCCACCCAATCCCTCTATTTTTAGAGGAGGGAGCCGCAGATGTACCTATGACTGCCCGGGGTGCCCTGGGGTCCGCGGGTCCTGCCATCTCGAAGTACGTGTAAGCATACACTATGATGTCTGCTCGAACTTTCAGAATTGCAATCTGGGCATCCGACTGAGGTATGTAAGACCTATTTCGGACCGCCATTGTCGAGAGTTATGAAATGACATAGGATTAGAGGTTGTACGAAGTCAGGAAGATGGGACCATGCCCTCCAGTCTTTAAGCTTCAAATTCTATATGTTGCCCTGCGCAATAGTCACTCGAGATTGGACCTCCTTGGTTCTTATGGGACATTATTGTGTACAAATGTATGTATGAAATGTTGAGACGGTGCGATGTGGTGTCAAGGTGGCAAGATGATGACTTTGCACCTCACCGGGGTTATCTCTAATTTGGGCTGATAAAGTAGACGTTGCTCAGGGTTATCTCTGAGATTGGACTGTTGCAAGTGTTGAAGGTCCTCAGTGTCATCTCTGAGGTGTGCATGTCTTCCCAGTTTTATCTCCGGGTCTTGTACTGAGTGCCTCGGTGTGAGTTCTGAGGTTGAAGCTGATTGCATTCATTTTAACCGAGCATTTCTGGGGTTATGTACGAAACTGCAACTGCACTCCTTGGGGTTATCTCTAAAGTTGGAACTGCTACTCCCAATGTTATTTCTCGGACTGAGACTGAATATCTCGGGGTTATCTCCTAGATAAATCGACCTTCTCCAGTGGAATTTCTGGTATTCGATCTGCATTCCTCGGGGTTATCTCCAAGGTTGGAACTGATACTCTCGGTGTGTGTTCCGGGGATGAGACTGAACTTTTGGTATGATCTGGACTGGATATGAGCTGTCTTCTAGGGTTATCTCTGAAAGATGAATCTGCCCTCCTGCAATGTCAGTGACAGGTGTGCAGAAAATTTCGAGTGTCTACAGATGCCCCTCTTTATCATATTCATGCAATGCAATGGCATGGATAGGATAAAGAATCCTAGACACTTGAAAATGCAACAAGATAAACATGATGCCATGTGCTGCAACATGATGCAAATGCATGATGCATGTGGATTGTTGGATTGCTCTCCAACATGATGGGATGATTGTCGGCTCCCTACTACTTCTGCCTTAGATTGGAAACGATGACAAGCTTGGACGTGTGATCCAAATCTTTTAGGATGTTGATGTTGGGGCTATCACCAAAGTCCTCAATCCTTGATACAGACTTTATTTTGAAGATGTGCCTCTCGTGTACAAGAGATCTGTGGGGATAAAGCTTTGTTTGTTTGAGGATGTGTATAACATATTCCATCATCGATCATCCCCGATGATGTTGATCCTTCCTAGTTTTTATCGCCATGACATATTAATGTTCTGTTGGGTTTACTGCCAACAGTATGTGTTGTCGGTCGTTTCGACCTTTGGCCGACATGTACGCCTTTGGATAAAACCCCTGTTAGGCGGTATCGTCAAGGTCATGACCTTTCACCGACGTGTGAATCAACGGATAAACACGCGTTATAACCCCCATCGGGGATCGGTTTGATCCTCGCTGACGTGTGCATCAACAGAAAATGTGTGATACCCTCGTTGGGGATATGTACTTCGACATATAAAAATGTGTGATACCCCCACCGGGGATTTTTTTATTTGGACAGATGAAAACGCGTGAGGCCCTCGCGCGAGGATATGTACTTTGACATATGAAAATACTTGATACCCCCGTCGGGAATTTTTGTATTTCAACATATGAACACGCGTGATGCCCCCGCTGAGGATTTGATTGAGAATACGTGATGCCCCCGCCGGGGATTTGATTGAGAATTAGGGTGACAACTCTGAATTGGCGGCATTGGACCTGCATAGGGTGACTTGTAATATTTGAGATCATTGGCACAGTGTTCCCTGTGTTTGGGCAAATACCAATGAGGAATGTCTAGACCAACAGTTCAGTCTGAGAAAACAAGGATTGTAAGCTATTCTGCTCAATCGTTTAGCGCTTTTATTCCTAATTTGGCTTTTTAGCTTATAAAAATTCATTTGCAACTCGAACTGAACCGAGCCAGAGGGATGGGACCCAAGTAGGGGTGTCGCAGCACACAGCTTGTACCCATAGTGGACTCGCTTGACCGGTGGCTATTAAATGCCTGGAGGTTGCTTTTATAAGTCATTTTCAAGTTGCGCCGCGAAGAAAATCTGAGAGCTCTTCTTCTGATTTGCTGAGTTCGGGCAACTTTCTGCAAATTTTGAAACTTTCGGGCAACTTGAGGGTGGATGTTATGAGTGGCCTGTTGAGTGAGCCCATACCAGCTGATGTTAGAGTCAGGGATCGCATTCTTCGGCGATTATTCCTGATGATCATTAGAAGCTTCTTCATAGCAGATAACATTTCTGCGGTGTCATTCGTTTTGATCAGCGCCACGCGATATGTGGATCGTATAGGAGAGTATGATTGGGGTTCCTACACCTTTGCCTATTTCTTCAGGGGCATGCATATGCGTTCACAGGACTTGACTGAGGCTTGGTTAGGATTCTACCCATTTCAGCTGATGAGTATTTCTCTTATAATTTCCCATGTATAGGTTAAGAGTGTATACTAACATCAGATGTTTGCCTTTGTGTTTGCAGTTTTGGGCCTATGAGAGGCTTCCATGTTTACATCCTATGAGTGTGTTAGGTTTAGATACCTATCCACGAGGATGGTGATGGCATCATTCCATACTGGCGGAGGTCTTTGTAGCTGAGGGTTTTACTCATTGCCGCCTACAGCTGGAGTTGTTGACAACTGACGTCATCACATGGAATCCCTATTCTGGGGAGCACTTGGCCATTGGATTTGAGGATGGGTACCTGACAGGCGTCGAGCACGCGATATCCACCCATAGGGTTCCTCTCTTCACTGATGGAGGATGGGAGCTCTTTTTAGGAGAGCGTGCTATCAAGAGCACCACAAGAGAGATCTGTATGCTGATCTTGCCTCCTGCTAGGCGTTATTGGCATATGTCACAGTCAGCCGTCATTGATATCCCATTGTTGGGTGTTGACGGTTTTGCATTGTCAGAGGATCCCTGCACTTAGGAGATATTCCAGCATTGGTGGTCCCCTCGTACTATTGGAGCCCAAACCCGTGCCACTCAGTTTATGGGGAATATGGTTCCAGGATCCATGATGATGACAGATTAGCTAGCCTGTGTCCGAGATCCGACTCATTTGACATAGACGACAATGATTTGACCCAATGATCGATCAAGGCGAATTTCTTTATCCGGCATTTGGGTAGAGATCCAGAGAGGCGATTCGTTTAATCCTTCAGCTCAAAGTACCGCCCCTTAGATGACCCATTTGGTTTTGCCGGCACAGATCCTCCTTTGTATAGGCTTGATATCCCTGTTGATAGAGATCGAATGACTCAGGAGGAGTTACATCAGGTGGATAGGATTGATGATGTAGATATTTACACCATTGTCTTCTTCTGATGTGTATTCTCATTATCTCTTTTGATAGGCCTCTGTTAGATATTGAGTGGTTGTGCCCCATTCTCGCTATATCTTTTGATAGGCCTCTATTAGTAGTAGGGCGTCTGTGCCCTATTTCCCTGTATTTTTAGCTGTACAGAGATGATGTATGTAGATGATGATATATTTAGGAATGTATGTACAGCTTTTCATTCCCTATATCATATAGCCATCTATTATCTGTAATGAATGTATCATATTATACATATGTATTTATGTCCAAAGATATTCAACATTTGCCCCTGGATGGTCTTATGATACGACCCACACAGATGTCTTCTTCGACAATCAGCCGCATAGAGCACACTCCACTATTATTGGTGACATCACGTCTTAGATCGTGGTATGATAGTATATCAGAATCAGACAAAGTGACTGTAGATCAGCTGTTGTAGCATACTATGACCCTCTTGATATTTCAGGTTCCCGTAGGATTTGCGGAGGGCATGTTGGATCACTGGGTACAGGAGATACAGGTTTTCTGATTTGGGACCCAGGAGTTGACTCCGACTCTGGAGGAGTATGCACGTTTGACGATGCTGCCACTTGATAGAACTTGCGTGCATATGGCTATTAGGGACATGAGTCGACAGTTCATGACCCTCACTGGATTGAGGCGTAGGAATGTGCAGGATGAGATCACATCTGGCCATGTGATATCCCAGCGTTTTCTAACTGACAGATTTGACTCTAAGGACAGCTATACTTGGCATTCTGGAGATTTCACCATACCAGAGGACCAGTGGCATTTGGCAGGAGTGGATGCATTCTTGATGTGCAAAGTAGCATATGTGTACATGCCACGATATATTGACGAGTTGGATATCGGTGTTATCATGGCAGTGAGAGCTCTCAAAGAGGGTACTTGAGACCGATTGGGACCTTCCACCGACACGGGTACTTCTTTACCCATGATATAGCCATGTCCTACTCCTTTCAGCCCTCAGAGTGTACATGCACTATGTCTTGGTCAATATTCTTGGCGGAGATCAGTGATCCATTTGGCATTCTGCCGTGCACAGGGCTTAGCTCACCCTACAACTTTATTACTCATGCTCCAGGAATGATCTATCTCCCTCTGGCTGGTTTGAGGGGCATGACTACCTACCACCCATTGGCCGTGATGTCGCAGTTTGACCAGTTCCAGGACTTCCATCTTTTTGAGGGGGCGCTAGGTCAGCATTTAGCTTCTCGCCCTCTATCAGCAGAGGACCGATCTCGGGTGTATGCATGTTGGGATCAGCGTGAGTTAGCTTCTTTTTCTTTTAGACATCCGGGCCATTCTCCAGAGTATTCTGCGTGGATAGAGATAGAGACTTCCTCGGCCGCGGTAGTATCCACAGTGCTGAGTAGTGATTCAGACGATGGAGAGCCCATGGAGGACATTAATTCCCACACTGAGGAGGAGCCATCTACTGGGTTGCCAGTATCTCCTTTAGATTCTCCCAATACTAGCACTGTCATGATCCAACATTTTGCATAGTACTTTGAGCAGAGTCTTCATCTAATGACCTTCGAGAGAGATCAGGCTGGAGCCTTGATGTTGACAGCCCTTGATGGGAGAGACGCAACTTTATCAGAGAGAGACGAGGCATTAGCACGTAGAGATGTCACTGTTGTTAAGCGGGATGAGGCCAGGTCAGCCAGAGATGTCCTGACAGTTGAGAGGGATAACGCTATATATGTTCAGGATGTAGCCGTCACAGATAATACTACAGTGAGGTCCCTTACCACTGGCATGATTGCAGAGATGCGCACGTACATTGATGAGCATAGAGTCACCATGCAGATGGTTGTAGATATGTTGGCTCGTGTGGATACCCTTGTACAGGAGACCACAACTTTACCTCCTTCTTCTGAGAGGGATGTCATGTTGGGCTTGATAGTTCGCATATACACTTATTTGTAGACGGGCTTGTATTTTCCTGCACATACTAGCTTAGCCATTTTGTCATGTACAGTTTACATTGTGTATATCAAACAGCATTATATATAGCAGGGAAATATATTTATGATCACTTCCCTTTTAGTTATGCCTTGTTGCTTGCTTGATATTTGCTTGTTTCTTCAGAGCTTGTGATCTTGATGTATTCTGAATTCCTCCTTGATGGATGGACACTGAGTTGTCTCTGGATAGTTCAAAATGGATCGTTGATCTGTGTGTATCCCCTGCCATCTTTTTGGTGTCTTGGGACTGGTTTTTGTATGGAAATGTGGAGAGGAGTGTGTCTTTTCCTCTCTGAGATTGACCGCACCACATATGGTCGCCAGTACTCCTATTCAGGAGGAGCCTAGTTAATTCCATCTCTTATGGATTGATATTTCTCTTTGAGGCACAACCGCAACTTAGATGGTCGCCGAATCTCCTATTTAGGAGGAGTTCAGGTAATTCCATCCCTTTGGTCAAAAGCCGATGAAATGTAGTGGATTGAAGTTTGATCTCAGTACCAGATTGTAAGGCCCCGAATTTTATGAAATAAAAGTATTCAATTTTTCTTATAATTACTATTCAGTAAATGGTTAAATTGATAAAAGTTAAAGTTAAGGGTGATATATATAATTTTTTCAAAATAAGCAAGTGGTTATAAAATATTATTGTCAGAGAATATTCGTTTGGTCGTGGAATATTCTTTTTGTCGGGAATATCAGTACGACGACGCAGCCTTGTGTGGGCCCCATAACGGAAAGCGATTGGATGAAGAAAACGACAAATATAAGTTGTTTATAAATGACGACGTAGTTGTTACCGTTAATACTGTTAAAATACTCGGTGGTTAAAATACAGTAGCACACGGTATTGCACCAATTATTGATTCTTACGTAAGAAAGTACTACTCAATAATTGTTACAGTAATTACTGTTCAATATTATATTTTATTGATTCAATAATTGCTGCGTTGATATTTTATATTACCGTTGTTTTAATAATTGTTACTACACAGTATTTTCCATTATCGAAGCAATAATTCATATTATCTGAATAATATTATTAGAAAACATTATTGGCAATGTCTAGAAAGTTACATCTAAGGAGAGGTTTGGTCACCTAATCATTGCGGCTTGAAGAAGGAGAAATCTTTATCGAAAGCCCCTCTTTCCAGGAAGCGCACTGATTGTCATTATTGTGATTACGTAATATTATTTGTGAATAATTAATTATTGATTAATATGATAAGAAAAATATTCATTTTATGTAGATATAGATGGAGAAAATTTTTAAAGTGACAATTGTTGAAAATTAATATTTTATCTTTTTACGATAAAATAATTCATTTAAATATATTATTTTAATAATATATTAACGGTGATATTTTATAATGAATGTGCGATATGTGAGTATATGAGGAGGAAGAGTATTTTTGTGGCATTAAATGATTAACACATGTTTTGTGTGTCGGTGGACCCCATTTCTTGACTGAAATTTGATTATAGCCTATAAAATCGTCCGTTTATGGATTTCGGTCAATTTTTGTTTGGAATTTGGAAAAACTTTCTTCTGTAAAGTTGTAGAGAATTAAATTTCCTATAAAAAGTCGCGAGATTCGAATTTTCTGACAAAAGGGCTATTTATTATGAATTATTGAAGTTCTGAAGTTCCGAAATAGTTAATTTTTGAAGTTTTAATTATGTTAAATAAGAAAAACGTTTTTTAAAAGTTTTGTGAGGTGGGCTACTTGTGTTGAATGCTGAATTCAGTTGATAAAAAGTGTGCGTAAGAATTTATTAAATATATATTAATATTTTATTAAATTTTCTGCTTTGGTGTTCTTAAGCATTTTCCTATAAATAGGGTGCTTAGGTTAGAATTGAAAATCATACCAGAAATTGAAGTTTTCTCTCTCTATATTATCGAGCGTATTTTTGTGAGTATTTTGAGTATACTTTGAGTATTGCTATATACGGTGCAAGTTAGATTCAATATTATATCAGACATTCGATCTTTCGCTCTTTTGAGGTAAGGGATAGTACGGGATTTTAAGGGTTATGATATTTTTTTAGTTTCGAAATTTTTCTGAACCTTCAAAAATTCTGGAAAATTTTGAAATGATATTTTGATGAGTTTTGTAGATTGTGTCCAAAAATGGCGATTTTTGGATATAGAGATAGGAGTTATGGATTTTATGAGAAAAGACTATTTTAAAAGTAACCGCTTATAACTCCTTGTGATTAACTCCAAAATTGATGAAATTTTTATTGGGAGTACATCTATATAATATCAGTATACCGTGTAAATTTCAGAATTTTGGATAAAAGTATAATTTATGATAAATGTTTAAATATTCGGTGGTTTTGGCCATATGAAAATAGTAAATGAATTTTTAAAATTTCGAGAAAAATATATGTTCAATATGGGACTATGTTATACTAAATTCCAGAAAAGAAATATTTTTGGAACTGATTTGGTATTTTTCATGAAAATGTTCTAGTTATGAGTAAATGAATTAAATATGTTATGTGAAGTAAGAAAATTGGAAAATATGATTTTATGGCTTGAGAATCATATATGAGGTATATCTGATTTTTGATGAGGGTTTTGGTTATTGGTGATGAAATCTTATGAGTTTGACATTTTATGATGATTAAATGCATTAATTAGTAAAGTGTAAACAATTTAATTAAATTGTTTATAAGTTTTAAAAATTATTAAATATTGTTGTAATATTAAGAATATTAAGATTTTGATATTATTAAGTGATTTTATAAAAGTTGGATTAAGGTTTTATAAATATTGATATAGATTTTATTATGAAACTTTATCTTTTCGTGTCGAGGTTAGTATGCACGTATACGGTACTATGTACAAATACGGGGTACTATTCACGACAAATTGGTTTCTTCTCTGACCAAATTATCGTTGATTTATGAATCTTACTTTTGAAATTAAAACCATGTTTTGATTATATTATTTTTATATAACATTCTTATAACCCTAATGATGATATTTCTCTTTGACTTGAGTGTAAAGATGGGTAGATTATTGGTATGATCGTGACTATAGGTTCTCTTTGGCGATGAGTGCAAAAGTTGAATTGTTCGATGGTATGATCATGACCATTTAATTTACAATTGAATATTTTTAGCTTAAGTGAAAAGGTGAATTGATCAACATGGTTATAATTATTGTTATATAACCACGAAATGATTATGTATTTCTTTGATATATGAATATCTTTGGCTCGTAGTGCAAAGATGACTTGTTGATTAATATCTTAGCCTGTAGTGCAAAGATGAATTATTGATGAATATCTTTTGCTCGTAATGCAAAGATGGCTGTTGTTGAATATCTTTTGCACAGTAGTGCAAAGATGAATTATTGATGAATATCTTTGGCTTGTAATGCAAAGATGACTGTTGTTGAATATCTTTGCTTTTGTAGTGTAAAGATGGCTGTTGATGAATATCTTTGGCCGTGGTGCAAAGATGAATTTATTAGTATGATTATGAACATGAGCTGTGATTTGGTATAACCATGATCTTTGATGTTTTGAGTGTAAAGACAAGTGATGAAAATTATCTTTGTCTTGGATGAGGAAAGAAATTTAGAACTACAATTACGATTATGAGTTATACACGTGATTGTGGATGAGGAATTGTTGATTGATGTTACGAGGATAAAACATTGTTGGTGGACTTTTAACATGGAGAAAATAATAGATTTTATGGTCTATTTGACTCTTCTAATGGATTGCTCGTTCGCGCAACTATGGTTGAAAAGTTTTATCATCTACCATATGTTCTAAATCTACGATTTATTCTTGATGAAGACTATTGATAATTTATTTATCTTTAGTCATAATATTCTTTTGAGCTAGTTGTGCTCACCCTTTTGTTTCACAATTCCTTTCGGATAATAAAAGTGTATTTGGGTCGAGCGGGGATAGCGAGGAATAGAATGGTGGTCTATAGATGTTGAGGGTGAGGTGAATTTAACTTGAAGGGTGTTTTGCCACTATCATACAGAGATGTCTAATGACATACAACCTCGTGTCATCATAAGATATGGTTGTGCTCATCCACTTGTCGAGTATATTTACAAGCACTACCTATATAGTCTTGGTGTTTGTTTGGAGTATAATACCCAATTAGAGGCAGTGGAGATAATGATATGTCAAGAGAAGACTCACCATTGGGAAGAATATGATAGTAATCTTCTCGTTTTTCTTTGGGGTTTATTGGGTCAACCAAGGATAATTCTGTGGCCATATGATATCTACCATAACCTAAAAGCATGGCCTCCCATGTATGAAGGTTTCCTTGAGCACTTCCCAAAGATTCTAATTTCTAAAAACAGTTTTTGACTATACCTTTATGTAAGGTGTCATTGTGACGTGCTACAGTTGGTATATATTTGTATCCAAACTCATAGCATATGTGTTGTTGTATTTTTCATGACAATTGTTGTAATAAAGTTGTAGTTGTTTTCCGTACCATATATTTGGCGACTCAGAATGGGTTGGATGGAATGGACCTATTTTGGGGTCGTTACACAGATGACAAGTCTTTGTGTTTTAGTAGGGGCTGAGACCGAACCATAAATGGCTGCCTACATACTCCTATTGAAGAGGAGATCAGGTCTGTGTAGTTCGAACCTGGTGTTAGAGGTTCAATGATGTTTGTGGCAGAAAGGGTGTAGGAATGTTTTTCTTATTTTTGTTTTTGTAATGAGAAGGGTGTAGAAATGTTTTTGTTATTTTTGTTTTATTGCGACCGGGCCATATAAAATGGTTTCCTACGTACTCTAATGTATCAAGGAGATCAGGTCGACATAGTTCACCCCTCAGGACGATTTGTAGCCAAAAAACTTGATCCCAAGCGCAGGACAAATTGCGAGGAAAAAGAAAGTTTGATCCTAAGTTCAAGATAAACTGCAGGTGTGAAAACGTTTGATCCCATGTTTGGGACAAACTGCAAGTGTGAAAGGTTCAATCCCTAGTGGGATAACCGAAGTTGTATGAATGGAGTGAAACCAGGCTGCTGGCTTGAAGAGTATGTTTCCCTGAGGGGCAAAGTGTGGAAAAGAGTTGTATGTAGTGAAGGGTTATAGAACCGGAATGATTGATGATTTGATGATCCAACACAAGGATGTTTTCTTGATGGTAACTTCAGACATAGTAACGTTTCACGGCGTCCGAGTTGATGAGTTGTGGAAATTCATCGCCGTCCATTTCCTGCAATATGAGAGCGCCTCCTGTCAATACCTCCTTGACAACAAATGGGCCTTCCCAGTTAGGGGCGAATTTTCCCTTGGACTGATCTTGGTTGTCAATGATCTTCTTTAAAACCAAGTCATGTTGTTTAAACCATCACATGGCCGGACTTTTTACATTGTAGGATCTGGCGATCCTTTGTTGATATAACAGACCATGGAAGATAGCCGCGGTTCGCCTTTCGTATATTAGAGACAATTGGTGATACATGTCTTGTACCCATTGGTCTTCATCCAGCTGAGCATCTATCAACACTTTGAGGGATTCCATTTCCACTTCTACGGGGAGCACTGCTTCCATCCCATAGGTTAATGCGTAGGGGGTTACCCCAGTGGAAGTTCGCATTGATGTTCTGTAGGCTAAAAGTGTGATAACCCGGGATTTCGAATATTCAAAATTTTACGAATAATTTTTTTTAAATATTAATATTGATTATTAATTTTGTGGAAAGTATCTATGATACGAGTCTCGAGAAGGTCAAATTGTATATTGACTAATAAAATTAGAGTAGAGTTGTGCTTAACAGCTTTAGAAACCCTAACCCTAATTCCTGGATAGGGATTTGATAGAAAATAACATTAAAATAATTATTTTGATAAATATGTGTTTGTGCTGTATAGAAATTTTGATCAATGATTGATCGGATAAGGTTTGTAATTAGTAAACCCTAATAAGGGATTAGAAACCCTAATCTCAGATTTAAAAAATCAATTGTATAGTTAAAAACCCTAATTGTACGCCGGGAAACCCTAATTTCATATTCGGGAATCCTAAACCCTAAATTAGGAAACCCTAATCCTAATTAGTAAGATGAATGTGTTTATTAAACTTAAATATGATTAGAAAACTCTAATTATATTTTTGTTATCTTAATTTTTATTTTACAAACCCTAATTGTAATTTAGAATTTTTATTTTTCTAATTAAAACCCTAATTAGGAAACCCTAATCCTAATTAGCAAGCCTAAGGTGATTATTATGTGTTAATATAATTAGGGAACCCTAATTATACTTTAGAAATATTAATTTCCATTTAAAACCCAAATTACATTTTTAAAAATTCTTAATTTTCTATTTTTAAACCTTAATTAGAAAATTCTAGAATTGGAGTTTTTAAAACCTAAGGGTTAGAACCTTAGGGTTAAACCCTAAGGGTTTGTGCATTTGTCAAGATTGCCATTAAAATCAATTTGCAAAAGACCAAAATGCCCTTTTAGTTTATTTTAATATGGTAACTTGTAAAAATATCAAGAGATTTAGTTGGTGAACAACTAAATTGACTTCGGAGTGTATATCTTAGCCCAATTAGCCAAAATATCAGATTATGCAATGAATCTAGTGATTATATAAGTGTTAAAGAGAGAGAAAATCCATATAATTTGTTCATTTGTTATCTTGTTCTCACCAACTCTCACTCTCCTAAACCAACGAAATAAATAAATAGATCAGTCCTAGAATCAGCCCTAGATCAAACAATATCAGATAAGGAGATCTAACATCAAAGATCTAGCAAGAAGATATAAATCTTAAAACCTAATTTGATCTTGTATACTTAGATAAATTTTGTGTTTTTGTGTTTAGAATCTTGCTAATGGATGTTTTATGAAGATCTATGATGATCTATCATGAATCCATAGCATCAAAGTGCCTTAAAATGAAGTTTTCAAAAACTGTTCTTGAGTAGTTTTTTTGTGGTCTGACAAGAAATGGCAGTAGCCTCATATCATTGCTCGTTTACTATTTTTGTTGTTTTAAAGTTGTTACATGTAGCCTGGTATGTTGTGTTTGACCTGCAAGTGGAATTAGGGTCATTGGATGTCTAGATCATGCATTATTAACGGTCAAACATCGTTGACCGAGCTTGACCGGGTGAAATCTGGGTAACCCAGAAAGTTTAAAACCGTGTCTGACAACCTTTTGAACGGCCCAGATCTGATAGATTTGATTTCGGTTGATGGTGTTTCTGTAACCAATGTATAGACTGGAATATGTACTTTATGTTTATGTCTTTATATCGTGTTATTAATTAACAGATTGAATGTAATAGAAGCTCAAAGTAGCCATCCGAGCCTGACTTAGCATTTCTATAAAAAACCCAGAAACTATGTGAATACTTTTTCTGACAACGTTTGACCAAGTTGAATCTGGTGATTATATTGTTGTTAGATTGAGTTGTTGTTATGTAGTTGTTCCTTTGTATGAGTACTAGAGGTATGAACCAAGAACAGACTTGTTTAATGAACAGAACCTAGAAATTATCGAGCATCAAGATGGGTACTCGAAACTGCCTGGGTTTCTGGGTAACCCAGAAAACCCAAGAACACGTTGTCAGTGATTTTGGAGACTCAGATCTCCTTGTTGAAAAGTGTTATCACCAAGATGTTAGTTGATAATTGTAGAGTTACATTTCTACTACAGGATCATGGTTAGAAATTGCCCAGAAACAATTTTGGTTGAGAATTACATCCGGTCAAAGTTGACCCCGTGTACTGTCGGCAATCAGTGTTCTTGAGGCTCAAGAACAACAACAGCGACGCTAACTATTGCTAAAGACCTACAGCGACGGTTTTATTTATATTCTGAATATTCCGGAAATTATTTAAAAATAGAAATAAATTATAAAAATGACCAAAAATGGTTTTAAAAATCATTTTAAATTCTGAAAACTAACTTTTAATTATTTGGGATACTTTTCATTAATATTTTCTAATTATTTGGATATTAATGATATTTAATTTATTTAATTAGTTTGTTAAATAAATTATAGAAAAATGATTTTATTATATAAAAATCATTTTAAATATATAAAAATCATTTTAAATAAGAATAATGTATTTAAAAATATTTTGAGTTATAAAATATAACTTTTAATATTTTGGATAATTCTCATTAATAAATTAATATTAATGATATTAGATTTATTTAATTATTATATTAAATAAATGAATTAAAAATGATTTTATTGATTTAAAAATTATTTAAAAATGAGAAAAATGTTTAAGAAATATTTTAAGTTATAATTAATGACTTTTGATATTATGATAATAATTTCATTAATATTTAAATATTAATGGTGATGATTTAAAATAATTTTAATTATTTTAAAAATCATTTAAGTAGAATATTGATGATTTAAAAATATTTTAAGTTATTAATAATAACTTTAATATTTTGACAAGTATAACATTAATATTTTTATATTATTAAATATTAATGATAATAATATTATTTAATAATTAAATCATTTAAAAATTATTTAAGTGTTTGAAAAATTATTATAAATTATACTAATTGCTTATAAATTATTAAAAGCTTCCGAAAAATATTATTAACGATATTTGACTTATCTAAAATAATATTGAAGCTTAGAGACCAAGTTTAATTGACAATCAATGTGTTAATTGTCGGATAGGGTGACCAGAACACCGAGATGAGACCGAAGTCCAACCAGACCGAACTAGTTAGACTTGTTAAGTGTTTATATAGGCTATAAACACTAATATGGCTATGTGGTAATGTACCTAGGAGAAGTTTGATTGTAGAATACAGTGTTATGTGTTATAAATTATTGTGCTAATTATGAGACTGATATTATTGGTTATAGGTCTTACGAACGCAGATAAGTTTATTGTGTAGCTATAATCAACGCGGAAGGTAAGTTTCCTAACTCAACCTTGAGTTATATTCATTCAATTATTATAGTGGTTAATTATTGTTAATTTTACCACGTCCAGGGATTTATTGTTGATTATTTGCAGTTAGTGCATGTTTAATAATTCAAATTGAATTACTGATTCGGAGAATATACATTTTTAGAATAACTGTTGTTGGATATTCATATTCATAGACGATTGAATTGACAGTACATATAATTCCTGTTTATTGTCAAATTATGTTGAGAAATGTCTTAGCTAATTATTCTGGCTAGACGAACATTTGTTAGAACTTGATAAATTCGAGAAGAGAATTCAATTATTATTGGTAGATCGATGCCAATTATTTCAGCTAGATAGATAAGTAAATAGAAATTGAAATCATTGTGTTTCGTTGTTAAATCAAATTTTGATTCAAAGACTGAAAAGAACAACCTTTTATATAAAGGGAACATTTTAGGTCGTATATTCGGCCATTTCACACTGTTAAGTATTATGCATAATATAGGGTATAAGGAGTTGGCCTGCTCTAAGTACTTGCAGAGGGGTATGATTTAATCTTTATGGTTATCTGATACTCCTGCGTATGTATCAAAGTAAATCTTTGATAGATACCCGAGAAAAGAAGTTCTAGATCTATTGTGATCACTCAGCATAAATCTAGAAAACATTCCACTTTGTAATTGCGCAGAATTGATTCTTGATTATTCATTAGAATATCGCAGAAACTTTGAAAGCGTTGTACTCTTTCATTATCAGATTATTGTGTTGCCTAGAATACGAGAATACTTGTTATTGATTAACGATTTATTCAGCTATTTCAAAGTTCACCGAACTTTGGTTTCATTCTATCAAAATAGATAGTATGTTCTTATTGATTCATATACATTTATTGTATGTCTTAACTTGCGGGGCAAACTTGTTGCTCACCCTTGCTATATATAAAACATTTCAGTTAGAAACGAAGAGGCCAGCGGATCGAAGAAGAACAAAGGCAAAGGTAAGATGCTGGAGTAGTATAATGAACAATATTATTATTATCTTGTATTGTATTGTAAACCCTCTTTGTATATATAAGGGGTATTTCTGTAATGTTTAGGTTAGTGGACCTGGGACTTATGTATTAACAACATATGTTAATGAGTTATGTATTCCTATTTATATTTAAATGTGTAGTTAGATGTTATTATATTGTGGATCGTGAACACCAAACTTGGGGGTCAGGTAACCCGGATTTGGGGGTGTCACAGGTTGGTATCAAAGCTGTAGTGACCAAGGTGTCACAAGTTAGTAAAAGAGATGTAGGTTATAAACCTTAAGTGGGGTGGGGGGAAACCTTAGGATTATAAACATAAGCGTGATAGAGAATACTCATTTAGATTACTAAGTGAGAGATTGATAAAACGTATTGATGGTGAGATATTACAACACTTAGTGTGAGAATATTGTATTGTTGAAGTACTAATCAAGTTATTTAAACTGATTGTAGGATGTCTGGAGAAGATGAAACGAGTTCAAAGATGCTAGCAGTTGTTGCACCAGTGCCAGAAGCCGAGGTGCTAGCACAAAGCGAATCAGTTGAGAAGGTGGGAGAAGATGAACCTATTATCAATCTGGGGAGCAATCATGATGATTATCCCGAGATGTATCTGAGTGGAGATGAGAAGGCAGAGTCTGAAGAAGCTAAGGTGGAGTTAAAGAATAAGATCAAAGTTGGAGAACAAGATCAACTATCTGTAGAAGTTCAAGAACTCCGGAGTAAAGTTTTTCTCTTGGAGGAGTTATGGAAGACAGAGCGAGCGTTACGCGAAATGACTGAAGAACGGAACGAGCTCAAGGTGCAGGTGGACAGAATGAAGGCTGAAGGTGGTGGATCATCTGAAGGAACCAGCAAGAAGGATAAGAAAAAGAGAAAGAGGGACAACGACAGCCCTAATTCAGAAAAGTCAAACCCGAAGAAGAAGGAAGCATGTAGCAAGTGTGGAAAGACTAACGCGGGAGAGTGCATAATGTGGAAAAATGTATGTTTCAACTGTAAGTAGGAAGGACATATTTCTTTGTATTGTCCTAAGCCGAATATGAAGAAGTGTTTCTCATGTGGAAGAACGGGTCACGAATTCAACAAGTGTCCCAACAAGAAGAAGACTGGTGAAGGGAGTGGACGGTAGATAGCTTAAGTTTGAGCGTTAGTATATTTTGGTAGAAGATTATGATATTAATTGTTGTAATATCACAAATGATGTGTGAACATATGTAAATATAGATATGTTTGTATGAATGAAATATTTATTTTCTATATAAATATAATATTAATATTAATTTGTGTGTTCGTAAAACTCATACTTATGGTAAGTTAATGACTCATGATTATATGAAATGTTCTGAACCCCTCAGCGAATGGACGCCAAAGGTCTGACTAGGATAAGTTCATACACTCATATAATTGTGGCAAGTTCCTGAACTCATAACTGTGGTAAGTTTGACGAACTGGTAATAACTATGTTTGAATGGAGAATTGCAACTTTTTGTGTAAAGTTGTGTTGTTAATCCTGATATGATTTAAAAAGGGATAGTAAATGTGTTAAGTACTATATGTACTATGTGCTATTTCAATAAATATGCGATTATATGAGAAATATGTGTTGAATTCTAATTGTGTTAAGAATTTTTGTAAAGAAAGAGAATTAATATAAGATTTTATTTAAATCAGATCATGCCGCTTAGACAACAAAATCGAAACCAACGAGAAAAATAGTCAGTGAATAACGAAGGAGGTCAAGCTGACCCGATGCAAAACTTTTTAGATATGATAGCCGAAGCTATGGAAAATAGGGCTCCAGCAAGAGGAAGAGCGAGAAATCAGCCAGCTGATAGATTGGCTAATTTCAAGGACTTTAAAGCGGTAGGACCGCCAGAATTCAAGGGAACCATAGGTCCGATTGAAGCCCAAACTTGGGTGAAGGAGATGGAGAAAGCATTCGTCATTACGCAAGTGGCGGAAGAGTAAAAAATGGCTTTTGCAACTTATTTGATGAAGGGAGAAGCCAATTACTGGTGGGAGACTAATCAGGCAAGAGCTGGTACAACGGTGGTGTTGTGGACAAGATTCAAGGAGTTGTTCTTTGAGAACTACTTCTCACCGAGTATGCAATCTAGAATGGAAGTTAAATTTCTAGAATTGAAGCAGGAGAACATGTTGGTAACAGAATACGCTGCAAAATTCAACGAGTTGGCAAGATTTGCACCTCATCAGGTGGACACAGAAGTGAGAAAGGCGAGAAGATTTGAGAACGGACTAAAGTCGGGGATATTCAACAAGGTAGCGGTATTGTAGCTCAATACGTTCGCAGCTTTGATGGAGAAGGCGTTAATTGCTGAAGGAGGGAGCGAAGCTGCGTCTCAATTTCACCACGATAAGAAGAAGAAGATAAACAATGGAGGAAACAGTGGTGGTAGTAATCTGAATAAGAGGAAATGGAGTGAGAATACCGAATTGGGTAATAAGACAGAAGATAATAGGAAAGGAAGGGAGCCATGTTCGAATTGTGGGAAGAACCATGTTGGAGTTTGCCTGAAAAAGAAGGGAGTTTGCTATAACTGTGGGCAAGAGGGGCACATGTCACCCAATTGTCCCAATCTGAAGAAAATTCAAGGTTGTTTTGTGTGCCGATCGACTGACCATATTGTACGGAACTGTCCAAAGAAGAATGCGGAAAAGGTAAATGTCAACAAGGGACACGGTGGCGGAACCTTGGCAATTCGAGGACCTAAACAGCCAGGAAGACCAACGGCCCGTACATTCAACATGACGACGCAGGATACAGTGGCTGCCCAGGAGGTGGTAGCAGGTAACGATTTCATTTAGAAATTTAGTTACGCGAATAATATGAGTAAGATAATTTTGTGAACTGTTTTCTCTTATAGATTAAAATCACAAGTTAGAATTATAAAACACAAATTAATATTGTGTTGATAAAAATGAATCGATGATACAACTTTAAAAGATTATAGAGAATAAGAAAGCGGTGATTCCAAGGACAGAATCCTTTTAAGGAGGGGTGAATGTGATAACCCGGGATTTCGAATATTCAAAATTTTACGAATAATTTTTTTTAATATTAATATTGATTATCAATTTTGTGACAAGTATCTATGATACGAGTCTCGAGAAGGTCAATTTGTATATTGACTAATAAAATTAGAGTAGAGTTGTGCTTAACAGCTTTAGAAACCCTAACCCTAATTCCTGGATAGGGATTTGATAGAAAATGATGTTAAAATAATTATTTTGATAAATATGTGTTTGTACTGTATAGAAATTTTGATCAATGATTGATCAGATAAGGTTTGTAATTATTAACCCCTGATAAGGGATTAGAAACCCTAATCTCAGATTTAGAAAATCAATTGTAAAGTTAAAAACCCTAATTGTACGTCGGGAAACCCTTATTTCATATTCGAGAATCCTAAACCCTAAATTAAGAAACCCTAATCCTAATTAGTAAGCTGAATGTATTTATTAAACTTAAATATGATTAGAAAACCCTAATTATATTTTTGTTATCTTAATTTCTATTTTACAAACCCTAATTGTAATTTAGAATTTATATTTTTCTAATTAAAACCCTAATTAGGAAACCCTAATCCTAATTAGCAAGCCTAAGGTTATTATTATGTGTTAATATAATTAGGAAACCCTAAATATACTTTAGAAATATTAATTTCCATTTAAAACCCTAATTACATTTTTAAAAATTCTTAATTTTCTATTTTTAAACCCTAATTAGAAAATTCTAGAATTAGAGTTTTTAAAACCTAAGGGTTAGAACCTTAGGTTAAACCCTAAGGGTTTGTGCATTTGTCAAGATTGCAATTAAAATCAATTTGCAAAAGACCAAAATGCCCTTTTAGTTTATTTTAATATGGTAACTTGTAAAAATATTAAGAGCTTTAGTTGGTGAACAACTAAATTGACTTGGGAGTGTATATCTTAGCCCAATCAGCCGAAATATCATATCATGCAATGAATCTAGTGATTATATAAGTGTTAAAGAGAGAGAAAATCAATATAATTTGTTCACTTGTTATCTTGCTCTCACCAACTCTCTCTCTCCTAAACCAACGAAATAAATAAGTAGATCAGTCCTAGAATCAGCCCAAGATCAAACAATATCAGATAAGGAGATCTAAGATCAAAGATCTAGCAAGAAGGTATAAACCCTAAAACCTAATTTGATCGTGTATGCTTAGATAAATTTTGTGTTTTTGTGTTTAGAATCTTTCTAATGGATGTTTTATGAAGATCTATGATGATCTATCATGAATCTATAGCATCAAAGTGCCTTAAAATGAAGTTTTCAAAAACTGTTCTTGAGCATTTTTTGTGGTCTGACAAGAAATGGCAGTAGCCTCAGATCATTGTTCGTTTACTATTTGTGTTGTTTTAAAGTTGTTACATGTAGCCTAGTATGCTCTCTTTGACCTGCAAGTGGAATTAAGGTCATTGGATGTCTAAATCATGCGTTATTAACGGTCAAACATCGTTAACCGAGCTTGACCGGGTGAAATCTGGGTAACCCAGAAAGTTTAAAACCGTGTCCGACAGCTTTTTGAACGGCCCAGATCTAACAGATTTGATTTCGGTTGTTGGTGTTTCTATAAAAAACATGTATAGACTGGAATATGTAATTTATGTTTATGTCTTTATACCGTGTTATTAATTAACAGATTGCATGTAATAGAAGGTCAAAGTAGCCATCCGAGCCTGACTTAGCATTTCTAGAAAAAACCCAGAAACTCTGTGAACACTTTTTCTGACAACATTTGACCAAGTTGAATTTGGTGATTATATTTTTGTTAGACTGAGTTGTTGTTATGTAGTTGTTCCTTGGTATGAGTACTAGAGGTATGAACCAAGAACACACTTGTTTAATGAACAGAACCTAGAAATTATCGAGCATCAAGATGGGTACTCGAAACTGCCTGGGTTTCTGGGTAACCCAGAAAACCCAGTAACACGTTGTTAGTGACTTTGGAGACTCAGATCTCCTTGTTGAGAAATGTTATCACCAAGATGTTAGTTGATAATTGTAGAGTTACATTTCCACTACAGGATCATGGTTAGAAATTTCCCGGAGACAATTTTGGTTGAGAATTACATCCGGTCAAAGTTGACCCCTTGTACTGCCGTCTGTCAGTGTTCTTGAGGCTCAAGAACACCAACAGTGACGCTAACTATTGCTAAAGACTTACAGCGACAGTTTTATTTATTTTCTGAATATTCCAGAAATTATTTAAAAGTAGAAATAAATTATAAAAATTACCAAAATGGTTTTAAAAATCATTTTAAATTCTGAAAAATAACTTTTAATTATTTGGGACTTTTTTCATTAATATTTCTAATTATTTGGATATTAATAATATTTAATTTATTTAATTAGTGTGTTAAATAAATTAGAGAAAAATGATTTTAATTATATAAAAATCATTTTAAATAAGAATAATGTATTTAAAAATATTTTGAGTTATAAAATGTAACTTTTAATATTTTTGGAGAATTCTCATTAATAAATTAATATTAATGATATTAGATTTATTTAATTATTATATTAAATAAATGAATTAAAATGATTTTATTAATTTAAAAATGAGAAAAATGTTTTAAGTTATAATTAATGACTTTAAATATTATGATAATAATTTCATTAATATTTAAATATTTATGGTGATGATTTAAAATGATTTTAATTATTTTAAAAATCATTTAAGTACAATATTGATGATTTAAAAATATTTTAAGTTATTAATAATAACTTTAATATTTTGACAAGTATAACATTAATATTTTTATATTATTAAATATTAATGATAATAATAATATTTAATAATTAAATCATTTAAAAATGATTTATGTGTTTGAAAAATTATTATAAATTATAATTATTGCTTATAAATTATTAAAAGCTTCCGAAAAATATTATTAATGATATTTGACTTATCTAAAATAATATTGAAGCTCAGAGACCAAGTTTAATTGACAATCAATGTGTTAATTATCGGATAGGGTGACCAGAACACCGAGATGAGACCGAAGTCCAACCAGACCGAACTAGTTAGACTTGTTAAGTGTTTATTTAGGTTATAAACACTAATGTGGCTATGTGGTAATGTGCCTAGGAGAAATTTGACAGTAAAATACAGTGTTATGTGTGATAAATTATTGTGCTATTTGATAGACCGATATTATTGGTTATAGGTCTTACGAACGCATATAAGTTTATTGTGTAGCTGTAATCAACGCGGAAGGTAAGTTTCTAACTCAACCTTGAGTTATATTCATTCAATTATTATAGTGGTTAATTATTGCTAATTATACCATGTCCAGGGATTTATTGTTGATTATTCGCAGTTAATGCTTGTTTAATAATTCAAATTAAATTACTGATTTGGAGAATATACATTTGTAGAATAACTGTTGTTGGATATTCATATTCGTAGAAGATAGAATTGACAATACATATAATTCTTATTTATTGTCAAATTATGTTGAGAAATGTCTTAGCTAATTATTCTGGCTAGACGAACATTTGCTAGAACTTGATAAATTCGAGAAGAGAATTCAATTGTTATTGGTAGATCGATGCCAATTATTTTGGCTAGATCGATAAGTAAATAGAAATTAAAATCACTGTGTTTCGTTGTTAAATCGAATTTTGATTCAAAGACTGAGAAAAACAACCTTTTATATAAAGGGAATATTTTAGGTCGTATATTCGGCCATTGCGCACTGTTAAGTATTATGCATAATATAGGGTACACGGAGTTGGCCGGCTCTAAGTACTTGTAGAGGGGTATGATTTAATCTTTATGGTTATCTGATACTCCTGCGTATGTATCAAAGTAAATCTTTGATAGATACTTGAGAAAAGAAGTTCTAGATCTAGTGTGATCACTCAGCATAAATCTGGAAAACATTCTATTTTGTAATTGCGCAAAATTGATTCTTGATTATTCATTAGAATATCTTAGAAACTTTGAAAGTGTTGTACTCTTTCATTATCAGATTATTATGTTGCCTAGAATACGAGAAGACTTGTTATTGATTAATGATTTGTTCAGCTATTTCAAAGTTCACCGAACTTTGGTTTCATTCTATAAAAATAGATAGTCTGTTCTTATTGATTTATATACATTTATTGTATGTCTTAACTTGCGGGGCAAACTTGTTGCTCACCCTTGCTATATATAAAACATTTCAGTTAGAAACGAAGAGGCCAGCAAATCGAAGAAGAACAAAGGCAAAGGCAAGATGCTGGAGTAGTATAATGAACAATATTATTATTATGTTGTATTGTATTGTAAACCCGTTTTGTATATCTAAGGGGTATTTCTGTAATGTTAAGGTTAGTGGACCTAGGACTTATTTATTAACAACATATGTTAATGAGTTATGTATTCCTATTTATATTTAAATGGGTAGTTAGATGTTATTATATTGTGGATCGTGAACACCAAACTCGGGGTTAGGTAACCCGGATTTGGGGGTGTCACAAACAAAGTAAGAGGCAATAAGTCAGGCCATCCTTTGTGGTTGGTGGACATCTTTTGCATGAACTTCTTGATGTTTTTGTTAGCCACTTCAATAGCACCATTCATCTTTTGACGGTAGATGACGCAGTTAAGGTGTTTGATGTTGAATTTACTACATAACTCCTCCATCATTTTGTTGTTGAGGTTTTTAGCATTGTCTAATACAATTACCTATGGTTGTCCATATCGACAAATGACATTGTTTCTAATGAAAGCAATGATGACTTCTTTGGTAACCCTGGGGAAGGAGGCTACCTCTACCCATTTGGTGAAGTAGCCGATCATGGTGAATATATAGCAATGCCCATTACTGGCTTTGGGATCGATGGGCCCAATCACGTGCATTTCCCACAGTGAGAAGGGCCAAGGTGAACTCATATTGTGGAGCTCCCTCGGAGGGGCGTGGATGGCATTTCCATAAATTTGGCATTGATAGCACCTCTTGATGTGATCATCACAGTCAGCTTTGAGGGTAAGCCAGTAATGTTCTGTTCTGAGGATCTTCTTAACAAGTAGAGGGTCGCTCATGTGTGGGCCACATACTCCACCATGGATCTCATCCATGATCCTCTGAGCTTGGTCTTGGTCCAGACATCTGAGGAGACCTAGTCCTGCATCTCTTTTGTAGAGTGCATCTCCGTTCAGGTAGAATTTCATAGAAAGTCGATGGATCCGCCTTTTCTCAGTCGGGCTCACCTCAGCAGGTGTAGATCCATCTTGTAAGTACTCCTTGATGTGCTGATACCAAGGATGTTGGATGGGAGGTAGCTCATCCGATACTTCTTCAACATAGTTTCCATAGGCTGGTGCCTTTTGCAGGGCAAATGTGACGCTTGGCATTTGTTCCTTATCAGGCATATGAATCAAGGAGGCCAAAGTTGGTAATGCGTCTACAAAGTCATTTCTATTACGAGGAATGTGTAGAAAGAAGATCTCTTCGAACTCTGAAGCCATATGTAAAAGTTGTCGATGGTAAGGCAGCAAATGTAGCTCTTTGGTTTGATAGATTCCCGTGTATTGTTTAACTACCAACTCTGAATCCCCAAAGACAGTTAACTGCCTGATGCCCATTGAATGAGCAAGTTCTAGCCCCATGAGACAGCCATCATACTAAGCTATGTTGTTGGTGTTGGAAAACTACAATTTGAAGGTGACGGGATACTGCTCCCCTATACCAGATACTAGAACTGCTCCAGCTCCAGAACCTTCCATATTAACAGCTCCATCAAGATACATTTTCTATGTATGGCTTGTATCGTACTGATGGTGTTGCTGAATTGCCATTACCCCTTCATCGGGGAAGTAGGTTTCCAAGGGTTTGAAGTCCCCTGAAGGTGCGGTGGCCAATTGATCCGCGATTCCTTGACCTTTTATAGACTTTTGAGTCACAAAGACGATGTCAAATTGTTGTAGGATCAACTGCCATTTGGACAGCCGGTAATTTAACATGTGTTTATTGAACACGTACTTGAGAGGATCCACGCGGGATATGAGATGGGTTTTGTGACCATAGAGGTAATATTATAACCTCATGGAAGCCCATGCTAAAGCATAACAAGTCTTCTCAATCAGGGTGTACTTGTGTTCTGTTTGTCGATATTTATGCTTGTTGTTCCACTAGTGGAATTCCTTTTGATATGAGATTCTCATTAATTTAACGTATGTTCAACGGTTTGTCGATCTCACTCTTGGCCTCTATCGTCTTTCGATTCTTTTGTTGAGGTTATAACTCGGCTCTATCGCCTTTCTATCCCAAATCGCCTTTCTATCCCAAGACTTATGCATTGTCACTTATCGGATGTGTACATGAATAGGGAACATCATCCTAGGTGGTAAAATCATCCACGAGATAGAATTTACATTAAGAAAAAATTAGAGAAGACTCTAGGTACTTGGACCCCATTTAATAAAACCCTACATTCATGCATCCAACTCAAAATAAAATCCAATCACATTTGGTCAATAATCCATAATCAATCCCATTTATTATCATACACATCACCATACGCATCAATAAATAACATTCATCTTATGAATAATTAACATTTAATATATATATTGATATCATTTAATGGGCAAATTTATTTAGTATAAAATCTATTTTGAATCAAAATAAACTCCTTTATTTTAATCCAAATTTAAATCAAAATAAAACTATTTTATTTTAATTTATCCAATTTTGAATAAAATAAACTATTTTATTTTAATCTAAAAATCTTAATCAAAATAAACTCCTTTATTTTAATTAATTATGGAATCCAATTCCATGTAAAAAAAAATCTTTAAAATAAACTCTTTTATTTTAATTAATTATGGAATCCAATTCCATGTAAAAAATATTAAAGGAAACACGGATTATATTTCTTATTCATGAATAAACTCCTTTATTTTGAATAATATGAAATCTTATTTCATATTTAAATAAACTCCTTTATTTAAGGAAATACGATTTTCTTTTCCTATTCACAAATAAACTCTTTTATTTTGAATAATATGAAATCTTATTTCATATCTAAATAAACTCCTTTATTTAAGGAAATTAGGATTCTCTTTTCTATTCACAAATAAACTCTTTTATTTTCAATAATATGAAATCTATTTCATATCTAAATAAACTCCTTTATTTAAGGAAACATAGAATCCAATTTCAACTCCAATTAGTTATCATGAATCCAATTCCAACTCTAATTAGTTAGCATGAAATTCTAATTTTAAAATTAAAATAAATCTAAGTTTATTTTAATTTTAAATAATTAAAATAATATATATATATATATAACTATTATATATATACTCCATCGCATTATTGGCCAAGACGTGACCCATGATTTGAACAAATAAATTATCCTTGTATTCCTTTTGTTAATTTCGTGGCCATTAGAAAAGCGGTAATGCTTAATCAATTCTTTGTTCTTCTCACGGATTACTATATAGCTACTTAACATTAAGATTTAAGCATTAAAAAAAAAAGCTGCAGACTTCAATTCTTAAAATTAATGAAGAATAAAGTCATTCGATTTTAGTTTTTTTTTTTAAATTTTATACAATAAAATTATGCCCAATTAAATTGTTCTAAACACATATCAATATAAATATCAAATCTGAACAATTAATAATTTATATAAAGGTTTGGCTCGATTCATTAGGTTTGTAATATTCATTAATCAAATTGCATAAATTTAGCTACCCTGATCATCCTTTATGCATAATTATTAATTAAACGAAAAGATAAAGAATAAATCATACCTGAAGATCGAGCTTCCTGAATTACAAGTTCACCTCCAAATCCTTTTTCGCTCAATCTTGAATCCATGAGGGTTTGGTTCCTTCCTTTCGATCAACGTTAGCCACCCAAATGTTTGGCCTCAGAGGTGATCCACCAAGGAAGAATAAAATCAAGAAGATGGGTATTTGGCTCAAACCCTAGTTTTCATCTCATAGAAAGGGTGTACTCTCCCAACAATTGGAATTATCACAGTATGTTGGAAAAATCAATAACCCATACCCACCCATAATAAGACTCCTCTTATTTATAGATGTGGGCAACCCACCTTAACAATTAAGGAATTGGTTTTTTTTTAATTAATTAAATTCTTTTAATTAATTAGGCTCCCTAATCTTATTAGGGATAATTAATTAAACTCTTTAATTAATTTAACCTCCTAATCTTATTAGGAATAAATGAGAGTACTTATATTAAATTAATTCCTAAACTCTTTTTAAATTAAAATAATAATAATTGTAATAATATTAATAAGACTCCTCTTATTAATTTATATTTAATATTTCTAAAATATTAAATAATAATATTAAGCTATTTAATTTATTCATCACCATAGATTAAATTAAATATACATAATATATTATTACGATTATGCCATTTACTTTAAATAATTATTCTTCCTTTTATGGTGTGACCCTTTAGGTTCTCCATATTAAACCGGTTAATGAATAAATCAATTAGAACAATTCTAATCTTATTTAAATAAATAAATTAAACAATTAATTTATTTAAATAATATTTATTCTACAATAGGGATAAGCTTCCCTAGCGATCAACGACTTTCCAAATAATATAGATTTCAACATTAATCATAAAAGAACCTTTGAGTTAATAGTTACTGTACAATTCAATCCTTCCACCATACAATGTCCCGATTAAATATAAGACATGGTGCAAATTAGAAACTCCTTTCTAATTTCATTTCCGCCTGGGCCAAGGACTCTTTGGGTTGTCATTTATCGAATCACATAGGACATTTCTTCTTTTTAGAAGTGGTAGATTCTTTATTGATCATACATTATCTCCATGTACAACTTATTATACCCAAGCATACCCTTTGATATACCCTAAGGGTCTTAAGGAATAAGTCAAAGTATAACTTCATCATACACAAGATACTATGATGATCTCAAGTCCAAGGATTACTTGTACTACTATCACTACTGAGAATTCTATCGATGAAGGCAAATAAAACTCCATTAGGTATTCCTTAGCGAGCCACGTTCAAATTGAACTTATTCTAATAAGCACCTACATACTTGCTTTAGTGTCTCCACACAAATGATCATGAGATCAATCATCCTCATCCAATGAGCAAGCAACGATGATTTAGTAATCCAATGATTGGGAACTATTTTAGTTTTAAGCTTTCTAAGAATTTAGATCTCATTAGAATGATCATCATCATTATTCTAAAAGCATTGCTTAAAACTATGGGTTTATCACATATTATAAAACAAAGATCATGTAGATAATTAAAAGCCTTTAATAAATTAATACTTTTTATTAATAAATGAATAAGATTGTTACAAAGTATATGCTTTATCATCAAACATGATTGGCTTGTGTGCATACTACTTTCACCTTAATATCTTAAAGATGGGCTCACAGGTTGGTGTGAGTTGAGAAATAAACCTGCTAATGAAGTTGATTCTTTCCAAAATCCTCAGATTTCCTTCTCTGTCTGAGGAATGGGCATTTTCGTGATGGCCTGGAATTTGGTGGGATCCAGCTCAATCCCTTTGTGGCTGACTAGGAATCCTAGCACTTGCCTGATTTAATGCCAAAGGTGCACTTGGCTGGATTTAACTTCAAGTTGTACTTATGCAACCTGTTAAAGAGCTTTCTGAGATGGTCTAAGTGGTCTTTTTCCCTTCAGGACTTGACAATGATGTCATCCACATAGATCTCTTTCTCATTGTACATTAAGTCGTGAAAAAAGAGCCATCATAGCTCGTTGATAGGTGGCTCCGGCATTGATGAGGCCGAATTACAATCGTCTATAGCAAAAGGTTCCCCAAGGCGTGATGAAAGCAGTTTTCTCACGATCCTCTTCAACAACCATAATTTGATGGTACCTTGCAAAGCAATCAACGAAGGAGTACAAGTCGTATTGAGCAGTATTGTCAATGAGAATGTGGATAAATAGCACGGGAAAGCTATCTTTAAGGTAAGCTTTGTTCAGATCCCGATAATCCATGCAAACTCGCACCTTTCCTCCAGGTTTAGGTATGGGAACTATGTTGGATATCCACTTAGTATATGTGGACACCATGATAATGCCAGCTTGAAATTTTTTCACAATTTCTTCTTTCACCTTTAAACTCCACTCAGGTTTCAATCCCCTGAGCTTCTGTTTGACTGGCTTGAATCCCTCTTTAATGGGAAGGCGATGAAGAACAATGTCAGTGGACAAACCCACCATATCTTCATGAGACCATGCAAACACATCCTGAAATTGGGTTAGTAGCGTAACCATGTCATTCCTCTGGTTTGGAGTAAGGTTTGAACCAATCTGGATTAACTTAGGGCTTTCTAAGGTTCCGAGAATGAAGGAAGTGGTTTGATCAAGGTTGGGTTTAAGTTTGTCTTCGACCCATTCTTTGATCTCTTGAGGCACCTCAATGTCCTCGTGTATTTCCATCAAGGCTGAATCCAAATTTTCATCAAAGTTACAATCCTTATGGAGAAGAGGCATCTTATTAGCAAGTGCAGGCACATCTGAGTTCAGAGTCTTGAAACAAAATATGGTTTCACTTAAAATATATGAAATTGTTTAATCATACAAAGTGTTAGCATGTACTGACAAAACAACTGCTAATACTGTAGAGAAAAGTAAGCAGTTATGATATCTATAGGGCAGAAAGAGTTCCTGTCCGTTTTACCCTTGTCGACCAATGCAAGGAGTGCTTCTCCAATTGTCGAGGGTAAAGTCCTTGTGGACTGCAGTGATGGAGGGGCTGTCATCGTCCTCCTTTTCTCGAATGATGACCATTATGTCTGGGCAGTCATCGTCTGGGGTGTATCTATTTGTATGTTCATCATGGACAATGATGCATATGCCTGACATCATTCTGACGATGTCTTGTTTAATTCTTCGTTCCTCTTCTTCCACTTTGGGATTTGGAACAAAGGCTTCCTTCTCCTTTACTGGTATCGGCTTGGGAAATAATATAGCCATTACATTGGCTGGCACCTTTACGGAGATTGTGCGGACTCATGATCTTCGAGTGAAGATAATCGCCATGTGGCTGAAGATGAAGGAATATGATGATGCTTATGAGGATTCCTATGACTGGAACTGGTAGAATAGCCTAGTCCGGTTGTCTCGGTTTGACTGGACACTTGAATTGGGTGCTTAATATCCTGATGATTTTTACCTAGCCCTCATCCAAGATGATGACCCAAAGAAATCATTTCTTAAGTAGCCGACATTACTTCGGCAGAAATCTTTGGTTTGAGAGGTGGCGCCCCAATAGGGTTGTAGTGAGTGTTGTTCACCTCTAAGGCATGAAAACTGATCGGCTCAACTTCTGAATTGAAGCTGATGAGTAGTATGTCACTTTGTTCAGGACATTTTTGCTCAACGTTAACCCTGAATAGGCTATCATTAATGATGTATTTCAGTTGCTGATGAAGAGTGGAGGGGACGACCTTGGCAATATGAATCCATGATATTCCCAATAGAAGGTTGTATCCTGAATCTATCTTGAGCACGTAAAAAGATACACAAAATGTGTGGGGACCAATCTCGATTGGCAACTCAATCTCTCCGACTAAATTCCGGTGGGATCCATTAAAATATTTAATAATTGTATGGTTTCTTCAGATCCGTTTGAGATTGACGTTCATCTTCAGCAAAGTAGTATAATGACAGATATTCAGAGATGAACCTCCATCTATCAAGACTCCGGCTAGCATGTATCAGGAGGACAAAACTGCAATATGAAACGACTTACAATGACCGGTCCCTTCTGGTGGTATGTCATCATCAGTGAAAGATATCACATTGTTGTTAAAAATATGATCAACCAAATGTTGAAATTTTTCAACATCCACTGATTTCGGCAAGTAGGCTTCTTCCAAAACCTTCAGTAAGGTCTTCCTGTGATCCTCGGAAGTTAAAACTAAGTCCAGTATTGAAATTGGATGTAGAGCTTCTCTTAAGCTTAAAACCACCTTGGCTTCATTATGACCCATAATACGGAGGAATTTTTCAATTTTCTCCATGGGAAATTTCCCCTTTGATTTGATGGAAGGCTTCATCACCCGTTGGGGAAGATACAGTGGATTTTCCTTCGACACTGCAGCAGTTATATGAGAGGTGGATCCTTCAGTTTCTCCATAATTCTATGGGACTTTTTGTAAGCGGATAACAGGATATTGTGGTCTGAATGGCAAGTTGATTGGCTCTGGAGCAGCCACTTTCAAAGTATTGTCAACTCCTTTGAGTTGAATTGCTTGTATTGTGAAAGGTTTAACAATCCCATCAGCCACAATGGATATAACTGCTACTAGTCCCTTCCATTTAGTAGGACAAGTATTCTCACTCTCAAATAACACAGTATCATCGTCTGCTACTTGCAGGACACCGCTGTCAATTAGATTCTAAATAAGGTGGCGGAGTGCCGAGCATTCTTCCGTGCTGTGACCGCTAGAATGAGAGTGATATTGACATACTCCATCAGAATTAAACCGTCCTGAACAGGAACTAATTTGAGGTAGAAGGGAAGTGATCCTTCCTTCATTGATCAACATCTAAAATATATCCTCCATAGGTTGGCCCATGTATGTAAATTCCCTTCTATTGGCAAAATCCTGATGGGCTTTGGCACTTGCTTTCTTCGTCACTTTGTCTTCCAGTGTTTCTTTCTCTGAAGGTGATGAGGGAGTATTCATAACAAAAGGGAGGAGACTAGCATACTCCTGGCTGACTAATTGGCGTGTGACTTGATGCTGATAGGTCACCAGTTCTGCCAATTGCTCATTCTTCTTACACAGAGCTTTCATCTTTTATTCCATTACAAACTGGAACTTTGCATAATCCCATTTGTTAACACCGTCTTTGATTGTCTGGGATGATTCACCATAAAAATTGGAACTCTGTCCACTGCTCCAATTAATCATGTTGACCTCTTCTTCTTTGTGTTGAGGAAGAGGGTTATCTTGTACGTGAGGTTGATCTGGTTTGGTGACCACGATCTCACCCTTGTCTATTAAATCTTGGATCTTGTGTTTCAAGGCCCAACAATATTGAGTATCATGTCCAGGTGCTCCGGCATGATAAGCACATTTCTGAGTAGCATTGAAACCCTTCCCATTCGGGTTGGCTGGTGGAAGAAGATGCATGATTTTTTTCTGAACGTCAGAAGTGTGAGACTGTTCTCAAGTGAGTCCCCTAAGGGTGTGAACACTCGAGGGCGTTTGACTTCTCCACCTTTTGGCAAATGGAGGGTTTGAAGACTGTGCTTGAAAGGGAGTGTAATTTCTCCTCTGGATAGGCATATTCTGATTGCCTTTCTGACCTTGTAGTATCAAGGAAACATCCTCCTCTTTCTTTTTATGGACCCTCCAGGGGTTGTTTCTATAAGTTCCGGACTGGATGTGTTCAGCAACAGCTTTAAAGGCAGCTAGGTCTTGAATCTTTCTTGACTTCAATCCTATCTCAGTAATCTCTTCGTGTTTAATCATTTCAAAAATTGTTTACCAATGCCAGCTAAGACTCTTTCATAGAAAGGAGCTTCTTGTATATCTATGAAGGTCATGACCATTTCTAACTCAGTCATAGAAGGAATAACTTGAGCAGCAAGGCGCCTCCACCTTTGAGCATACTTTCTCTGAAAGACTCATTCGACTGTTTCTTAACCTTGGTAATCTGGTACCGGTCATGAACCATCTGAGACTGGAAGTTGTATTGGGTGAGGAAGGCATGAGCTAGCTCCTCCCAGCTATGGATCTTTGAGTTGTCTAATTTGGTATGCCAAGAACGGGCTTCTCCAGTCAGACTTTTCTGGAACAGCTACATTCTGAGCTTCTCGTCCTCTGTATAAGATCCAAGTTCTCCAATGAACACCTTCAAATGTGTGTAAGGATCTCCTAACCCGTCTTACTTTTCTAAGTCAGGAGTTTTGATCTTCTCTGGATAATGAACACCAGGGAATATACAAAGGTCAACATATGAGACACTTCCATGTGCTCCAATTCCTTTGATAGAATGAAGGGTTTCTTCCATTTGAAGGACCTTTTTCCTAATATCACCGGTGTCTGGATCTCCTTTAAGATGGGTGTTTTCAGGGTTTTTGTCTGTGGTAATTAACTGAAATTCCGGATTTGTTTTATCCGAAACTTGGATTCCTCCTTGTGTAGAGGATTCTAGATGTGTGGGAATGTTTGGGCCTTGAGTAGACTGATGAAATTCTTTAAGCAGAACAACCAAATCTATAATCTGTTTACTTAATCCGTCAAATTCTTCGCGGGAGACAGGATTACGATTAGCCTGGTCAGATGAAGACATGATTGGCTGTAGGCTCGTGGCCTTTTTGGACTTTGACCGGGTAATAGATCCGATTGTTTCCCTGCAAAAGACTTGCATAGATTAGTCTTTAGGAAATGTGTAAATGTTTGAATGCTATGTGATGTATCCGTTCTAGGAATATTATCCTGCAAGGCGGATGTTAGTTGTTTGTAATACAGGATAACATGTTAATTTAAATATGTATATATACATATCTCTTCATATTTCTCATTACATGGAGATGAATATGGAATGAAATTACAAGTAATTTCTTTTACGAGTAATTTGAAATGAGAAAGCATGAAAAGACCTATCTTAGGTTACTCTCACAGCTTTTTGGCTTGAAGGTTCTCAAATCATCGCAATTTACGCGACAGGAAGTTAATCTGGTCTTTCAATTGGAGCGAATTTGGGTGGTGCCTTTCCTAGGCCTCATTGGAATTAGTCTTCCTACGAGTCCAGTAATCAAACACCGACAGGATACCCTCCTGATGGAGGAACCACACAACATACATTCACATATAACATGTCTCACCGTTTATGAAAATGATGACATGTGCAAAGCACTAATATCACAAGTAGATATAGTGTAAAGTATTAAGCACAGTAAAATATATGCATTCATACACATTCATCATAAATGTAAATGCAACATCCACACACAAGCATATAATAGTTTTGAAAAAAATGTAATAGCGGCTTAAGCCCTCTTACTGGACTCCCCAACAGTGTTGCCACTTGTCGACGTCGAGATTTTTATTTGTCCCTTTCTGTTCTTGTTCTTTGGTGTTCTCATGTTAGGTGAGATTTTTTTGAAAAAACAAGTTGTGAAATGGTCCGACATTTATATGTCGACGATTGGACTGTAAGAGTCACCAATTGGTTTTTTAAATGGTTGTACCAACACAACCAAGAAAAGGTTTGCACATTGACCTAGTGATGTGACACTTCTAAACGGGTCTGTGAAACCGAGATTTATTAGGGTCCGCGAGATCAATTATGAGGAGGGAAGGTGTTAGGCACCCCCGACATCCGTGTGACCACGGTGACCGCCACTTTTCAAGAAACTATTATATGAATGTGTGTGTGTGTGGGTCAATGTGCTATTATATGGAAGTAGTACGAGGCCTCATTCTCACTTATATACACATGGTTTGAATTTGTGTAAAAATTCAGTTTTAAGCAAGATATGACAGTTATGTTTTGTAAGAAAAAGGTTTTTCAAACCCTTGTGCTCAATAGTAATTGAGACCTTTTACACTTCAATTTTTATTAAGTGTTCAGCTGGTTTGCTTTTAATTTTTGAGATGCGAAGCATCTTTGAGAAAATAATGTACAAAGTAGTGTCGAACTCCTCGTGGGCATGAAAACCATCTGAGGAAATACAAACACCATGAATAAATTTACAAGCTGCTTACAGCTGAAAATTTCCATCACGGGAACCGAATCTAGATCCTGTAAACTGAATCTGTGATCACATGATTCCTAGGCTCACATGATGCCGCAATTGATATGAAAGCAGTAAGCAGTTATATATATATATATATATATATATATATATATATATATAAGTTCTAAATACATATATACAGACATGATCAGCCACCACGAAGCACCTCCATGGGGGATCGAAAATGTAAATAAAGCTGTAAAAGCAATCAACCGCCACGAAGTAAACTCCAGGCGAGACGAAATGTAAAGAGAGCTATAAAAATGATCAACCGCAACAAAATAAACTTCAGGCGGGATGAAATGTAAATATATATATATATAAGCGATAAACGCACAGGATGTAAAATCCAGGCTCATCGAACTGAGTTTGACAACAGTTGATATATATATAAATATATATTAAAGCAGTAAATGCACCGGATGTAAAATCCAGGCTCATCGAACATAGTTTGACACACATTTGGTTCATTTATATATATATATATATATATATATATATATATATATATATATATATATATATATATATATAACACCCTTTTTGATATATATATAAAAAAAAAAAAAAAAAAAAAAAAAAAATTTCCAATAGTAAGAGCCTCTAAACACAAAAAAAAAAAAAAAAAAAAATCCCAGTAGTAAGAGCAAAACACAAAAAAAAAAAAAAAAAAAAAAAAAAAAATCCAAAGTAGTAAAATAATGGCTAAAAAAAAAAAAAAAAAAAATGTAAATAGAAGAGCCTCTACCATAGCAAATGTTTGTTTTATAAAACAAATGTTTTATTTTTGTTATAAAATATAGCAAATGTTTGTTTATTTTATAAAAATGTTTTTATTTTTGTTATAAAATATATTATAAAAACATTTGTTATAAAATATTTGTTTTATAAAACATTTTTTTTTTTTTTTTAAGTGAAAAATAAAAAAATGTTTTATTAAAACAAATATTTTATAACAAATGTTTTTATAATATATTTTATAACAAAAATAAAAACATTGTTATAAAATATTTGTTTTTATAAAATATTTTTTTTTTTTTTAGTAGTAAAAAAAAAAAAAATGTTTTATTAAAACAAATATTTTATAAACAAATTTTTTAATATATTTTATAACAAAAATAAAACATTTGTTATAAAATATTTGTTTTTATAAAACATTTTTTTATTTTATTTATAGAAAATAAAAAAAAATGTTTTATAAAACAAATATTTTATAACAAATGTTTTATAATATATTTTATAACAAAAATAAAAACATTTTTATAAAATAAACAAACATTTGCTATATTTTATAATAAAATAAAAACATTTGTTTTATAAAACAAACATTTGCTATAGTTGACATTTTTTTTTTTTGTAAGTCAGAGGCTCTTACTTGGGATTTTTTTTTTTTTTTTTTTTTGTAGGAAGAGGCTCTACTGTTGAAATTTTTTTTCGAGGCATAACTTATCGTCAATACATACGTAAAACGTATATATATATATATATATATATATATATATATATATATATATATATCGAAAAGATAAATGCCTACTCAGGCGTAAATCTCAGCTCAATCGAGGCATAACTCGATAATGTTAGTCCATACATAAAAAATATATAAATAAGTATATATATATATATATATATATATATATATATATATATATATATATATATATACAAACCTGAAATGAAACCGCAGATGAAGTTCTAGCATACACACACGCAACACGACTCTCAATGTGAAAAATGGTGTGTGCAAAGATGAAGAGAAAGGCTTTAAAGTGTGTAAGAAGGCTTATAGTGGGCTGCCAAAGAAGACTTCTATAACTGTAAGTGGATGAACACTCGGCTCCCGCCGGTATAAATAGTAGCTATATGTGAGCTCACAAGTGTTTAAAATCAGAAAGCACTCAATTTAGGGTGTGTACAGAGCAAATTTGACAGGGCTCCCTTGCCTTTTTCTCTTACAAAATGGCCACCCAAGCCCTCTATTTATAGAGGGAGGAGCCGCAGGTACCTGCAGCTGCCCAGGGTGCCCCGGGATTCGTGGGTCCTGTCGTCTCAAAGTACGTGCAAGTATGCACTATTATGTCCTCTTGAAATTTTAGAATTATAATCCGGGCATCCGACTGAGGTATGTAAGACCTATTTCAGACCGCCGTTGTCGAGAGTTACGCAATGACATGGGATTAGAGGTTGTACGAAGTCAGGAAGATGGGACCATGCCCTCCGGTCTTCAAGCTTCAAATTATATATGTTGCCTTCCGCAATAGTCACTCGGGATTGGACCTCCTTGGTTCTTGTGGGACATTGTTGTATAGAAATGTATGTATGAAATGTTGAGACGGTGCAATGTGGTGTCAAGGTGCCAAGATGATGACTTTGCCCCTCACTGGGTTATCTCCGGTTTGGGCTGATAAAGCAGACGTTACTCAGGGTTATCTCTGAGATTGGACTATTGCAAGTGTTGAAGGTCCTCAGTGTCATCTATGAGGTGTGCTTGTCTTCCCAGTGTTATCTTCGGGTCTTGTACTGAGTGCCTCGGTGTGAGTTCCGAGGTTGAAGCTGATTGCATTCATTTGAACCGAGCATTTCTGGGGTTATCTCCAGAACTTCAACTTCACTCCTTGGGGTTATCTCCAAGGTTGGAACTGATACTCGCAGTGTTATTTCTAGGACTAAGATTGAATATCTCGGGGTTATCTCTAAGATGAATCGGCCTTCTCCGGTGAAATTTCCGGTAATTGAACTGCATGCCTCGGGGTTATCTTCGAAGTTAGAACTGATACTCCTGGTGTGTATTTCGGGGTTGAGACTGAACATCCGGTAGTATCTAGACTTGATATGAGCTATCTTCCAGGTTATCTCTAAAAGACACATCTGCCTTCCTACAATATCAGTGATAGGTGTGCAAAAAATTTCGAGTGTCTACACCCGAGATTCGGCAAGATCTTATTTATCACCAATTTTCTCTATATTCAGATGTTGTCAACAGGGCTCAATTATTAGAGCGAGATAATGAGTATGTTCAACCGAGCGACCACAACCAGGGTCATACCTGTGGCAGTAGCCATCAGAGCAATGATAACCAGCGGGGTGGAAAGAATACAGACAAAAGCGATAACCACTCGGGTGGTAACCATGGCCATGATAATAGAAGAAGCGAGTCGGGAGGAGATTTCAAAAAGAGAAGGTACAACAATGATAATGTGAAGACGTTAGCACCAACTGTTTCTAGGGGATGAGAACGATCACCGGTCGTTTGTTATAAATGTAGGAAAGAGGGACACATCAGCCCAAATTGCCCACAACAATCCAAGGTGTGTTATAAATGTGGAAAGGAATGTCATATAGCTAGAGATTTTCTTGTAGAGAAACCAAGTCCAACGGGGATGGTGACTCCAAAGGCTGTCCCGGACAAGTTAAAGTCGGTGGTTCCTAGAAGGGCATTTTTCGTGACTGCCCAAAACGTGAGGAACCCGAACGAGGTGATCACAGGTAAGCTAATCATAAACTCTTGCGAAGTTTATACCTTATTAGATACCGGTTCTACCCATTCTTTTATCTCTTATGCTTGTGTTCAATGGTTGAACTTGACTTCGGAGAAATTAGACTTTGACTTATCTGTTGAGACTCCGTTAGGAGAAACTTTCATTACATCTACTATTTATAAATCTTGCTTGATTCAAGTTGGAACCATCACATTACCTGCCGATCTTATTTCGTTGAAAAAACATTCATTTGATGTGATTTTAGGGATTGATTGGTTAACCACTCATCATGCTAAAATTGATTATTTTCGTAAGGTTGTTAGTTTTCATATTCCAAACCAACATGTTATGCGAATTCAAGCAACCAAACCTCTAAAGTCAATCACTATCATATCAACCCATAAAGCCATTCGTTTATCAAAAAATGGATGTCAAGATTTCTTAGCCCATGTCACGGACTTGAACAAAAACACGTCAGATTTGAATAATATTTCTGTTGTTAGTGAATTTCCTGACGTATTTCCTGAAGAACTTCTCGGTCTACTATTGACCTTGAACCTAGTACAAAACCCCTTTATAAAACCCCATATCGAATGGCTCATATTAAACTTCGGGAGTTAAAGGTCCAACTACAGGAGTTATTAGACATCAGTTTCATTCGTCCTAGTACATCTCCTTTGGGTGCTCATGTTTTATTTGTAAAGAAGAAAGACGGGAGTATGCGACTTTGTATTGAATATCGGGAATTGAACCATGTCACCATCAAGAATAGGTATCCGCTACCTCGCATTGATGACTTTTTTGACCAGTTGCAAGGAGCACAATTCTTTTCAAAGATCGATCTTCATTCTGGATATCATCAGCTGAAGATTAAAACTTAGGATATTCCGAAGACCGCCTTCAGAATTCGGACAGGCATTATGAATTCTTAGTCATATCTTTTGGATTGACTAATGTTCCTGCTGCTTTCATGGATATGATGAACCGTGTGACGATTATGCAAGCAAATAAGTTGTTGAGTCAAGGCTGTGTGGGTTATTTAGCTTACATAGTCGATACTCAGAAGAAGGGTGTGAAACTGGAAGAGATACCAGTTATTATAGAATTTGCATATGTGTTTCTGGAGGATTTTCTAGGACTTCAGCCTGACAGAGAGATTGACTTCGTGATCAACTTAGCGCCAGGAAAAGCCCCGATATCGAAGGCCCCATACAGAATGGCTCCAGTAGAGATGAAGGAACTGATGGTACAACTGCAGGAGCTATTAGACAAGAAATACATTCAGTGTGTCACCGTGGGGAGCACCGGTGTTATTCGTCAAGAAGAATGATGGGTCAATGCGTCTATGTATTGATTATAGGGAATTTAATAAAGTCACTATTAAGAATAAATACCCCTTACCAAAAATAGATGACTTGTTTGATCAATTGAAGGGTGCTAGATACTTCTCGAAAATAGATTTGAGAAGTGGATATCATCAATTAAAGGTAAGGAAGGAGGATGTACTTAGAACGACATTCAGAACTCGGTATGGACATTACGAATTTCTGGTGATGTCTTTTGGTTTGACCAATGCCCTTGCTGCATTCATGGATTTGATGAACATGGTGTTTAAACCATTCTTAGACAAGTTTGTGGTGGTATTTATCGACGACATTTTGGTGTACTCCAAATCTCAAGAAGAACACGTGGAACATATACGTTTGATGTTGGAGACACTAAGAAAGGAAAAATTGTATGCGAAATTCTCTAAGTGTGAATTTTGTCTAGATCGTATATGTGACGCCCCCAAAATAGGTATACATCACCCATCTTGGGTCGCCAAATACATGGTACAAAATACAAATACAAATACAAACTTAATTATACAACAAGAGCTAAGAGTTTTTACACGAATATTATCTCATAGACAATATGCAAACTCAAATTCAATCCTCATTACATTTGTTATCACACTAAATAGTGAGGATTACTAAAACAACCATCTCGGACCATCACTCCGTTCCCCGACTAGTCCCGGCTATGTTCTCATTTCCTGAAGAGAATAATGAAAGCAAAAGGGTGAGCTCAACTTGCCCAGTAAGAAATATTATGACTAAGATCATGCAGAATAAGTTATCGTCATCCTTCAATAATGTTAAACCGATAGAACATAATAGAGAACAAGTTTAACTGCAGCGGAACAAGCAATCCATTAGAAGAGTCAAGTAAAGCATGATATCTACTATCTTCTATGATTTAAAAAGTTTTTCATCAACTTTATCGCTGAGACTCAACTTAATAAATAAACCACATCATCGAATCATCCCTGCACTACGGGCCAAGGATATTCATGTAATCATCAATGGTAATGTTCATACCAACAACTGTCCATCAATGCACTACGGGCCAATGAGGACTTTTATCACATCAATTGTAACATTACGGTCATGATTATACCGAATAATCATTGGTCATAATCATACCAATCAATAGTACATCTATGCACGTAAGCCACATATGACTTTTATCACAATATAAGAATTCAATTAAAAGAAAACAAAGGATAAATTTTTAAAGATTTATAATTTAATATATCCAGAATTCAATAATGTCCAAATTATCAACATGATACTGCTTTGTGGAGTAAAATTCAAGATAATATTGTATCAAAAATGAATTGGACCAAAAAGAAATCAATTTTTTTTATGAATAGTACTCTGGATGAATAGTACCTGAGTGAATAGTAACCCGTGAATAGTACCCCGGGTGAAAATATTGATATTTAATAAGAAAGTTCATATCAATATTCCAATGAAACGATACTGGATGAAGTGCAAAACTTCAAGGATATCCCACTAATTTCAGGGATTATAAAAGCAATACTTACCATAGTAAGTTTAGATTTAAGAATCTGAAAAGAAATAACATACAAAACTGTAAATGGATTTTCACCTGTCATACGGTACACAATCCGCGTAGACAGGTTATTCCAACATATTAAAGGATGAATACAAAAAAAATAGTATTCCTTATTAATACGAAAAAAATAATACCCCTTATGAATACAACAAATAATATCCCTTACGAATATAACAAATAATATCCCTTACCTTAGTAGAAGACTGGATACTGCAATAGTAAAGTAGTAGAATACTCTTCTTCTTACTCTCTATAGTTTCTCTCTCTATAGTTTCTCTTGTGAGTCTCAATGAATTGGTGAGAATGAAAGAAGAATTAAGCTTCTATTTATAGGAGAAATGACTAAATACTAACTAATTCACGAACGGTCCAGATTAATTAACTATTAGAACGGACGGTCTAGATTGATTACTATTAAAACCACAACCGATGGCCCATATTAATTTACTTTTAAAACCACCACCAATGGTCCATATTGATTTACTATTAAAACCACCACCGACGGTCCAGATTGATTTACTATTAAACCCACCATCAACAGTCCAGATAGATTTACTATTAAAACCACCACCAATGGTCCAGATTGATTTACTATTAAAACCACCACCAATGGTCCAGATTGATTTAACTTATTACACTTTAGTACCCATAAAGTTTTCCAAGTTTGCATTATTCCCCTCTAACTTTTGTAATTCACTAATCTTCAATAAACACATTCTAAATACTTCAACAATTATTCATCATTAATATTATAACTCACAATATTTAACAACCAGACCATTCCCAGGAAAAAAGGGGGCTTTCCGATAAGGATTTCTCCCTATTGGCGTGCAATTAGGTGACCAAACCTCTCCTCGATGTAACTTTATATTGTCAATATCAAATAATAATATGAATATTATTCACTCAAATATTATATCGGGTAATAACTTTTTAACCTCAATTATTGATTTAATAATATAAAATTTGGGGTACTTTTCATGCATGGGATATTCTATGATAATAATTGAATCAAATACTATTCGTGAGATAATATACAACATATTATGCGATGATACTATGACAATAATTGAATCAAATAACGTGAGATACTATACAACAATTACTGTAGCAATAATTGAGTAAATCGAGTGCCTTCTTACGTAAGCATCAATAATCAATATCGCAACCAAGCGTATTACTGTATTTTTACCACCGGGTATCTCAACAGTTTAACGGTAAAACTTTTGCCGTTATTTTTATAAAAAGATATTTTTATCGTTTTCTAACTACGACAATACTTCAGTTGTGAGGTCCACCAATGATTGTGTCGTCGTACGAATATTCTCTTTTAAAACAAATATTCTTCGACCAATCGAATATTCCCCGACACAACGAATATTTTATATCAATTTTCTTGCTTTGCAAAATTTTCAAATATCACCCTTAACTTTAACCTTTTATCAATTTAACCATTTAATAAATAGAATAATAATTATAAGAAAATTGAATACTTTTATTTCATAAAATTCGGGGTCTTACAATCTCCCTCCTTATGAAATTTTGCCCTCGAAATTTACGTACGTACCTGGTATGCCGAAGAGATGAGGATACCTCGTCAGATTCTAACTCTGGAGGTATAACCTTTGAGCGTAGAATATGATTCTTCTTATCCAAGATTTTAACAGGTATTTCTTCATATGTTAAATCTTCTGCTATCTCATCTAGTGTTAATTCAATAATGTGGTTCGGGTCATCCACATATTTATGTAAAATCGATGCATGAAAACGTTATGAACACGCGACATACTTGGCAGTAAAGCGAGTCTATAGGCCACAGTTCCTACTCGATCGAGGATTTCAAATGGGCCAATAAATCGAGGGTTGAGATTTCCTCTCTTCGTCGATTTTTGCTTCTAGAATAACGCCCTCTTAAACCTTCTTTTTACATTCATCAGCTCTGAGTATGTAGCTTGATCGGCTTTAACTTTATCGATTAAAGTCTATTCTAATAGTATATTTGTTATCTTCCGTAGGTTCTTGGAGTCTTTAACTCTATCTCCTTCTTTTGTAAGTCGTACGAAATGGGTCTTTGTGTTAACAATATCGTACTCATAAACGCATACGATCTTCTACTCAACTCGTCAGCTACCATGTTCACTTTTCTAGGATGGTATTTAATGGTATGATCGTAATTTTCAATAGCTCGAGCCAACGCCTTTAGCGCATGATACGTTCATTTTGGATGAAGAAGTATTTGAGTGTTTTGTACCATGTTTAAGGTCGATACAAAATTCGATTTCACGCTCTAGGGGTAGACCAGGAAGTTCTTCAGAGAATACGTCAGGAAATTTATTAACAATAGAAATCTCATTCAAATCTGACATATTTTTGTTTAAATCTGTGATATGAGATAAGAAAGCTTGACATCCATTTTTCAATAAACGAATGGCTTTATGGCTTGATATAACAGTGATTGACTTTAGTGGTTTCGTTGCTTGAATTCGCATAATTGGTTGGTTAGGAATATGAAAGCTAACAACCTTATGAAAACAATCAATTTTAGCATTGTGAGTAGTTAACCAGTCGATTCCTAGAATTACATCAAAGGCAAGTATTTTCAAAGAGATAAGATCGATAGGTAACGTGCGGTTATCGATTTGAATCAAACAAGACTTATAAAAAGTGGATGTAATAAAGGTTTCCCCCAACGGAGTTTCAATAGATAAGTCAAAGTCTAATTTCTCCGTAGTCAAATTTAAACGTTGAGCGCAAGTAGAAGAAATAAAAGAATGGGTAGAACCGGTATCAAATAAGGTATAAACTTCGCAAGAGTTTATGATTAGCTTACCCATGATAACTTTGTTTAGGTTCCTCGTCATGAAAAATGTTCTTTTAAACTAACGATTTTGACTTGTTTGGGACATCTTTTTGCGTCATCATTGTCGTTGGACTTTACTTTGTTGCATCCCTTTGTTCCACGACTGATTGTCGTTCTTCACCCTACACTTCTAACTCACGAATATGATCTTGCAATTCTATATTTTGATCATAAAATTATCCTCAATTCATTACTTAAAACTCTATATGAGTTCATCTCTTGATTTTCAGATGTCATTTTCAAACACAGCCACAAAACAATGGTTAATTGACATGTCACATATTATTCCTATACTCTGACCGACCAATTAAATACCAAATAAACTTAGGTAGGTCATACTAGCGAAGGAATTCCCCGTCTCTCCCCTCCTAGTTCTTGTCTCACATCTCAGCTAGGGATCATATCCCTAAGCTTTGATACCAACTGTGACCCGCATCCAGGACTTGGATAGCACCTCACAATGATACATATCAACTTGCCACCATTACTCAAGGCATCCCCTACGAAAAGTATGGCTTCGGTGCATCCCAAGACCTGGAAGTCACTAGATAAAGGCTCGGGGCTCTTTTCTATGGCTTTGATACCAACTGTGACGTCCCCAAAATAGGTATACATCACCCATCTTGGGTTGCCAAATACATGGTACAGAATATAAATACAAACTTAATTATACAACAAGAGCTAAGAGTTTTTACACGAATATTGTCTCATAGACAATATCGAAACTCAAATTCAACCCTCATTACATTTATTATCACACTAAATAGTGAGGATTACTAAAATGACCATCTCGCACCATCACTCCGCTTCTCGACTAGTCCGGCTATGTTCTCATTTCCTGAAGAGAATAATGAAAGCAAAAGGGTGAGCTCAACTAGCCCAGTAAGAAATATTATGACTAAGATAATGCAGAATAAGTTATCGTTAGCCTTCAACAATGTTAAACTGATAGAATATAATAGACAACAAGTTTAACTGCAGCTTAACAAGCAATCCATTAGAAGAGTCAAGTAAAGCATGATATCTACTATCTTCTATGATTTAAAAAGTTTTTCATCAACTTTATCGCTGAGACTCAACTTAATAAATAAACCAAATCATCGAATCATCCCTGCACTACGGGCCAAGAATATTCATGTAATCATCAATGGTCATGATCATACCAACAACTATCTATCAATGCACTACGGGTCAATGAGGACTTTTATCACATAATTTGTAACCTTACGGTCATGATTATATCGAATAATCCTTGGTCATAATCATACCAATCAATAGTACATCTATGTACGTAAGCCAAAGATGACTTTCATCACAATATAAGCATTAGGATGATGACAATGATATAAGAATTCAATTAAAATAAAGCAAAGGATAAATTTTGGGTTAAGTTAAGATGACAACCTGGGGTTTGGGCGGTTTCCCACTTAACCACCTGTAGTCAGTAAAGCTATATTTAAACACCCGACTTTTTGAGTTAAAGTGAAAACGTTACCTTTTTCATCCAATTTAATAGTGTGTGTATGTCAAACGCCAAAAGCGCGTGAAAAATGATGTAACAGGCAAAAAAAGACTGGTAAATGTCTGAAAAAGCCCCTTCTTCTTCCTTCAAGACATTCTCTCTCCTCACTTTGAGTGCTCTCAGTCGATCTAACGAGCCGAGTTCCTTCCCCATTTGAATCTTCACAAAACTTCTCCAAATCTGAAGAGTCCTCAGTTCTTCAGCTTTGAAATAGAAATCGAAGCCCACTATTTCTTCAGAAATCGAATGACCTTAGTCGAAATCGAAGTCGAAATCAGAAGAACATCGAAATCAGAAATCAAAGTTGAAACAGATTTGGAGCCCACTATTTCTTCAGATTTGGAGAGTCCTCAGTTTGTAACTCTTGATCCCCTAAGTTGGATGGCCTTAGTTCGTGACCTTTGAAAATCGGAACCTTCACAAATCGCACTTCGATTCGGTAAGGGCTTGACCTCGGCTGATTCCTAAGTTTTTGCGATTTGGTATTTTTTCAGTTGATTTTTTCACCAACATGCGATTTGGGTGCAAGTGTATGGGCTTGACCTTCACAAATCATGCTATCATTTTGAATGCCATTGATGGCAGTCAAGCTGTAGTACTAGATGAAAATGGTGATGATAAGTCGAGTTTGGAGATATTGTAACTTTTACAAGGTGTGATTTAGCATAGAATTAGAAAACAAACTGTTATAGGTATTCAATTTTTACTGGGATTCCATCTAATTATTGAGGATATGCATTGGGGCTGCTTATTTAACTTTCGGATTTGGTATTGCTTTCCCTTGGTTTTTAATTGCATTGGGCTATTCTGACTGATTGATTTGATCAGCTTGAAATTTTTTTGGGTTAGAGATAACCGCAATGAGAGCTAGGTAGTTCGGTTGGGGCGCGCACACAAGGTCGTCGTCGATTTGCCTCAAATGAGTCTTGGAATTAATTTTGGCTCTCTTGAAGCTTAGTTCATGGCATGCGGCTAAAAACGTTGTGGCATTCTCTAATGATGTATTGGGCTTGGTTGCCAAGAATGATGAGAATTGTGGGAAGAATAAGTGTTTGGATGACCAAGAACTTGCATTGCAGTTACATCATACACCCAATGAACAGATCACCAAGGATTGCGAAGAACTTTAGCTCGAAGAAATTTAAAACTGTTTGGATGTTTGGAAGATAGGGGATTTATGGGAAGACTGGGGTATGGGCCAATAGATAATTGAATGAGAATCCTGATGGAACAGTTTGGGAACATTCACTACACGATTACACTCTGGATTGAAGTATTATCGGAGATGAGATAAGTTGAGCCACAAGTTGCATTCTGAGGTTTATAAAACTCAAGGTAATGGGAATATGACTATTCTGTTTAATAGCAGACACAATAAAAAGTGTAATCGCTATTTGTTGAAGTATGGAAGGAGGGTTACGAGCTCAGAAGCAGTTTCAATGGCCAGTCTCTGTAAGTTTTTAATTTGTATAGACTTAATTGGGGAGATGAAGGAGATAAAAAAGAGAATAAAGAAAACATGAGGAGGTACAGCTGTGAAACCTGTTATAAGATAACATCTCTCATTACATTAAGCTTGTGAACATTTAAACTTTGTATCTCCACCCTTTCCTTTTCATTATGGTTTTCATTGAAATTTGATGTGTAAAACTTTTCATGTTCTTCTTATTTGAAATTTAAATTGAATTAAGTTTTAGTCTGTGTCATGTTGAATGCCCAAAAGTATTGAAATAGAGTAGCTGGATGAAGAAAGCAGAGTAGTCATTGAAACAGAGTAGAGGGTAATTAAGTCTTTATCCAACTTAAATAACAGAGTTATGACAGAAAGCACTTTTTCACTTTAACTCAAAAAGTCGGGTGTTTAAATGTAGCTTTACTGACTACATGTGGTTAAGTGGGAAACCGCCCAAACCCCAGGTGGTCATCTGAACTTAACCCATAAATTTTTAAAGATTTATAATTTAGTTTATCCAGAATTCAATAATGTCCAAATTTTCAACATGATACTGCTTTGTGGAGTAAAATTCAAGAATAATATCCATGTATCAAAAATAAGTTGGACATAAAAGAAATAAATTTTTTGGTGAATAGTACCTCATGAATTATACTTCAGGAATAGAACCCTGTGAATAGTACCCCGGCATGAAAAGTGCCCCGAATACCTAAGTGAATAATATTTGAGTGAATAGCAATTAGGTGAATAGTAACCCGTGAATAGTACCCCGGTGAAAATATTGATATTTAATGAGAATGTTCAGATCAATATTACAATGAAACAATACTGGGTGAAGCGCAAAACTCAAGGATATTCCACTAATTTCAAGGATTATAGAAGCAATACTTACTATAGTAAGTTTAGATTTAAGAATATGAAAAGAAATAACATACTGAAATCAAGAATGGATTTTTTCACCGTCATACTAAGACGTAATCCGCGTAAGCAAAGTTATTCCTAAGCATATTAAAGGATGAATACGAAAAAAATAGTATTCCTTATGAATACGAAAGAAATAATACCCCTTACCTTAGTAGAAGACTGGATACTGCAATAGTGAAGTAGTAGAATACTCTTCTTCTTTCTCTCTATAGTTTCTCTCACTATATTTTCTCTTGTGAGTCTTAGTGAATTGGTGAAAATGAAAAAAAGAATTAAGCTTCTATTTATAGGAGAATGGACTAAATAGTAACTTATTCACGAACGGTCCAAATTGATTTACTATTAGAACGGACGGTCCATATTGATTACTATCAAAACCACAACCGACGGTCCAGATTAATTTACTATTAAAACCATAACCGATGGTCCAGATTGATTTACTTTTAAAACCACCACCGACGGTCCAGATTGATTTACTATTAAAACCACCACCGACGGTCCAGGTTGATTTACTATTAAAACCACCACAGACGGTCCAGATTGATTTACTATTAAAACCACCACCGACGGTCCAGATTGATTTACTATTAAAACCACCATCAATGGTCCAGATTGATTTACTATTAAACCAACCATCAATGGTCTAGATTGATTTACTATTAAAACCACCATCGACGCTCCATAAAATTTGTAAATCTTCCCGTGGAATATTAAGTCAAACATATAACAAATGCCTCATAACAAATCCCTATATTTATATCAAAAAAATTAAATAAATATTTACCACAAATCCTTTATCTTTAATAAACACATTTTTAATATTTCAACAATTATTCATCAGTAATATTATAACTCACAATATTTAACAACCAGATCATTCCCAGGAAAGAGGGGGCTTTCCGATAAGGATTTCTCCCTATTGGCGTACAATTAGGTGACCAAACCTCTCCTCGACCGAACTTTCTAGACATTGTCAATATTGCAAATAATAATATGAATAACTTTGTTGTCTCAATTATTGATTTAATAATATAAAATTTTATGCAGATGATACTGTGACAATAATTGAATTAAATAACGTGAGATAATATGCAACAATTACTGTAGCAATAATTGAGTAAACTGAGTGGCTTCTTACGTAAACATCAATAATCAATACCATGTGCTACTATGCAACCACGCGTATTACTGTACTTTTACCACTAAGTAGTTCAATAGTTAACGGTAAAACATTCACCGTTATATTTATAAAAAAATATTTTTGTCATTTTCTAACTCCGACAATAATTTTATTGTGGGGTCCAACAATGATTGTGTCGTCGTACGAATATTTTATGTTTAAAACGAATATTCCCTGACTAATCGAATATTTTATAATAACTTGCATACTTTAAAATATTTATAAATATTACCCACAACTATAACATTATATCAAAACCACGCCATAATATTCAAAAATATATTTTGAGAAAAATTAATCTTTATTTATGAAAGTTGGGTCTTACAACCTCCCCTTCTTATGAAATTTCATCCTTGAAATTAGGGTACATACCTGGTATATCAAAGAGGTGAGGATACTTTGATTTCATTTCAGATTCTAACTCCCAGGTCATTTCCTCAACATTGTGGTTTCTCCATAAAACTTTGACTTGAGGTATAACCTTGGAGCGTAGAATATGCTCCTTCTTATCCAAGATTTTAAAGGTACCTCTTCATACGTTAAATCTTCCTCTAATCCATCCGGTTCTAACTCAATAATGTGGTTCGGGTCTTCCAAATATTTACGTAACATAGATATGTGAAAAACGTTATGAACACAAGACATAATTGGCGATAAGGCGAGTCTATTAGCCACAGTTCCTACTCGATCTAGCATTTCGAATGGCCCAATGAATCAAGGATTGAGCTTTCCTCTCTTTCCAAATCTTGTAACTCCTTTCCATGGAGCAACATGTAACAACATGTGATCTCCAACATTGAACTCCACATCCTTTCGATGAAGATCAACATAACTCTTTTGTCGATCTTGTGAGGTTTTTATACGTTGCCGGATCATTTGAATCTTTTTCGTTGTCATACGTATCAATTTCGGACCCAACAATGTTGCTTCACCCACCTCATCTAAGCATACTGGAGAACGACACTTGCGTCCATACAACACCTCGAATGGAGCCATGCCAATACTTACTTGATAACTGTTGTTGTACGAGAATTCCACTAAATGCAAGAACTTGTCCCAAATTCCTTTGAAGTCAAGGACACAGAGTCTTAATAAATCCCCAAGAGTTTGAATAGTCCTCTCCGACTGCCCGTCTGTTTGAGGATGATATGCCGAACTAAATCGTAAATTCGTGCCCATAGCTTTTTGCAAACTAACCCAAAATCGTGAAGTGAATCTTGGGTCTCGATCAGAAACTATGGATACTAGCATGCCATGCAGTCTTACAATCTCATTTATATATATACGAGCAAGACGTTCAAGTGAATAATTTTCTCGTATAGGTAAGAAATGAGCAGACTTGGTCAATCTATCAACAATGACCCAAATTGCATCTACACCTTGAGAAACCTTGGGAAGACCAGTAACGAAATTCGTGGTAATGTGATCCTACTTCCATTCTGGAATTTCAAGTGGTTGCAATAGACCTTTTGGCACTTGATGCTCCACCTTGACTCGTTGACAAGTTAGACACCTTGAGATAAACTATGATACCTCTCTCTTCATATTGATCCACCAAAATGTATGTCGAAGATCACGATATATTTTGGTACTCCCAGGATGGATTACAAACGGTGTATTGTGCGCCTCCATCATGATCTTATACTTTAAATCAGGGTCGTTTAGAACACAAAGTCTGGAGTTAACTCGTAGTATTCCTTCTTCATCGATTCTTGCTTCTGAAATAGCACCTTCTTGCACTTTCTTCTTCATACGCATCAGCTCCAGTTCCGTTGCTTGAGAAGCTTTAACTTTATCGATTAAAGTCGGTTCTACTCGTATATTTGTCATCATCACGTGGGTCCCTGAAGTCTTTATCTCTATCTCCATCCTTCGCAAGTCATACAAAACGGGCCTTTGCGTTGACAATATCCCACTCGTACCCGCATATGATATTCTACTTAATGCGTCAGCTACTATGTTAGCTTTTCCAGGATGGTATTGAATTATATGATCGTAATCTTTCAACAACTCAAGCCAACGTCATTTTTGCATGTTGAGTTCCTTTTGGGTGAAAAAATATTTGAGGCTTTTAAGATCCGTATATATCTCCACTTACTCTCCACACAGGTAATGCCTCCAGATCTTTAGTGCGAAAATGACAGCTTCTAACTCTAGATCATGAGTAGGATAATTCCTCTCGTATTCTTTGAGTTATCGGGAGGTATAGGCTATGACTTTCCCATGTTGCATGAGAACACATCCTAAACCTCTTCCTGAAGCATCGCTGTAGATAACAAATCCCTACGAACCAGATGGTATTATCAAAACAGGTGCTGAAATGAGCCTCCTCTTGAGTTCTTGAAAACTCTTCTCACATTCCTCGCTCCAACCGAATTTTGTATCTTTTCAAGTCAGCTAAGTTAATGGAGTAGCAATTCGAGAAAATCCTTCCACGAATCTCCGATAATAACCAGTTAAGCCCAGAAAGCTATGTACTTCGGTCACTGACTTAGGTTTCTCCCAACTTTGAATTGCTTCAATCTTTGCTGGGTCAACAGATATTTTATGATTTGATATCACGTGCCCAAGGAATGTGTGACACCCCCAAATCTAGGTACTTCATTTCTACAAGATTTTGTGTTCACTTAATCAAAACATTCATATCTAACTACCCAATCATAATAAAATTGAATAATAAAACTTGCCCATACATGATTACATTAATAAAAACATTATCTCCCAGGTTATCTAACCTTTAATTACAATCATTCAAATTCAGAAATTTAAATTATTACATCACATCATTATTAAAAGTCTATCATTATAACAATAAAATAAAATTACAAGTCTTCATCACTTGTACATTATTCCCTTTCCTTTGCTAGTTGTAGGTTCATTTACCTTTTCAACCTTAGCTGCAATAAGTGTATAAATATGCAAGTGTGAGCCAAAATAAATGCTCACTAGATATAGAAATGAATCAACACGAATGAAATGACTGCCATCAAATAGGCTCATCAACAATGAATAGTACTCTATCAATAATAACCAATGACTAGAATCAAAATATGGAGTATATAAAACTGAGGGTCATAAGACAACAAACTATGTCCACAGTTGCATGTAATCTTTCAACTTCAACTTTAACAGTCATAAGACTATAAGGACTCTTCTTACTTAGGGGGATCGGCCCTTCGTACAATGTATTATGCACAAACATTTCAACGCTGAGCGTAAACCCCTAATAATAGGGTTGTTCATCTCAGTATTTAGAGTACAAGTTCGCACCAAAGAATGTTTGGTTTGGATAAGCTTTCAAGGGTAATTTGAAGTTTAACGAACATCAACTAGAGGACTAGTTGAATCAATAGTGTTTGATAACACAATAGTTGATCAATAATAACATAATTATTGAATATACATTAAGTAATAACAAGCTGAAATTAAAGCTTGCTAATTATGAGAATGGCTTGTGTCAAGTAAATGAACTAAGATTATTCAACATTAGAAATTAGAATTCAAGAAAATTGCATTCATCGTACATGAAGGACAATAAAGAAACTTGTCTAACAATAAACAAGTTAGAATACATCAATAAATATTGGAATTCAAAACTTGATTGAATAAAGTTTAAGTCATAGCTAGCTTGTTCAAATAATGATGAGGAATACAGGAATTCGATTAATGAAAAATTAAAGTAAGAAACTTGCTCAATGTAAATGTAGAGTTAGAAAACTTGCTCAATCAAAAGAATGAAGTTATACAATGTAATAATAGAACTAACTCAACGAAAATGTAGAGTTAAAAAACTTGTTCAATCAAAAGAATGAAGTTACACAATGTAATAATAGAACTAACTCAGCGAAAATGTAGAGTTAGAAAACTTGCTCAATCAAAAGAAAGAAGTTACACAATGTAATAATAGAACTAACTCAATAAAAATGTACAGTTAGAAAACTTGCCTCGAGTGTAAGCTAAAATATTAAAACTCACGTTCACCTATACACAGTATTAAAACCATAACATCTATTAGACATACTAATATTCACTTTTCAATATAAAATGCATAACTAGCTAAACTTGTTATTTTAGCACAAGTCTTATGCTACCATATATATTTCAGAATTCCCAAGTGTTAACATCAAAACACTTATCTAACATTTATTGTATAAACTAAGTTACGCATTACACGTTCGTAACTTACTAATCACTTTTACAACTTTGAATTTACAATCCACCTAACATGACTCTGTTTAACCTTGTTGTTACATGATTCTCACAATAACCTAACATTAAGCTAAGTTACATTGAACGTTCAAAGTCTGCAGAATTAGCAGACTTCACTGTCTGAAACTGGGCACTGGTGTAACGCCCGAGAAATTCGGATCCTTTGTAAATGACTTGAAAGAATTTAATAATGAATAAAATAATATTATTTGTTATTATATGTGTTAATAAGATGTATGTCGTTCTATAACCTAGAAATGTCAGAATATCATAGTATTCGAACCGCGTGAGAGAATTAAAGTGTTTGAATTTCCAAGACGAAAATAAATGTTTTTCGAGAAAGTTTACGAAAAACACTATTCACCGTTTATCGCTCGGGAATTATTTTTGAACTTCTGAGAAATACTTAATGTTAGAATATCGAGGCGAGATGGATTATGTAATAATAATCTAAGTATAGAAAATGCAGTATTTCGCATGTGGACTTAAATTAAGAGCGTTGGGAAAATTAATGTCTAAGGAATGAATTTGTGTAATCTTGTAGGGTGTGCAAGTTCTTTAAGCATTAAGGGACCAGCCCAAGTTGTAGCAATGTTTAGTCAAGGTTGGATTAATGGGAAGCCCAAACCAATGGGTAAAGCAATGATCCGTAGGGCAACCCATGGGTGAACTTAGAGAGCAAGAACTTTGTGTGGTGACCAAGTGTTGTGATGGTCAAGAAATAGAAGTGGCTAGCAAGTTTACTTGGTTGCTAGGTTATGAATAGTAAGGAGGTGGAAGTTAAGGAGGTGGGATGCCATAAAGACCATTCTACCCTAACCTTGGATTGCCTATAAATAGAAAGCTCTCATTTCATTATTTGGTTGATTTATTTCATCCAACAACTCTCTCTCAAAGAAACTTATTTGTTAGAACCCATAAGCACTTATAAGCCATTTCAACTTTTGTTAGATTTTGCAAAGTGAAGTGAAGTAATCATCAAAGGTAAATGATCTTGTCTTCTTCATCTCTATCATGGTAGGATGATAAGAAAAGTGTAATCTATAGACTTAGATCCTAAGAACATAGGAGAAGTTGATAAGTAATGGACCTAAGCTGAATAAGTCATAAGGAAATTGTAATCATATATTAAGAATATAAGTTATTGTAATACATAACTTATAAATAACATAAGTTATTTTGTTGTTATGAACTTATAAATAAGCCATAACCAAATTGGAATATAAGTTATTGTAATATATAAGTTGAGATGTCTAGATAATGGAATGAAGGTGTTTAGAATGATAAACAAATCAATAGTAATAATGTTTCGCCGGAATTTGCACGATTGGACGATAATCGTCGAATTCGTGAAATTCTCAGAATGGAAGTCGTATTTTATGTTTGACATTGGAAACATTGGTTTTCGATGAAGACAAGTCATATTTGGCATCATAGAGTTATGGACTCGAAAATGGCTGGATTCCAACTTAAAACGAAGAAACGAGCGTTAAACGTTCACGAACGTTTTTCGTTTTCGTTAAAATGGACTAATAGGTGGAATTTTAGCAAACGATGTAAAATAAATAAAATTCTTGCATGAACACATAGAGTACGTAATTTGTGACCCATAGACTCTTGAACAAGCCAATTCAGACTTATAACGAAGAAGTTACGAGTCCGGGAATTTCAACTTTTGAAAAATCTGTCCAAAGTGTCTCGATGACGTAGTCGGGTGCCGTGACAAGGCAAATAAGCCGTCGTGCGCAGCCGCCATAAAGTGGCCATTATCTCCTAGAGAGTCACGTTGTAGCGCGACATATATCACTGAAACTCGCGCCGCGGCGCTGAGTCTAGATTTTTGAGGAATAAGTGGCGGCGCCATGACATGACACAAGTCTGATAATTGGTTTACACATGCCACCAAATTTCATAACCTAAATAGTGATGAAGGTTTACAAATGAACATAAAGAGTAATTGTTAATAAAGATCTTAATGAAACATAGTTATGATATATTGAAACTTAGGTATGCTCACTTAAGGTTAAGATTAAGTCAATTACTTATGATGTAAGATTGACCTAACGGAAAGCCGAAACCAATAATAACAAATCTAATACGTAATTAGATTGAGAAGAAAGGTAAGATTCTTTAGGAACCATGTGTAATCATTCATGACCTAATGTACTATGTGATGTTATTATCTAATGTAGAGACCTTAAAGATGTAACGTGCACGTGTTTATCTATAAGCAGACGCTAAAGGCAAGTACTCTAACCCTTGTTCCAGTTCATTCTAGACAAGTCTTTCGACTAGATGTATGCTATGTTATTTAATCAAGTGTTGATAAGGATTTACCAAACTAATATTGTTGTTGTTTTCAAAAGTATATTGAGTATGCTAAAATGTTTTGTCATATAACGACAAGCACGTGAGGTTGCCACAACTTAAACTTATACACGTTTAATGAATGTAGTGTTGATCAACATAGAGTATTATAGGCTAATCACCTAGACGTGCTCGTAAGTTATTTCGGACTGACGGACTTCGTGTCGGGATGTCGTTTTCAAAGTACTTATGAAATGCTTACGGTCTTGAACCGGAATTGATGTTTTACTGAATATTGTTGTTGTAAAATGTTTTGAATGAAAAGAAGTGCTATTTTGAATTCTCAATAGTACTTCGTAACTCTTGTCTAGTTATTGAAGATATATGATTCCTATGTTTCAAGCATGTTATTTTCCTAGAATTGTTGTACTTGCTGAGCTAGTTAGGCTCATTCTTGGTTGAACCATATGAATGCAGCTAAGACCGAATGGACTGATGGATCAAGCAAGGATAAAGGGAAGGCAAAGGCGAACCCGTAGATTGCTTATGTAATAGTATAGATTTTGTAAGAAATAATATTTATATTATGACAAAGACAATGTATTGGTTGTAAAGAACCTGGGAAAATGTAAATATTCTTTTGATATATATAAGACATATCCGTTCTTTTGAGGCATTTCAATTGAATGTTTATGTGAACTGTAGCACCGTGTAGCACCATCTGCAGGTTGGAAGATACCCGGATTTGGGGGCGTCACAGGTTGGTATCAAAGCATTAGGTTATAAAACTTAAGGGGGGGAAATAAAACCTTAAGTCATAACCTTAAGAAAAGTCAAAGAATAAAATATGGAAGTTAACCTTATAAAAATGCATTAATATGTTATGTGTTTTTATTATTCTACTAACGTGTACTAATCAACTTTTAGTGTTGTTATAGATGTCAGGTGAAAATAAAGATGTGCAGGTAGTCAGTGAAGAATCGATTAATCAAGTAGAGATTATACCGAGCCCCATAGAAGCAGATCCCGAGATAGTGGTGGTTGAGTTTGGAGACTCTGAGAGCTTAGACCTCATGTCTGTATTTGACGGCATGATAGAAGAAGAAGTGGAAATAGTGTCCTTTAACCCAGTAACAATAGCAGCAGAGATAACTCCAGGGGAGTCGATGATGTTACTGTTCATGTCAGTGATAGATAGGAAGGTACACTACTGTTAGGAGGTCAAGGAGCTGAAGGCTGAGCTCCAAGCTGTTATGGAGGATAAGACGGACGTGGAGTCCATGTGGGAACAGGAACATGACGAGAGAGTTTTGACTAATAATAAAGTCCATGAGCTGAAGTAAGAGGTCTTTGAGCTTGGGAGCGAGCTAAAGACCAAGAAACAGAAGATGGGGACAATGTCCTATATTCATAGGAGTTCTCATGAGGATTTCCAATTACAAGTAGCTGGTTACCCCGTAGAGACAAGGCAGACACGGCATACTATCAGCCGTGATATTATCGCCAGTCTTGCCAAAGCGGATTTTCAAAATGCCTTAAAACAAATGTAATCTAGTAGTGGCTAGAGTAGTTAGATATGTACATATTTTTGTATCTAGTAGTGACGTAAAAGCCTCTTTTGTATAATCAAGGGTAGTCTTTTGAAAAATCCCAATTTTTGGAAAGCAATGGCGGGAAGTAATGTATTCAGCTTAGGCTGTATAATGTATAACCGATGTAGTATTATACTACAATGAATTAATATAAGTCTTCTTTTTCGAAAATGTGGAGTAACAAATGTTTAAGTTATTGTTTAACATTGAATAATTACTAACTGATAGGAAATGAATAATAACAAAATATGTGTTTATTGTAACAGCAAAATGCCGCCAAGAAGAGTACCACGTAACAAAGGTGCGAACACAAATCAACCGGAGGGAGGCCTGGTTAACCCCATGCAGGAATTTTTGAACTTGTTAACCGCAACAATAAACCAAACTGGGGCTAATCTCCCCGTAAATCCTGGTGTAGTACGAGCTACTACATTTAAGGACTTTAAGAGTGTGAGTCCGCCGGAGTTCAAAGGAACTACGGACCCTATCGAAGCCTAAACGTGGGTGAGGGAGATCGAGAAGGCATTTGTGATAGCAAATGTTGACGAGGCTCAGAAGGTTGCCTTTGCAACCTACATGATGAAGGGAGAGGCCAACTTTTGGTGGGAGGCCAATCAGACGAGGGCCGGAATAGATGTTATAACGTGGGAGAGGTTCAAGGAAATATTTTACGAGAACTACTTTCCCATGAGTATGCAGGGAAGGATGGAAATGTGGTTTTTAGATTTGAAACAAGGGGACATGACGGTTCCCCAGTATGCCGCAAAGTTTAATGAGCTGGCAAGGTTCGCTCCACATCAAGTGGATACTGAGGTGAGGAAAGCTCGACGGTTCGAGCAGGGCTTGAAGCCTTGGCTCTATAACTGTATCTCTGTGTTCCAAAGTACTTCCTTTGGAATTGTTTTAGAGAAGGAAATAATTTCTGAAGGTGGTAGTGAGGCATTGAGCCAATACCATAAGGATAAGAAAAGCAAGGGGAAGGTGGATGGAGGAGTGAAGGTTGAAGGTGCCAGCGGGAGTGGCGAAGGGTATAAGAGGAAGGTGAGTAGTTCAGGGAATCCCGTAGTGAAGCTAGAGGACCTGAAAAGGAGGATGGAGGCCTACAAGACCTGTGGGAAGACTCATTTAGGAGTCTGTCTCAAAGGAAAGGTAATGTGTTATAACTGCGGATAGGAGGGGAATATTGTGCCAAACTGTCCAAGCTCAAAGAAGAATCATGGATGCTTTGTATGTGGGTCAACAGATCACATGGCAAAGAACTGCCCAAAGAAGGGGACAGATGGGAGTAAGGGCGCCAATAGTGGGAAGTTAACTATTGGGGGTCCGGCGCAGCCGGGTAGACCGATGGCCCGTACTTTTTATATGACCGTCCAAGACGCGATGGACTCGGGGGAAGTAGTCGCATGTATTATTCCAATCAACAACTTAAATGCATACGTGCTGTTTTACTCGGGTGCTACTTGTTCGTTTATCGCATGTGATTTTGCTAGACGACTAGGATTGCTTCCCGAAAAGTTGCCTATACCTTTGAACATTAAGGTAGCAAACGAAGAGATAATTCCTGTTGAAGATATTCATAGGAGTTGTTGCGTAGACATTTGAGGTTGTAAATTATCGGTAGATCGGATACCGATAAAGTTAGGAGAATTCGATGTAATTCTTGGAATGGATTGGTTGATAAATCATGGGGCAATAATAGATTGTCAAAAGAAATGCGTTAGTATTAAAACATTAATTCAATCTCATGTAATATTTTATGGGAATAAATCGCTGGGATGTTCGTGTTGTCTTTCCATGACACAAACTAGGAAATTATTGAGGAAGGGGTGTGTAGGTTATTTATGTCATGTGATGGATACCAAGAGAGTGGGAGCGACCATGGAACAGATACCTATAGTGAGGGAGTTCATGGATGTATTTCCGAGAGAGTTGTAAGGTCTTCCACCGGATAGGGAGACCAAGTTCGTAATAGACATTGTGCCAGGAGCGACACTAGTTTCCAGGGCACCGTATTGTATGGCGCCGATGGAGATGAATTAGTTGATGGTACAGCTGCAAGAATTGTTGGACAGGAAGTACATTCAACCGAGTGTTTCGCCGTGGGGAGCATCGGTACTGCTTGTCAAGAAGAAGGACGGATCGTTGAGACTTTGTATCGACTACCGAGAGTTGAACAAGTTAACGATAAAGAATAAGTATTCGTTGCCCAGGATCAATGATCTTTGTGATCACTTAAAAGGGGCAAAATATTTTTCCAAAATAGATTTAAGGACGGGGTATCATCAACTAAAGGTTAGGAATGAAGATGTGCTAAAGACAGCATTCAGGACTCGGTATGGTCATTACGAGTTTCAGGTGATGTCATTTGGGTTGACTAATGCACCTGCTGCATTTATGGACATGATGAACAGAGTATTCAAACAATATTTGGACATGTTCGTCGTAGTGTTTATCGATGATATTCTAGTCTATTCTAAGACGCCATAAGATCATGCTGAACACCTGAGAATAGTGTTGGAGACACTAAGAAAGGAGAAGTTATATGCGAAGTTCACTAAGTGTGAATTTTGGTTAGAAAGGGTGTAGTTTTTAGGTCATGTTATTGTCCACGAGGGGATTTTCGTAGATCCAGCAAAGGTGGAAGCCGTGATGAATTGGGAACAACTGAAAACACCGACCGAGGTATGGAGTTTCCTAGGGTTAGTGGGTTACTATCAAAGGTTCATTCAGGACTTTTCGAAGATAGCAACTCCACTGACTAACTTGACGATGAAGATGGTGATGTACGTATGGACTGAGAAATGTGAAGACAGTTTTCAAGAACTGAAGAAGAGATTGCGTGAAGCTCCTGTTTTGTCATTACCTGATGACACAGGAAATTTCGTAGTTTATAGCGATGCTTCGCATAAAGGACTAGGTTGCATGCTCATACAGCATGACAAGGTCATTGCGTATGCATCTATGCAGTTGAAGGATTATGTGAAAGTTTACCCTACTCATGATCTGGAACTGGCCACGGTGGTGTTTGCCTTAAAGATATAGCGACATTATCTTTATGGGAAAAAGTGTGAGATATACACGAACCATAAGATTCTAAAATATATCTTCAAACAGAAGGAGTTGAATATGAGACAAAGGAGGTGGCTGGAGTTGATAAAGGATTATGACTGTGAAATCCTGTATCACCCTGGAAAAGCCAATGTAATGGCCGATGCCTTGAGTAAAAAGGGTCGGGAGAATTGTCTTTGTTAACAGCTCAAACTGAGTTAATAACAGAGATGGCTAGGATGGAGTTGGAGGTGAAATTGCCAAGTGAAGCGGAGTAAAGACTTTTTGCGGTGGAGATTTAATCTACCATCGTAGAGAGAGTCAAGGAGGTGCAGCTCAAAACCGATGAGTGTGATCAGATGAAGGAGCGGTTAACCACTGAAAAAGATATTAGGTTTAGTCTTGATAATGAGGGATTATTAAGATTTGAGGGAAGAATTTGGGTTCCGAAGGAGACAAAATTAAAGGAGCAAGTTTTACAAGAGGCTCATAGTTCGAGGTACTCAATTCATCCTGGTAGCACTAAGATGTATCAAGACCTTCGACAGAGTTTTTGGTGGCCAAACATGAAAAGAGAAATAGCTGAGTATATGCGACGCCCCCAAATTCGGGTACTTGAAACCCGAACTCGGTGCTTCACGATACCATTTCTATAAGCTGAATAATACTAATAATAATAAAAATAATATAGAATTCAAACTTAATTTACATATATCAAAGTCTAATCCCAAGTACGTAACCTTTACTACAATACATTACATGATAGATAATAAATATCATTGTCTTAATAAACTATAACTATTACAAAACATATATAAATCTCATTCGAACAACTTTCATTTCCCTTTGTTCTTGCCTGAAGCTTCTGGTTGATCATACTTAACTGAAAACATTTAAATTTAAAGCAAGAATGAGCATTGGATTGCCCAACAAGTAATAACAACAATATATATTAATTTGAAAAGAATTAAATGTTTTCTTTGAAAGACACTTCTACAAACGAATCAACAGGTTGTGAAGTAAAATTTGAACCAATAATAACAACATATCACTTCCATATGTAATCTTTGAAACTACGTATAGACTATAATTGGAGATCAGTCGACAGACATTGAACATTGTTTTTCATTTTCGCTAGGGTTTAGCGAACTTCATCCGCAAACCGTCATAACTTACTGGATACGAGGGTGATCGCCCAATGTGCCCTGTATTGATCAATACTACATGCAAGAACGATATTATCGTTCACTCTATCCACCTTAGGTGCACAAAAGTTTTCCCATATTCGGGATGTTCATACTTAGTCGGGAATCCGAACCAAAATAATCTGGTTGGATACAATAACGCTCTATCTTGTTCAACAATATTTTTATGTCTAGCTGAATCAAATAGCTTAGACGACTTTTAAGTCAACGTATACATACTTGAAATCAATAAGTATGTATCAACATATGATTAAATGAAATGGTTATCCAAATGAGGACACTTGTCTAACCCTATATACGAATTAACGAACAGAATAAATATATGTATTATACAATAATACAATGATTGAATAATGTAAGAACTTGTATGAATACAAAGATTGGATACATAATGAATAATAATAAAGTTAATAATCTGGCACAATAATAATATAATTATGAAACTTTCTTACTCATGTCCATTGCATAAAGGAAATACAAAGGTAGGATACTTGCACAATGTAATAATAGATCAGATACTTGCTCAATAATAATTGGAGTAAGTTTAGGAAACTTTCATAACATGATATACCTGTTTGCACGAAATAAAAGTAGTGCATAAGGTTTAGATACTTGCCTGAGCTGCTGCTTTCAATAACGCAACTTAGATTAATCTTTTATCTGATGACCTATCGATTAACAAGATCATTCGTTCGATTAGAATATATATATCGTAACACGTAACAATCGCTCATTGCGATTCAACACATAACCTAATCACTTTGTCACATATATCTAACAATTATTGATTCACTGACAAACACATATATAGTCAGTTTATCTAAGTCCAGATCAATTTCTGAAATATTTTGGTGTACCGACGACTTTATCGGGTAAATATCGAGTCTAAGACTCTATCATGTAGTTTAATATTCTTTTAGATATTTTAAATATCAGTCATATTATTTTTCATAGCCTTATAATAATTTTTAAATAATTATTATAGTTTATCATGAATTTTCAAACACTGAAATCATTATTAAATGATTTAAATATTAACTAATTCTATTATCATTAATATATAATTAATATTAAACTATTAATGAAACTATTGCCAAAATATTAAAGTTATTTATAATAACTCAAAATATTTTTAAAGTATTAATATTATCTTTAAATGATTTTTAAAACATTAAAATCATTTTAAATAATTACCATTAATATTAGAATATTAATCTTTTATTTATCAAAATATTTAAAGTCATTAATTATAACTTAAAATATCTTTAATTCATTTATTTCCTTTTTAAATGATTTTTAAATCAATAAAACAAATTTTAAACTATTTATTTAATATACTTATTAAATAAGCGTAATATCATTAATATTAAATTATTAATGTAATTTACCTTTAAATATCAAAAGTTATATTTTATAATTTCAAATATTTTTAAACTATTTATTTTCATTTAAAATGATTTTTATAATATTAAAATCATTTTTAATTAATTTATTTAATATAATTACTAAATAAATCTAATATCATTAATATTTAATAATTAATGAAATTTATCTTAAAATATTAAAAGTTATGTTTGATAACTTAAAATATTATTAAATACTTTATTATTATTTAAAATGATTTTTAATACCATAAAATCATTTTTATTTAATTTATTTAATGCATTTATTAAATAATTTAAATACCAATAATATCCAAATAAATATTAATATTTATGAAAAATATGTCAAATTATTAAAAGTTAATTTTTATAACTTAAAATAATTTTTAAAACTGATTTTATAATTTTTAGGAATTTATTTCTATTGTTAATGTATTTTTTTCGGAATTTATAAAACAAAAATAATTATAACCGTCGCTATAGGCTATAACGACACTTATCTGTCATGTAAGGTGTTCTTGGCCTCAAGAACACTGACAAGTGAGTGGTTGAGTTGCCCTGTTTGACCGAGTCTAATTCTTATCTCGAAATATTTCTGGGCTACCTAATGGTCAGATCTTGTAGTGTTAATGTAACACTGCATAAAACAACAAATATCCAGGTCATACTTCATCACAATCAAAATATATTAAGCCTTGAACTAGGTTGTCAGCGTGTTCATCATATTCTGAAATTTGCCCAGGAAAATTATAATCGTAAATAGGTTAATGCCCTTTGTGGCCTTAAATCTGACAATCTGTTCATGTTACAAGTTTTCTGCTCCAGGCTATCTAGGCAAACCATCATAGAACATGTTCCAAGCCATGGTAAAGTCTAACAATAATTAATGAAAAGCGTTGGGGCTCACAAATTAAGTGTCGAAATCGTTCTTCATTTCTGGGTTTTCCAGAAATGAAGAATAGATCGAGTATGCTACTTTGAATCCTTATATCTCGCGTTGTGTGTTTGCTCTATTTGATCTATTGATTCCAGGTTGTAGCTAACATATAATACTTTATATCTAATAAATAAAACACATATAACATCAACAAATCAAGTAGATTTAAGCCGGTCAAACCATGTCAGAAGACATGTTCTTGAGCTTTCTAGAATTTCCAGAAACAGATTTTGTGAGCAAACAGGCTAGTTTGACCTTCCACTGTGTTCAATATATTGGTGATTTAAGGGATCTACAAGCATTTAGTCATAGTACCCATAACAAGCTACAACTTAGTTACAATAACAGAATCGAAACAACAACACACTGGCAGATCTAGTCGCTTGAAAACGTTGTCAGGGCCTCGCCTGTCAAGCACGATCTGGGTTTTCAGATTTGTAAAGTCATGCTCGATTCGACTACGTTTGACCGGCTATAACTTTTAACATGTTCATGATCTGGGCTAGCTTCAGTTTGGATCAAAGATCTCATAGCATACTACAACTCCAAAACATAAAACACATCAAATAATAAACATAGAGATCTCTGACCTCGACTTTTGGTTATCGGACACAAAATAAGTTTTTTCCAAATTTTGAAAAATGCTAAATCCGAGCCTCTAGATGTTATGGATCTAACATCGAGCAACCCAGATCATCATTATATACTACATATTACATGTTTAACACAAAAAAAACTAACATCTAACACTTTGATCAAGGTCAGATTTCTTCTAGGGTTCTTACCTCTTTATGAATAAATTCTTGATTCTATGCTTCTGATTTGATGTTGGTGTTCATGGGGCTTGATTGGGGACTGAACTAACACTATAATTTCGTGGGTTTGAGCTTGAGAGAGAATGGCTAAGTGTGGCTTGCATAAATGAGCTTTGTTGTGCTTTTTCTCTCTTGAATCATACAAATAATGGTACAAGGCACATGCATTTGGTGTAATGAATCGATTGCCAGCAATACTATAGATCATAAGGCGAGGTCTAGGGTTCTTTGGCGGATCTTGGATAAGATTTGGCTAGCAATAATTCAACTAATGGGACAAAAGGGCATTTTGTAATTTTATTTTAATCTCGAGGGTATTCTTGTCAAGGTGCTTGAATCTAGGGTTTAATCACTAGATTTTATATTTTAAAGTTTCCCAAATAATTACTAGGGTTTGAAAGATTAAAACTAAAGTGTAATAAAATTTTAAATTAAAACATACTAATTAAATTAGGGTTTTTAATAAAATTAGGGTTTAAATAATTAGGGTTCCTTAATTATCATTAGGGTTCCTAAATTAACAATTAGGGTTTCCTAATTATCATTATAATTCACAAAAGTAATAATTAGGATTTCTAAAATTTGCAATTAGGGTTTCTAATTAGCAAATTAGGGTTTTCAAATTAATAATTAGGGTTTCTCCTAATTACAGAAATTATATTATACACAGTAAAATTTATATAACACCATTACTACACAGTCTCGAACTCATAACCGAGTTTAACAATTAGGGTTTAATAACACGATATGAGGGTCATGCCCTAATTTACCACAATTGAATAACCAGTACATATTTATAGCACTGAAAAATTAAAATATAATTAATATTATATTATTATTCTCATCCATTGATCAATACCCAAATTTAGGGTTTGGATTCTATATCTGGTTTATCTTTAATTAAGTTAAAATAATTAACTTAAATATTCTGAACATATTCATATAATAAAATATTTATTATTATAATTCTAATAATCATTTCATATATTATTTAAATAATATAAAATCATGTTTTCATGTAAAATAATTAATAAAAACATTTCTTCTTACAAAAATTAATTACTATAGGAATATACTTTATTAATGATCAATAATTCTAAAATAAAATTATTTGAAATTATTCATGAAATAAATAATTTTATTAATCACATATATACATACACATTACTTGACACATATTCTCATCTTTAAAATAAAAAAAAATTAATATTCAAAATTTCTTATTTATTTATATAGAAAATATTCAGGTTATTACAGTATATGAGTAAATGTTTGACTTGTGAAAGAGTTAAAGCCAAACATCAACGACCAAGTGGCTTCTTACAGTCATTGGAGATTCCAGAGTGGAAGTGGGAGCATATGTGACACCCCCAAATCCGGGTACTTCGATTCCACGGGATTCAGTGTTCACTGTATAAATATCATCTATCTATCTACCCATAATAAATGCAAGTCGTGCAATAGATAGAATAAAAATCATCCCCTTAAGGGTTACAACATCCGAATAGTAATAATACAATCCTAGGTTAAACTAACCTTAAACATCTGCGCGAAATTATAAACAAATAAGTCTTAAACAACATCATTAACTCAAGTTTAACATAAATACATCATCAAATAAAATAACAAGTCTTCATCATTTGCTAACTTTGCCCTTGTCTTTACTAGTGGAAGGTTCATCGGTTCTTTCGTTCTTAACTGCAATGTTATAATTAAGCAAGAGTGAGCACTATTGCCCACAAGTATAATAATGAAATAACAGTATAATAACATGCGAGTAAATCAAAGACATCTGAATAAAAGCTCAACTTTTGAATCAAGAATGAATAACAAGAATTAAAAGAATTTTGAGGGTCATAAGACCTTGAACTATGTCCTAGGTTATCAAGGGTTATACTTGAAACCTTTAACTTGATCGTAAGACTATGGACCTTCTACTGCGTACTTAGGGGGGATCAGCCCTTAGTACCATACTGTGCACAATATCTTAACGCTAACGCCTAAGTAAATCCCTTTACAGGGTTATTCATCTCAGTTTGACATTTGAATCTGCACCAAAGGAAGTTTGGTTTGGATAATTCAATAAGGGTTCTGAAATTTAGAACGTTCATCAACTAAGGGCTAGTTGAATTAATAAAGTTCACTAGTCTAATAAGGTTCAACAATAATGATATTCAATTCGAATAATAATCTCAAGAAATATACAATAGAACAATTATTGTATAACTGAATCATGCTTTGAAAAAATAATAAATCTTTAATATAACATTTGAACTTGAATAATAGTAATGATAATTTACTCGGGTAAATAATAAACTTGAACAATAATGACAAGTAGTGTTAGAAAACTTGCCTCGTGCGTAGATTACACTTTAACTAAGCACGTTCTTTGAATTTAATCCTACATACCATTCACATTCACAATACTACTCAATTATAATTTAACTAATCATCATAAACCCATTCTTTTATCTAAACTTTAGTTATGACTATACTTAGCCAAATATCACACTTATTGTCACATAATAACACTTCATGAATAATACGCTACTTATGAAATCAATAATTCGATCCACATGTAATTATGTTATTTACATGTTAAGTATTTATTTTAACATCTCATTATACTTATAACATGTTTACATGTTCATTACATTAATTCACTAACGCATTGTTAGACTTAAACATTTTTAAAATAACTCATTCTAAATTTTCTGGAGAGTGGGCCATACTTTCTTTTATTACTATATGGTCTTTATTTACATATTTGATGGTATGGCTAATGGGACTCTTGATCTTTTTGGTAGCGGTGGTATGTATGGCCACATGAAATGAAAGTAGCATTGTATTGTTATGGCATGGCATTGCAGAACTGAAATGGCGATTCATGAAAAATCGCAGAACATGGCAATTTTCCCAATTTCTTATTTTCTACTCGAAATTAGACATACCCACATGTTATAATTCATCTATAAACATAACCCAACATTTATATACTGACATTAACCAATTTAAACACTTAATAACAGATTTAAAGCATGCAATTTCACAGACTTTGATGTTCATGAAGGTTTTGAAAATAAAACATGAAAATTGTCACTACGGATTCGTTATAACACCGAATCCGTTTATTTAAATTTGGGTCTCTTCGTATCAACATGCATAACAATATACGGGTGAAAAATTTAGGGATAATATATGGCCAATACATAAAATATCACGTATAAGGCCATAAGGCCAAAACCCATACTCTGTAATTTTGTAGAAATTATATACGACATGTTTTAATGAATTTGATGTTATGGTTTACAACATATATATAATGAAATATGATTTGATAAATCATAACACATATACAACTCATAATAATTACTCTTAATCCAATTATAGAGGTTAAACCAAAAACTTAAAAAAAACCATATTCATGAAAACTAAAATACGTAAAGTAGAATTTGGGAAGGAGGAGATTACCCTGTAAAATATAATTAGTAGGCTTAGATTCCTCACTCTCAATTCTCTTTCACAGACTCACAAACTCTCACTGACAACTTTCTCTGATTTTCTCTCTGTGATATTTTATCAGACTTAGTAACAAATGAAGGAAAATCAGACGTCGTATTCAAATAGATCGATCGATAATAAGTGGATTACCCATCATGGGTTAACTGCCCATAACTCCCCCTAATGTCATGTTTGGCTTGCTTAATAGATTACAAAATCATTTAATTTAATAAAACATTTACAATATAGTTTAATAAATGTCACACTCCTTCATAAAAATAAATCCAATATTTTATTTAATTTACTTTAAATAAAATATAATATTTTCTCATAAATTCACATAGTCACATAATTAATTTTCTCATTAATAAATAATGTCAAATTAGTAAATCTCTAATTAATAATTAAATTAATTAAATAACATTATGCTTAATTAAATATTTCATTTAATTCAATAAGCTCACATAATTACCTACTTGAATAATAATTATTCTCTACATTAATTTAATAAATATAACACATATAATTAAATTAATCTACCACAATTGCATCAAATAATTATTTAATCCAATAATTAAATTATCGAAAATATTTATTTAATTCAATAAATATTAAAATTAATTACAAAAATCTCGTTCGTCACAGCATATCACGATGGACTTTGTGGTGGGACTTCTGACGACTCAGAAGGGGTATGATGCGTTTTGGGTAATAGTGGAGCGGTTGACAAAGTCGGCTCACTTTTTACCAATTCGAATTAAGTATAACTTAGATCAGTTAGCTACACTCTACGTTAAGGAAATTATTTTCAGACATGGAGCACCTATTTCGATAGTGTCAGATCGTGATCCACGATTCACATCGAACTTCTGGAGAAGTCTTCAAGAACAGTTGGGGACGCAGTTGAAGTTGAGTACGACATATCATCCACAAACAGACGGACAGAGCGAGAGGACAATTCAGACGTTAGAAGAAATGTTGAGATCTTGCGTCATGGATTTCAAGGGTAGTTGGGATGATCATCTACCATTAGTAGAATTTGCGTATAACATCAGTTATCATGCAAGCATAGGTATGCCGCCATATGAAGCTTTGTATGGAAGGATTCCTACTTAAAACGAAGAAACGAGTGTTGAATGTTCACAAACGTTTATCGTTTTTGTTAAAATGGACTAATAGGTTAAATTTTAGCAAACGAAGTAAAATAGATAAAATTCTTGCATGATCACATAGAGTACGTAATTTGTGACCCATAGGCTCTTGAACGAGACAATTTGGACTTATAACGAAGAAGTTACGAGTCTCGGAATTTCAACTTTTGAAAAATATGTCCAAAGTGTCTGGTGCACAGAGCTGGCGCCGTGGCGCTAGCCCAAGGCAAATAAGCCCGCGTCGCAGCGCTAAAGTGGCCATTATCTCCTGGAGAGTCACGCCAGCGATGACATATATATATCATCGAGACTACATCATGCGGTACGAGTCCAGATTTTTGAGAATAAGTGGCGGCGCAAAATGGACACAAGTCAATCTTGCGTGATTTGCGATTGCGACCACATAACCTAAATAGTGATGAAGGTTTACAAATGAACACGAAGAGTAATTATTAGTAAAGATCTTAATGAAACATAGTTATGACATATTGAAACTTAAGTATGCTCACTTAAGGTTAAGATTAAGTCAATTACTTATGATGTAAGATTGACCTAACGGAAAGCCGGAACCAATAATAACAAATCTAATACGTAATTAGATTGAGAAGAAAGGTAAGATTCTTTAGGAACCATGTGTAATCATTCATGACCTAATGTACTATGTGATGTTATTATCTAATGTAGAGACCTTAAAGATGTAACGTGCACGTGTTTATCTATAAGCAAACGCTAAAGGCAAGTACTCTAACCCTTGTTTCAGTTCATTCTGGACAAGTCTTTCGGGTAGATGTATGCTATGTTATTTTATCAAGTGTTGATAAGGATTTACCAAACTAATATTGTTGTGGTTTTCAAAAGTAGATTGAGTATGCTAAAATGTTTTGTCGTCAAATGACAGGCACGTGAGGTTGCCACAACTTAAACTTATACACGTTTAATGAATGTAGTGTTGATCAACATAGAGTATTATAGGCTGATCACCTAGACGTGCTCGTAACTTATGTCGGACTGACGGACTTCGTGCCGGGATGTCCTTTTCAAAGTACTTATGAAATGCTTATGGTCTTGAACCGGAATTGTTGTTTTACTAAATATTGTTGTTGCAAAACGTTTTGAATGAAAATAAGTTCTATTTTGAATTCTCAATAGTACTTCATAACTTTTGTCCAGTTATTGAAGATATATGATTCATATGTTTCAAGCATGCTATTTTCCTAGAATTGTTGTACTTGTTGAGCTAGTTAGGCTCATTCTTGCTTGAACCATATGAATGCAGCTAAGACCTAAGCAGAAACAGACCGATGGATCCGCAATAAGGATAAAGGGAAGCAAAAGCGAACCCGTAGATTGCTTATGTAATAGATAGATTTTGTAAGAAATAATATTGATATTATGACAAAGACAATGTATTGGTTGTAAAGAACCTGGGAAAATGTAAATATTCTTTTGATATATATAAGACATATATGTTCTTTTGAGGCATTTAAATTGAATGTTTATGTGAACTGTAGCACCGTGTAGCACCATCTGTCGGGTTGGAAGATACGGATTTGAAGCGTCTACAACAAAGCAATTGCGCCATGATTTTATCTTTGGATTGCTGTAGCGTCCGTCGCTTAAGCTAAGAGTGATGTGTCATATCTTACGAACTCCAGTTTCTGCAAAACATGGCTACGACAGTTTTCTTAAGCTAACTAACATTAATTTCACCCACCAAATAGTAGTAATAACATGTAAAATAAATATAACAATATCATAAACATGATTGCTAACATTTTCCATCAATTAAAATAATTTAACAACACTTCTAACTATTTTAATTTCTCAAATTCCAAGTTTTTCATATAAAACTCTGTTTTTGATATTCATCCCAAAAATCAACACTGGGACTTCAATACTTGGCCAAATCACTTCATTCAAATTACGTTATTCTCATTTCTTAATGAACTAACATAATCAAGCTTAAATTTACAATTTCACATACTAATTAGCCACTACAATTGATACTTTTCATGAACCATATGAAAATACATATACTGACAAAATTTCTACTGTTAAAACGAAATTATTATACAAATTTCTTGTTTTAAACATAACTCTAGCATCATAAGCATGTATCATCACAATTACCAAGTATATATCCACAATTCACCAATTTTGATTTCACAGAACACAAACAAACCATGCCGTGAATTCATATATGCATAAATATAATTAGGGAAAATACCTTCAATTAGCGTGATAATTCCTTGCAAACCCCACTGAATTAGCTTTGAAATCCTTAAGCTTCCTCTCAATCTCTCTCAAGTTACACTGTCAAGCTCTATCAAACTCTCTGAACTCTCTTCTCAATATAGCCAAATACCAAGTCACGTAGCACTTAAGCGCAAAGGAAAAAAAACGGATAACCTTAATAATACTAATAACTAACATCAGTTAAAAGAAATGTATATATTATAAATATATTATATTTAATATTTTAATTATATTGTATTTATTCTATTTATTTTATTTAAATTCAAAAATTAGAAATCCAAAAGCCATAAGGCTTGTTTGGCAAAACCCTTTAAATTTAAAGAATTAATATCCTTGAACCTTGTTTGGATAAAACTAAATTAAACTACTTTAATTTATTTTAATAACTCCTTATAATATAGTTATTTGTCACACTTTATTTAATCAAGCTTTCATATTTAATTTAATTAATTCAAATAACAATTAATTAACTAAATCATTTAATCACATAACTCCATACAAATAATAACCATTAAATTGAAATATCAATATAATAATAATTTTCTTAATTCATTAATTATTTATTTAACAAATAATTAACCAAATAAAATCAAATCAATTAAACAAATATTTATTCAATGATAAACACATCCATTAAATATTTATATAACTCAATAAATATTTAATATTATAATTAAAATTCTGGAATGTTACAGAATGTTACTTCCTCAAGCCAGAACTCTCATTTCTTCAACTTAGCATATAATTTGTTCTCACGAAGCTTTTGTAGTATCTGCCTCAAATGTTGCTCATAATCTTCACGACTTTTGGAGTAAATGAGAATGTCATCAATAAAGACAACCACAAAATGATCTAAATATTCCTTGAATACTCGGTTCATCATATCCATGAAGGCAGCTGGAGCATTAGTCAATCCAAAAGACATGACTAGGAATTCATAATGCCCGTACCGAGTTTTAAAGCAGTCTTTGGAATGTCATCAGTTTTAATCTTTAATTGATGATATCCGGAACGAAGATCGATCTTTGAAAAGAATTCGGCGCCTTGCAACTGGTCAAATAGGTCATCAATGCGAGGCAACGGGTACATATTTTTGATGGTGACATGATTCAACTCCTGATAATCAATACAAAGTCGTATATTCCCATCTGTCTACTTCACGAATAGAGCAGGAGTACCCCAAGGAGACGTACTAGGACGAATGAAATCGATGTCTAACAATTCATGTGGTTGGGTCTTTAACTCTTGAAGTTCAACAGGAGACATTCGATATGGGCTTTGGAAATGGGTTTTATACCGGGTTCTAGGTCGATAAAAAATTCAATTTCACGCTCTAGGGGTAGGCCAGGAAGTTCTTCAGGGAATACGTCAGGAAATTTATTAACAATGGAAATATCATTCAAATTTGACGTATTTTTGTTTAAATCTGTGACATGGGCTAAGAAATCTTGACATCCATTTTTCAATAAATGAATAGCTTTATGGCTTGATATGATAGTGATTGACTTTAGTGGTTTGGACTCTTGAATTCTCATAATAGGTTGGTTGGGAATATGAAAGCTAACAACCTTATGAAAATAATCAATTTTTGCATGATGAGTAGTTAACCAATCAATCCATAAAATCACATCAAACGTAAGTATTTTTAAGGAAATAAGGTCGACAGGTAACGTGCGGTTACCGATTTGAATCAAACAAGTCTTATAAATAGTGGATGTAATAAAGGTTTCTCCCAACGGAGTTTCAACCGATAAGTCAAAGTCTAATTTCTCCGGAGTCAAATTTAAATGTTGAGCGCAAGTAGGAGAAATAAAAGAATGGGTAGAACTGGTATCAAATAAGGTATAAGCTTCGCAAGAGTTTATGATTAGCTTACCCGTGATCACCTCGTTCGGATTCCTCGCTTTTTGGGAGGTTACGACAAACACTGTCCCTTGAACTACCGGTTTTGTCTTGTCTGGGACGGCCTTTGATGCCTTCATCCCAGCTTGACTTGACTTTGGTGCACGACAATATTGGGCTAGGTGACCTTCTCTTCCACAATTGTAACATGCTTTGGACCGCAGCGTACAATTTGGACTGATGTGTCCCTCCCTTCCGCATTTGTAACATACGACCGGCAGTCGTTCTCCTTCCTTAACAACAGGTGTTGGTGCTGACATCTTTCCATCATTATTGAATCTCCTCTTCTTGAAATTTCCACTTCTATTATCTTGGCCATGATTACCACCGAAGTGGTTACCATATCTGGCATGTTGATTTCTTCCACGTTTGTTGTCACTGCTTCTATGACTGCTACCACTGGTATTATCGACTTGCCGGCTGCTCTCTCTTGGTTGGGTTGACTCATTATCGCGCTCCAATAATTGAGCCCTATTTACAACATCTGAACACATTTTGTGAGAAATTAGGTATTTACGTATCTCGGGTTTCAAACCTCTTAGAAACTTTCGCGTCATTCTCTCCTCATTATCAACCAAGTGGGGTGCAAACCGGGACAACTCAGCAAACTTAGCTTTGTACTGCGACACGATCATATTATTTTGCTCCAACTTGATAAACTCCACCACCTTCATGTGACAAATACTTTTGGGAAAGTACTTGTCGTTGAACAGCTCTTGAAACTTCTCCGAAGACATTTTGAGTGCGGCAGGCTGAGTACGCTTTACTGATTCCCACTAGTAATCTGCCTCTCCTCTCAACATGAAGGTGGCAAAGGGAACCTTTTGCTCCTCAGAGCATCCCAAGACTTTGAATATAATGGTGATCTGCTTTATCCACGTCTCTGCCTGAAGTGGTTATGGCTTTCCCCAAAACTCTGATGGTGCCATCTCCTTTAATTGCTTAGCGGTGACCATCTGTGAGTTGCCGGTGTTTCCACCTGCATTTTGAACATGAGCTGCTCTCGCCTGATGTTGCATGAATTGCATAAAGCCTCTAAATATCCCATCGTTCATCATTTGATCGATGTTGTTTATATGAGGATTATTATCATCCTGTTGCACGTTATCCTAGGTATTGATCGTTGGTGACTCAACGGTCTCATGTGCTTCATTGTTGATCTCAACATTTTCAGATGCCATTTTCAAATACAGCCATAAAACAAGGGTTAATTGACATGTCACATATTATCCCTATACTCTGACCGACCAATTAAATACCAAATAAACTTAAGTAGGTCATACCAACGAAGGAATTCCCCGTCTCTCCCCTCCTAGTTCTTGTCTCACATCTCAGCCTGGGATCATATCCCTAAGCTTTGATACCAACTGTGACGCCCCCAAAATAGGTATACATCACCCATCCTGGGTCGCCAAATACATGGTACATAATACAAATACAAACTTAATTATACAACAAGAGCTGAGAGTTTTTACAGGAATATTGTCTCATAGACAATATACAAACTCAAATTCAAACTTCATTACATTTATTATCACACTAAATAGTGAGGATTACTAAAACAGCCATCTCGGACCATCACTCCGTTCCCCGACTAGTCCCGGCTATGTTCAACTAGACTAGCCCAGTAAGAAATATTATGACTAAGATAATGTAGAATAAGTTATCGTTATCCTTCTACAATGTTAAACTAATAGAATATAATAGACAACAAGTTTAACTGCAGCGGAACAAGCAATCCATTAGAAGAGTCAAGTAGAGCATGATATCTACTATCTTCTATGATTTAAAAAGCTTTTCATCAACTTTGCTTAATAAATAAACCACATCATTGAATCATCCCTGCACTACGGGCCAAGGATATTCATGTAATCACCAATGGTCATGATTATACCGAATAATTCATGGTCATAATCATACCAACAACTGTCCATCAATGCACTACAAGCTAATGGGGATTTTTATCACATCATTTGTAACTTTACGGGTCATGATTATATCGAATGATCCCTTGTCATAATTATACCAATCAATAGTCCGTCTATGCACGTAAGCCAAAGATGACTTTCATCACAATATAAGCATGAGGATGATGACAATGATATAAGAATTCAATTAAAATAAAGCACATGATAAATTTTAAAATTTTATAATTTAATTTATCCAGAATTCAATTATGTCTAAATTATCAACATGATATTGCTTTGTGGAGTAAAATTCAAGAATAATATGCATGTATCAAAAATAATTTAGAAAAAAAGAAATAAATTTTTTGGTGAATAGTACCCCGTGAATAGTACTTCGGGAATAGTACCGGCATGAAAAGTAATTACCCTGAATACCCGAGTGAATAATATTTGAGTGAATAGTAATTGGGTGAATAGTAACCCGTGAATAATACCCGGTGAAAATATTGATATTTAATAAGAAAGTTCAGATCAATATTCCAACGAAACGGATACTGGATGAAGCGCAAAACTCAAAGATATTCCACTAATTTCAAGGATTATAGAAGCAATACTTACCATAGTATGTTTAGATTTAAGAATATGGAAAGAAATAACATACAAAACTGCAATTGAATTTCTCCCGTCATACGGTACGTAATCCGCGTAGAAAGGTTATTCCGACATATTAAAGGATGAATACGAAAAAAATAGTATTCCTTATGAATACAAAAGAAATAATACCCCTTACCTTAGTAAAAGACTGGATATTGCAATAGTGACGTAGTAAAATACTCTTCTTCTTGCTCTCTATAGTTTCTCTCTCTATATTTTCTCTTGTGAGTCTTAGTGAATTGGTGAAAATGAAAAAAGAATTAAGCTTCTATTTATAGGAGAATGGACTAAATAGTAACTTATTAACGAACGGTCCAGATTGATTTACTATTAGAACGGACGGTCCATATTGATTACTATCAAAACCACAACCAACGGTCCAGATTGATTTATTATTAAAACCATAACCGACGGTCCAGATTGATTTACTTTTAAAATCACCACCGACGGTCCAGATTGATTTACTATTAAAATCACCACCGATGGTCCAGGTTGATTTACTATTAAAACCACCACAGACGGTCCAGATTGATTTACTATTAAAACCACCACCGACGGTCCAGATTGATTTACTATTAAAACCACCATCAATGGTCCAGATTAATTTACTATTAAAACCACCATCAATGGTCCATATTGATTTACTATTAAAACCACCATCGACGGTCCATAAAATTTGTAAATCTTCCCATGGAATACTAAGTCAAACTTACAACAAATGCCTCATAACAAATCCCTATATTTATATCAAAAAAAATTAAATAAATATTTACCACAAATCCTTTATCTTTAATAAACACATTATTAATATTTCAACAATTATTCATCATTAATATTATAACTCAGAATATTTAACAACCAGATCATTCCCAGGAAAGAGGGGGCTTTCCGATAAGGATTTCTCTCCTATCGACGACGCGATTAGGTGACCAAACTCTCCCTCGTGAACTTTCTAGACATTGTCAATATTGCAAATAATAATATGAATAACTTTGTTGTGACGCCCCCAAAATAGGTATACAACACCCATTCAGAGTCGTCAAAATACATGGTACAGAAAAAACTACAACTTTATTAATACAACATAAAAACTGTGAGTTTAAATACAAATATTGTCATCTAGACAATATCCACACTCAAATAAGTCCTCATTATAATTATTGATACATTATTTTACAAAAATGGTGAGAACTACTAAAACAACTTTCTAGAACATTCATTCCATACCCCGACTAGTACTCGCTACATTCCAGCCTCCTAAGAAGAAAAATGGAACAAAAGGAAAAGGGTGAGCTCAACTAGCCCAATAAAGAATATTATGACTAAGATAACATAGAACAAATTATCGTTAGTCGTCAATAGGGAAAAATCTAATAGAATACAATAGACAACCAGTTTTAAATTAATCTTCGCAGCGGAAATAATAATTCATTAGAAGAGTGAAGTAGAGAACGCAATCTACTATCTTCTATATATGAATTTAAAAGATCATTGTTGATATTTTATCCCTATAACATCAATCAATATATATCTGGAATTAAATATTCATCTTTGCACTACAGGCCAAAGATATTCATCAATTGGTCATGTTCATCTAAACACCTGTTCATCTTTGCACTACGGGCCAAAGATATTCATCAGAAAATCATTCATCTTTGCACTACATGCCAAAGATATTCAGTAATATCATCATTTAGGACTGAGGATGATGAAAAATATTTTAAAGAAAACGAATCCAGTGAAACAAAAGAATAAATATTAAGGATTCATACTTTAAACAATCCAAGTTCAAAAATACTTCATAAATAACCAGAGTGGGGTAAAATTCAAGAATGAAGACCACAACATAGATCCAATCAATGATAGGAATCATAACAGACAATCTTGGACACAGAAAAGAAAATTTAATTTTTCTGTGAATAGTGTCGTATTCGTGAATTGTGTCGTATACGTGAATAGTTCCGTATACGTGAATAGTAACTCCGACACCAAAAGATAGAAATTCCACAAGAAAATCATTATGCTTCGTGAATAGTACTATAGCGCCCCCAAATCCGGGTATCATCCAACCCGACATATGGTGCTATACTGTACAACATTCATACATTCATGCAATTGAAAAGTCTCAAAGAACGAATATAACTTCTATATATTTAAAGTAATATTTACATTTCCCAAGTTCTATACCCGTTACAAAGGTTCTTTGTCATAATATCAGTTAAATTACAACAATAGACCTATACTATTACAAGATAGCTTAGTAATCTGCCTTAGCTTTTCCCTTATCCTTTTTCGATCCTTCGGGCCGTTTAGTCTTAGCTACATTCATATGGTTCAAGCAAGAGTGAGCATAACTAGTTAGCAAGTATAACAATTTAATAACAACATGCTTGACACATACAAATCGTATATCTTCAATAACTGAACAATAGTTATGAAGTACTGTTGATAATTCAAAATAGCACTTCATCTTTTCTTTCAAAATGTTTTACAATAACAACAGTATTTAGTAAAACATTCACTCGATCGAGACCTCGAGTATTCATTCTTTATTGGAAAAGGACTGACAGGAAGCAAGTCCGTAAGCCCGATATTACTTACGAGCACTTCTAGGTGATCAACCTATTGTACTCTATGTTGATCAACACTACATCCATTAAGCGTATGCGTTTAAGTATTTAGCAACCTCACGTGCACTGCTCGTTTTACCAAACAAAACATTTGTTTAACATTTCAGTCTTCTTTTGAAAACCATAACCAGTAGTTGACAAAAGATAGCAACATTTGATAATACATGAATAGATTATCACCACATCAAGTCTAGCCAAAGGAATTGGCTTCAACTTCAACATACTTCAATTCATACGAAAGAATACATGAATCTAATAAACTTGTTCAGATTGAACTGAGACAAGAGTTAGAATACTTGCCTTTAGCGTCTGCTACGTATTTTAACTTTATGTTCAAGTCGTTCAAGTCTCTACAATACATGATCACATAATGTCTTATATTAGGTCACACATAATCAAGTATGTATATGACTATATCATACCCTTTACTTCAATCTAATTGTGAATTAGATTCATTTACTATTTTTGTTCTAAGACTGGCGTTGTGGCGCCATCTTTATACCTACATCTCACGCTACGGCGCGAGCTCTTAATGTCATTATCCTGGACTTGGCACTGCGGCGCGAGTCCTTACTTAATGGGCAGCACTGCTTACTCTCTCGAGAGGTTTTTGTATACTTGTTCATGGTTGCCATGGCTACAATATATATACTATAGTTCACGCTGTGGCGAACTCTTGCAGTGTGCTCGATTCATTTTCGATCGCTTGCCATGGTCTTTTGCCTAGGTTGGCGTCATGGCCTTGACTCATGCACCGATACCAAATTCAGTTTATGAATATTTTGAATTTCCCGGACGCATAACTTCTTCGTTATAAGTCCGAATTGGCTCGTTCAAAAGCCTACGGTTCACAAATTACATAATCTACATGATCATTCAAGAATTTTATCTATTCGATTTTTGTTTGCTAAAAATTCAGCTATTGGTTCATTTTTAACGAAAACGATAAACGTTCGTGAACGTTTAATGCTCGTTTCTTCGTTCTAAGTTGGAATCCGGTCATTTTTGAATCCACAACTCTTAAATTCCAAATATGACTTGTCTCCATTGGAAAACATTGGTTCCAAGTTCAAATAATAAAATTTGACTTCTATTTCGAGAATTTTATGAATTCGACAATTATCATCCAATCGTGCAAATTCCGGCAATTCTTCCTTCTTATGATTTGTTCAACATTACAAATGAACTTCATTCATCATGTGAACATCTCAACAAACGTAATACAACAACTTATATTCATTGTTGTATTTTAGACTTATTCTTCATGAGCTTATAACTTGTCATTTATAAACTACTTAAGATTTGATTATTCATGACTTATGATAATTAAGGTTTCTTAATCATCATACTTTACATATTCTTCAAATATAACTTTACTTAGATATATATGATTCATATAATCATATAAGTTCTTAATTCACTTTTCTTACTAAACTCATCACAAGTTCATATTTTCATACTTAACATTCAAGGTTAACTTATAATAAGTTTATAACTTTTATAAGTTTAAATGACTTATTGCTAACTTATGTGGCTTAAGTTCATGACTTATACATTTTTCTTGCTTCTTATCATTCATGTTTCTTAATCCATCTTTTCTTATCATCCTATCATGGTAGAGATAGAAGATAATTGAGAAGAAGTCTTACTCTTTTGAAGTCTTGGTAAGGTAGCTTTTTCTTCTTCTTGCTTATGGAATGACTTATGTGTAGCTTATTCTATCTAAAACTTAAGCACTTTAGAAGTGTTGGATTATTTGATCAACCAACAAATGGCTTGTAAACTTCCTCTATTTATAGACTTTCCAAGGTTAGGGTAGATTGGTCATTAAATCATCCCACCTCCTTAAACCACCTCTTTACTATTCATTACTTGTTAACCACTCTCTTATCTCATACTTGGCCATTACTTCAAAGTCTTGGTCAATACTCCTAAGTCTTGGTCATTACACTTACTTGATCACCACATTACTTGGTCACCACAATAACCATATCAATATGGTTTGCCCATGGGTCATCTGACCCATGGATTCTAGCAGGCTTACTTTAATTCACTCTTTGGGCTTTGCATTAATAACCACTAGTTGGTTCATTAATTAATAGTTGGGCTTCTCTCTTTAATTCACTTAGACTTGTATATAATTGCTAACCAATCATCCAAGTCCATTAACATTTCTTAATACATATTGTTAATGTATTATTTTCGTATTCTAATTCATATAAAATTTATATACGGTATTTCATCCTTCACACAAACTCGTATAATACTTTGTATTATACTCATTTTCATTGCTTCGTATAATACCAAGTATCATACAATTATTACTTATTCCTTAACACTTCGCTTTACTTAACATTTATAAATTAAGTCCTGGTTTAATTATTACATTTTCCATAACTAGATTTTTATTACATAATCCATCTTACCTTGTTATTTCATCATTACGTATTTCTCGGAAACTCAAAATTATATCCCGAGCAAATATCGATGAATAGTGTTTTTCGGAAAACTTTTATTGTCGTCTTGGAAATTCTAACACTTTAATTCTTCCACGTAGCTCAAATACTACGACATTCTAACATCAATAGGTTATACAATGACAACCATCTTGATAACACATGGAATATGATTTTATTATTCTTTAATTTAATAAAATCATTTTACAATAAGATCCGAATTTCTCGGTCGTTACATTCTTCCCCCCTTATAAAGATTCTGTCCCGAGAATCTCGTCTTACTTTAATCAAAGAAAATTTTTCTTCATCTTTTCTTCTAGTTCCCACGTTGCTTCTTCAGCATCGTGGTTCTTCCATAATACCTTCATTGATGGTATTACCTTGTTCCTCAGAACTTGTTCCTTTCTATCAATGATCTGCATCGGCGACTCTTCATATGATAAGTCTTTCTCGATATGAATCGGCTCATACTCGATTACATGCTTATAGTCCGCTTATATGGATGTAATCTGATCGTGAAACACGTTATGTATTCGATTCTAGAGTGCGGAGGTAATGCTATCATATATGTTACCTCTCCCACCCGTTTTAATACTTCAAAAGGTCCTATAAACCTTGGACTTAACTTTCTTTTCTTTCCAAAGCGTATCTTTCCTTTCCAGGGAGATACCTTTAGAAACACATACGAGCCCACCTCAAACTCTCGATTTAGTCTATGTGAGCCCGCATACTTCTTCTGTCTGTCCTGAGCTATAATGAGACGTATCCGAATTAACTTTACCACATCCGCTGTCTGCTGCACCAATTCTGGTCCTAGCATCCGGCGTTCTCTCACCTCATCCCAACACAAAGGTGTTCTGTACTTCCTTCCATACAAAGCTTCGTATGACGGCATGCCTATGCTTACATGATAACTGTTGTTATATGAAAACTCTACTAGTGGTAGGTGATCATCCCAACTACCCTTGAAATCCATGACGCAAGACCGCAACATGTCTTCTAACGTCTGAATTGTCCTTTCGCTCTGCCCATCAGTTTGTGGATGATAAGCCATGCTTAACCTCAGCTGTGTTCCCAACTGCTCTTGCAAACTCCTCCAAAAGTTCGATGTGAATCGTGGATCACGATCTAACACAATCGATATTGGTACTCCATGTCTGGAAAGGATTTCCTTAACATAAAGTTTAGCTAACTGGTCTAAGTTATACTTGACCCTAATTGGCAAAAAGTGAGCCAACTTCGTCAACCGGTCCACTATTACCCAAATGGAATCGTACCCTTTTTGCGTCGTCGGAAGTCCCACCACGAAGTCCATCGTGATATGCTCCCACTTCCATTCTGGAATCTCCAATGACTGTAATAAACCACTGGGTCGTTGATGTTCGGCCTTAACCTTTTGACAAGTTAAGCACCTACTCACATACTTTGCTATTTCTCTCTTCATGTTTGGCCACCAGAAACTCTGTCAAAGGTCTTGATACATCTTAGTGCTACCAGGATGTATCGAGTACCTCTGTAAGACCCCAGCTTTTATAAATAAAGATGAATTTTCTATAAATATTATTTTTGAATATTATGGAATAAATTTGATATAATGTTATAGTTGTGGGTAATATTTATAAATTTTGCAAAGTAAGTAAAGTTGTTATAAAATATTCGTTTGGTGGGGAATATTCTTTTTGTCGGGGAATATTAAATGCGACGGCTCAATCATTAGTGGACCTACTAGCGGAAAGTATTGTCGTAGTTAGAAAAGCGACAAAATTATCTTTCTATAAAATAACGGCGGAGGTGTTCTGTTAAAAGCTGTTGAACTACCAAATTGGTAAAAGTATATGTAATGGCGTGGTTGCATAGTAGTACTGCGGTATTGATTATTGATGCTTACGTGAGAAGTCACTTAGCTATACTCAATTATTGCTACGATGAATTGTTGCATCATATCTCTTATATTATTGATTCAATTATTGTCACGGTATCATCGTATAATATGTTATATTATTAATTGAGACGACAAGTTATAAATGATTAATAATTGTTGAAAGATTAAAATGTGTTGATTAAAAATAAAATGATTTGTGGTAATTCAATCCTTGATGTATATAAAGAGTCATTATATGAGATGTTTGTGGTAAGTTTGATTATTTTATGGGGGCCCATATGTCATCATCTAAGAGTCCCTTCATCGATAGTAATTACCTTCTTTAATAGTAATTACCCTTCATGCAAGAAATAGTAGTTGTCCCTTCAATATTACCAAGAGTTAAGCGCCTCTTGATTGTTCCAAGGGTTAATTACCCCTTTGCAAATAGTAGTTGTCTCTTCAATATTACCAAGAGTCATTTTGACCCTTCGTTAAGACCAAGAGCCACCCTCAGTTTTTCTATAAATAGAAAGCTCATTCCATCATTATTTCTTACGAATTCACTTTGAAACTACAGAGAGAAACTATAGAGAGAAAGAAGAAAAGTATTACCGCTACTTTACTTTTCCAATATTGGTTCTTCTAAGGTAGGGAATATTATTTGTTGTACCCATAAGGGGTGTTATTCTTTCTCATTCATGAAGAGAAGCTGTTGTTATTCCATTGCTTATTATTACATTGGAATAACTTTTGTATCGTGGTTTACCCTATACTTGGTGACATTCTTCTATTTTTTCTGTTGGAACATCATATGCGTGTGTTTTACACGGACACTGGTTAAAATCTTTATTATTATTACATTGGAACATCACATGCATGTGTTTTACAGGACTGGTTAAAATCTTTATTATTATTACATTGGAACATCACATGCGTGTGTTTTACATGGACCTAGTTCCATTCTTTATTATTCTGTTGGAATATCACATGCATGCATTTTATGCCGACACGGTTCCGTTATTTATTATTACATTGGAATAACTTGCTGCATGCGATCTATCGCATGCATGGTGATTTCTTTTGTTATTTCATTTTTTATTATACCCAGTTGGTTAAAACTTTGACTTCTATACTCCATGAAATTAGTTGAATATTCTTGATATTTGCGCTTCATCCAGTATCCTTTCATGAAAATATTCTTCTTGGTATTCTTGAATTTTTACTCTACAAAGCAGTATCATGTTGACAGTTTGGATGTTATTGGTTCCTAGATAAATTAATTCTTGAACTTGTTTTATTGAATTCTTATATCATTGTCATCATCCTCATGTTTATATTATGTTGAAAGTCATACGTGGCCTATAGTGCATAGATGGACTTGGTATGATTATGACGAGAGACTATTCGGATTGTAATCATGGTAGTAATGTTACAAATGATATGGTAAAAATCCTCGATGAGTCAGTAGTGCATTGATGGACGGTTGTTGGCATGATCATGACCATTAATGAATACACAACTTCTTGGCCCGTAGTGCATGAATAATTGTGGTCGTGATACTAAAGAATATCCTTGGCCGTAGTGCAGGGGTGATTCGATGATGTGGAATATTTATTAAAGTCGAGTCTCACTATAATGGTGATGAAAAACCTTTTAAATCATAAAAGATAGTAGATTTTATTTTCTACTTGACTCTTTTAATGGATTGTTGGTTCATTGTGTAGTTAAACTTGATGTTCATTATATTTTATCGGTTTAACATCATTGAGGCTAATGATAATTTATTACGCATTATCTTTACTCATAATATTTCTTCTTGAGCTAGTTGAGCTCACCCTTTCTTTTCTTTGTTCTCTTGTGAAATGAGAATATATTTGGGACAAGTCGGGAATCTGAGAGTAATGGTCCAGAGGATAGCATTAGTAGTCCTCACTATTACGTGAAATAGTGTGATAATAATTGTAATGAGGACTCCTTTTGAGTTTGTATAATATCTAGTAGACAATATTTGTATTCAAACTCACAGTTTATGTCGTATTGTACACGACAGTTATATTCGTAAGTTGTATTTAAATTCTGTACCATGTATCTGACTACCCAAGATGGGTGATGTATACCTAATTTTGGGGGCGTCACAACCTCGAACTATGAACTTCTTGTAACACTTGCTCCTTTAATTCCGTCTCATTCGGAACCCAAATTCTTCCCTCAAATCTTAATAATCCCTCATTATCAAGACTATACTTAACATCTTCCTTCTCGGATAATCGCCTTTTCATTTGATTACACTCATCCGTCTTGAGTTGTACCTTCTTGACCCTTTCTATGAGGGTAGATTGCATCTCCATCGCAAAGAGTAACTGCCCCGAATCACTCGGCATCTTCATTTCTATTTCCAACCTAGCCATCTCTGTTATTAACTCATTTTGAGTCGTTAACATAGACAACTTTTCCCAACCCTTCCTACTTAAGGCGTCGGCAACTACATTGGCCTTTCGTATGCGATCTGATTTCACAATCATAATTCTTTATCAACTCGACCATCTTCTCTATCTCATATTCAACTCTTCTTACGGTGAAGATATACTTTAGACTTTTATGGTCCGTATATATCTCACATTTTTCCCCATAAAGATAATGTCTCCATATCTTTAGGGCAAACACTACCGCAGCCAGTTCCAGATCATGAGTAGGGTAAACTTTCTTATAATCCTTCAACTGCCGAGATGCATACTCAATGACTTTGCCATACTACATAAGTACATAACCAAGTCCTCTATGCCAAGCATTACTATACACTACAAAATTTCCTGTGTCATCTCGCAATGACAAAATAGGAGATTCAATTAATCTCTTCTTCAGCTCTTGAAAACTGTCTTCACATTTATCCGTCCATACGTATTTCACTGTCTTCCTTGTTAAATTAGTCAACGAGGTAGTTATCTTCGAAAAATCTTGGATAAATCTTCGATAGTACCCTGTTAACCCTAGGAAACTCCACACTTCGACGTTCGGCGTTTTCGATTGTTCCCAATTCATTCTTGCTTCAACCTTATTTGGATCCTTTGAAATCCCTCTTGGTCAATGACATGACCTAAAAGCGCACCTTTACTAACCAAAATTCACATTTGGTGAATTTCGCATATAACTTCTCCTTCCTTAGTGTCTCCAACACTAATCTTAAGTGTTAAGCATGATCTTACGGCGTCTTAAAATAGACTAGAATATCATCGATAAACACCACTTGACGAACTTGTCCAAATATAGTTTGAACACTGCTCATCATATCCATAAATGCAGTGGTGCATTAAATCGATCAAATGACATCACCGTAAACTCGTAATGACCATAACGAGTCACGAATGCGATCTTTGGTACATGCTCCTTCCTAACCTTCAACCCGATGATACCCGTCTCACAAATCTATTTTAGAAAATACTTTGCCCTTTCAATTGATCAAAGAGATCATCGATCACGGGCAATGGGTATTTATTCTTTATCGTTAACTTGTTCAACTCCCGATAGTCGATACAAAGCCTTAATGATCCGTCTTTCTTCTTGACAAACAACACCGGTGCTCCCCATGGCAAAACACTTGGTTGAATGTACTTCTTATCCAATAGTTCTGTGTATAGTGAACCATTAGTTCTTTCATTTCCACAGGTGCCATACTGATGCGGTGCCCTTGAGACCTAAGTCTTAGTTCTGGCATGTTGTACATCACAAATTCGATCTACTATCCCGTGCATAAACCCAGTAACTCACTTGGAAATACATCCATGAATTCGTTTACTATAGGTATTTGTTCCATGGTTGCTCCCACTCTCTGGGTATCAACAACATGGCATAGGTAACCTACACAACCCTTCCTTAAAAGTTTTCTCGTTTGCGTCATCATAAGGAAACACGGACGTCCCGACAATTTACTATCGTAAAATATTATAGGAGGTTGCTTCAACGTCCTGATTCTCACACATTTCTTTTGGCAATCTATGATTGCTCCATGGTTAATTAACCAATCCATCCCGAGAATTACGTCGAATTCTCCTAACTTTATTGGTATTAAATCTACCAATAACTTACAACCACGTACATCTACGTAACAACTCCTATAAATATCTTCAACAGGAATTATCTCTTCATTTGCTATCTTAATGTTCAAAGGTATAGGCAATTTTTCGGGAAATAATTCTAGTCGCCTAGCAAAATCACATGCTATAAACGAACAAGTAGCACCCGAATCAAATAGCACGTATGCATTTATATTGTTGATCGGAATAATACCTGCAACTACATCCCCTGATGCCACCGTATCTTGGACTGTTATATTAAAAGTGCGGGCCATTGATTTCCCCGGCTGAGCTGGACCACTAATAGCTAACTTCCCACTATTAGTTCCCTTATTTCCTTCTATCCCCTTCTTCGGGCAGTTCTTTGCTATGTGGTCAGTTGATCCACATACAAAGCATCCGTGATTCTTCTTCGGATTGGGACAGTTAGGCGAAATGTGCCCTTCCTATCCACAATTATAACATACCGCCTTACCTTTGAGACAAACTCCTAAGTGAGTCTTCCCGCAGGTTTTACAGGCCTCCATCCTCCTCTTAGAGTCCCCTTGTTTTACTCTGGTATTCCCAGAGTTAAAGTCCTTTCTCTTCTGACCGTCGCAACTTCCACTAGCTCCCTCAGTCTTGGTTCTTCCATCAACCTTGCCTTTGGTCTTTTTATCTTTGTGGTACTGGCTAAGAGCCTCACTCCCACCTTCGGTAATTATTGCCTTTTCTAGTATGGTTCCAAAGGAAGTACTTTGGAACACAGAGATTTGGCTATAGAGCCAGGGTTTCAAGCCCTGCTCGAACCTTCTAGCCTTTCTCACTTCAGTGTCCACTTGATGTGGAGCAAATCGTGCCAGTTCATTAAACTTGGCAGCATACTAGGGAACTGTCATATCCCCTTATCTCAATTCCAGAAACCTCATCTCCATCCTCCCTTGCATACTCGTGGGAAAATAGTTCTCGAAGAAAATCTCCTTGAACCTCTCCCATGTTAGATTTCCTATATCAGCCCTAGCCTGGTTTGCCTCCCACCAAAAGTTAGCCTCTCCCTTCCTCAAATAGGTTGCAAAGGCAACCTTTTGTCCTTCCTTAACATTTTCTATAACAAATGCTTTCTCAATTTCTTTTACCCATGTCTGGGCTTCTATAGGGTTCGTACTTCCTTTGAACTCCGGCGGACCTACACTTTTGAAATCCTTAAAAGTAGTAGCTCGTACTACTCCAGGAATCACGGGTACATTAGCCCCCGTTCTATTAAATGCAGTCGTTAAAAGATTAACGAACTCATGCATTGGATTAACCATACCACCCTCCGGTTGGTTAACATTAGCGCCCTGATTTCGTTGTCTCCTTCTTGGCGGCATTTTGCTGTTAAGAAAACAACACATCATTATTACTTTATTCTTGTTGGTTTGTTATTATTTGCAATAACACAACTAATACTCATTACTCAACACATTCAATAAAAAGATTTATATTGATTCATAACTTGTAGTATAACACTACATTGTTTACATTACTCAGCCTTAGCTGATTACATTTCCATCCCGCAATTACTTTCCAAAAATTGGGATTTACAAAAGACTACCCTTTGTTATACAAAAGAGGGTTTTACGTCACTACTAGATACATAATATTTACATATCTATTCTACTCTAGCTATTGCTAGACTACATCTGCCGTAGGGCATTCTCAAAATCCTTGGCGGCGGACCAAAGAATTACATCTCTCTTGATAGTGTGTCGGTACGTCTCTACTTTATCGATATCCACTACCTTCTTTTGAAATCTACATGAGAACTCCTATGTATATAGGACATCCTCTCCAACTTCCTCTGTTTAGTCTTTAGCTCCTGCTTGAGCTCAAAGACTTCACATTTTAGCTCTCGGACCTTGTCCTTAGCTAGAACTCTATCATCATGCTACTCTTCCCACATTCCCTCCATCCTAGCCTTATCCTCCCGAACAGCTTGGAGTTCCTCTTTCAACTCCTTAACCTCTTGGCAGTAATGGACATTCCTATCCAATACCGACATAAACAATGTCTTCATTGATTCCCCCATAGAGATTTCCTCAGTACGTGGAACCTGGTCCTCTGCAGGTGGAACCTGGTCAAAGGACATCACGTTCACCTCCTCATCTAGCATGCCTTCAAATATTGACATGTAGTCTAAATCATCTGAGTCTCCCGACTCGATGGTAACCAACTCTAGTTCTACGGCTACGGGATTTGGTAGTATCTCTACCCAATTAACTGAATCCTCGCTCACTACATGTATATCTCTATACATATCATTTTCTCCTGACATCTACAATAAAACAATATAGTTTGATTAGTACACGTTAGTAAAATAATAAAAATACATAACATAATATAATGCATTTTTATAAGGTTACTTTCCATCTTTTACTTCTTTATTCTTTCGTAAGGTTATGTCTTAAGGTTCTATTTTCCCCCTTAAATTTTATAACCTTGGCTTTGATACCAACTTGTAGCACCCCCAAATTCGGGTATCTTCCAACCCGACAAATGGTGCTATACTGTACAACATTCATACATTCATTCAAATGAAAAGTCTCAAAGAACGAACATAACTTTAAACAATCCAAGTTCAAAAATACTTCATAAATAACCAGAGTGGGGTAAAATTCAAGAATGAAGACCACAACATAGATCCAATCAATGATAGGAATCATAACAGACAATCTTGGACACAGAAAAGAAAATTTAATTTTTCTGTGAATAGTGTCGTATTCGTGAATTGTGTCGTATACGTGAATAGTTCCGTATACGTGAATAGTAACTCCGACACCAAAAGATAGAAATTCCACAAGAAAATCATCATGCTTCGTGAATAGTACTATAGCGCCCCCAAATCCGGGTATCATCCAACCCGACATATGGTGCTATACTGTACAACATTCATACATTCATGCAATTGAAAAGTCTCAAAGAACGAACATAACTTCTATATATTTAAAGTAATATTTACATTTCCCAAGTTCTATACCCGTTACAAAGGTTCTTTGTCATAATATCAGTTAAATTACAACAATAGACCTATACTATTACAAGATAGCTTAGTAATCTGCCTTAGCTTTTCCCTTATCCTTTTTCGATCCTTCGGGCCGTTTAGTCTTAGCTACATTCATATGGTTCAAGCAAGAGTGAGCATAACTAGTTAGCAAGTATAACAATTTAATAACAACATGCTTGACACATACAAATCGTATATCTTCAATAACTGAACAATAGTTATGAAGTACTGTTGATAATTCAAAATAGCACTTCATCTTTTCTTTCAAAATGTTTTACAATAACAACGATGATTTAGTAAAACATTCACTCGTCGAGAGACCTCGGTATTCATTCTTTATTGGAAAAGGACAACCCGGAAGCAAGTCTGTAAGCCTGATATTACTTACGAGCACTTCTAGGTGATCAGCCTATTGTACTCTATGTTGATCAACACTACATCCATTAAACGTATGCACATTTAAGCATTTGTCAACCACACGAGCCTGTTGTTTTATCGACAAAACATTTGTTTAACATTTCAGTCTTCTTTTGAAAACCATAACCAGTAGTTGACAAAAGATAGCAACATTTGATAATACATGAATAGATTATCACTACATCAAGTCTAGCCAAAGGAATTGGCTTCAACTTCAACATACTTCAATTCATGCGAAAGAATACATGAATCTAATAAACTTGTTAAGATTGAACTGAGACAAGAGGTAGAATACTTGCCTTTAGCATCTGCTATGGTATTTTAACTTTATGTTTAAGTCGTTCAAGTCTCTACAATACATGATCACATAATGCCTTACATTAGGTCACACATAATCAAGTATGTATATGACTATATCATACCCTTTACTTCAATCTAATTGTGTATTAGATTCATTTACTATTTTAGTTCTGAGAGTCGCACTGCGACGCCATCTTTACACCTACATCTCGCGCTGCAGCGCTAGCTCTTAATGTCATTGTCCCGGACTTAGCGCTGTGGCGCGAGTCCTTACTTAATGGGTCGTATTTGCATTTCACTCTCGAGGTTTTTTTTAATATTGTTCATGGTATTTGGCGCCACAATATATACTATAGTTCACGCATTTGCAATGAACTCTTCTTGTGTCTTTCGATTCATTGTTTCAGCGTCGTGCTGAGTCTCTTTGACTAAGGTTGGCGCCGTGGCGCCAACTCTGTGCACCAGATACCAAATTCAGTTTATGAATTTTGTGAATTTCTCGGACGCATAACTTCTTTGTTATAAGTCCGAATTAGCTCGTTCAACAGCCTACGGTTCACAAATTACATAATCTACATGATCATTCAAGAATTTTATCTATTCGACTTTGTTTGCTATAAATTCACCTATTGGTTCATTTTTAACGAAAACGATAAACGTTCGTGAACGTTCAACGCTCGTTTCTTCGTTCTAAGTTAGAATTCGGTCATTTTCAAGTCCTCAACTCTTAAATGCCAAATATGACTTGTCTCCATTGGAAAACAATGGTTCCGAGTTCAAACACAAAATTTGACTTCCATTCCGAGAATTTTACGAATTCGACGATTATAAATCAATCGTGGAAATTCGGCAGCTTTTTCCTTCTTATGATTTGTTCAACATTACAAATGAACTTCATTCATTATGTGAACATCTCAACAAAGCGTAATACAACAACTTATATTCATTGTTGTATTTTAGACTTATTCTTCATGAGCTTATAACTTGTCATTTATAAACTACTTAAGATTTGATTATTCATGACTTATGACAATTAAGGTTTCTTAATCATCATACTTTACATATTCTTCACATATAACTTTACTTAGATATATATGATTCATATAATCATATAAGTTCTTAATTCACTTTTCTTACAAAACTCATCACAAGTTCATATTTTCATACTTAACATTCAAGGTTAACTTATAATAAGTTTATAACTTTTATAAGTTTAAATGACTTATTGCCAACTTATGTGGCATAAGTTCATGACTTATACATTCTTCTTGCTTCTTATCATTCATGTTTCTTAATCCATCTTTTCTTATCATCCTATCATGGTAGAGATAGAAGATAATTGAGAAAAAGTCTTACTCTTTTGAAGTCTTGGTAAGGTAGCTTTTTCTTCTTCTTGCTTATGGAATGACTTATGTGTAGCTTATTCTCTCTAACACTTAAGCACTTTAGAAGTGTTGGATTATTTGATCAACCAACAAATGGCTTGTAAACTTCCTCTATTTATAGACTTTCCAAGGTTAGGGTAGATTGGTCATTAAATCATCCCACCTCCTTAAACCACCTCCTTACTATTCATTACTTGTTAACCACTCTCTTATCTCATACTTGGCCATTACTTCAAAGTCTTGGTCAATACTCCTAAGTCTTGGTCATTACACTTACTTGATCACCACATTACTTGGTCACCACAATAACCATATCAATATGGTTTGCCCATGGGTCATCTGACCCATGGATTCTAGCTTGGGCTTACTTTAATTCACTCTTTGGGCTTTGCATTAATAACCACTAGTTGGTTCATTAATTAATAGTTGGGCTTCTCTCTTTAATTCACTTAGACTTGTATATAATTGCTAACCAATCATCCAAGTCCATTAACATTTCTTAATACATATTGTTGATGTATTATTTTCGTATTCTAATTCATATAAAATTTATATACGGTATTTCATCCTTCACACAAACTCGTATAATACTTTGTATTATACTCATTTTCATTGCTTCGTACAATACCAAGTATCATACAATTATTACTTATTCCTTAACACTTCGCTTTACTTAACATTTATAAATTAAGTCCACAAGCGAATTATTACATTTTCCATAACTAGATTTTTATTACATAATCCATCTTACCTTGTTATTTCATCATTAAGAATTTCTCGGAAACTCAAAATTATATCCCGAGCAAATACCGATGAATAGTTTTTTTCGAAAAATTTCTCGAAAAACTTTTATTTTCATCTTGGAAATTCTAACACTTTAATTCATCCACGTAGCTCAAATACTACGACATTCTAACATCAATAAGTTATATAATGACAACCATCTTGATAACATATGGAATATGATTTTATTATTATTTAGTTTAATTAAATCATTTTACAATAAGATCCGAATTTCTCAGTCGGTACAAGTACTCGTGAATAGTAACTCATGAATAGTAACTCATGAATAATAACTCGTGAATAGAAACTCATGAATAGTAACCCCGACATGAAAAGTTCCAAATTTGATAAAAATTCAGACCAATATTTCAGCATAATGATATTGAAGAAATAATATCATTTACGAAAAAAATAACATCCCTTACCTCAAAAGGATAGTACTTCTGACAAGAATACTGGATATAGTGCTGAAAGAACTTTCACCGTATAGCAATACTCAAAGTACTAAAATACTCACAAAAATACGCTCGATATTATAGAGAGAGAAAGAGAGAGAAATCTTTAGTTTCTGGTGTGATTTTCAATTCTAACATAAGCACCCTATTTATAGGAAATTGCTTAGAACACCAAAGTAGAAAATTTAATAAAATAATAATATTTTATTTTTAATTTCCTTAGCCCACCTTGACCATCTGAATTCAGCCACCAAATAATGACAAAAACCAAAAAAAACATTTTTATAATTAAAAATAATTAAAACTTTCAAAAACAAATTATTTCGGAACTACGGAACTTCAATAATTCATAATAAATAGCCCTTTTATCAGAAAAAATTGAACCACATGTCTTTTCCATAGGAAATTTCATTATCTACAACTTTACAAAAGAAAGTTTTTCCAAATTCCAAACAGAAATTGACCAAAATCCACAAACGGGCGATTTTACATGCTATAATCAAATTTCAGTCAAGAAATGGGCCCACAGACATGTTTAACATGTTTTAAACAACTTTTGCAACAAAAATACTCTTTCTCCTCATATACTCATATATCCCACATTCATTGTAAAAATATCATCATTATTATTGTGACAACCCCAAAATAGGTCCATTCCATCCAACCCATTCTGAGTCGCCAAATACATGGTACAGAAAACAACTACAACTTTATTACAACAATTGTCGTGCAAAATACAACAACACATATGCTGTGAGTTTGGATACAAATATATACCAACTGTGACTCTCATCCCAACCTTGGATATGCGTCACAATGACACCTTACATAAAGGTATAGTCAAAAGCTGTTTTAGAAATTAGAATCTTTGGGAAGTGCTCAAGAGAAACCTTCGTACATGGGAGGCCGTGCGTCAGGTTATGATAGATATCATATGGCCCGCGAGAATTATCTTTGGTTGACCCAATAGACCCAAAAGAAAACGAGAAGATTACTATCATATTCTTCCCAATGGTGAGTCTTCTCTTGACATATCATTATCTCCTTTGTCTCTAATTGAGAATTATACTTCAAACAAACACCAAGATTATATAGGTAGTGTGCAAGTAAATATACTCAAACAAGTGGATGAGCACAACCACATCTTATGATGACACGAGGTTGTATGTCATTAGACATTTTGTATGATAGTGGCAAAACACCCTTCCAACGTTGGGTTCGCCTCACCCTAGTTGATTCACCAAATATAACTACTAAATGATGACCACTGTTCTATTCCCCTGTTACCCCCGCTCGACCCAGCTACACTCTTATTACATGAAAGGAATTGTGAAGCAAAAGGGTGAGCACGACTAGCTCAGTAAAGAATATTATGACTAAAGATAATTAAATTATCAATAGCCTTCATCAATAATAAATCAAAGATTTAGAACATATGGTAGATGATAAAAATTTCAACCATAATTGTAGCGGAACGAGCAATCCATTAGAAGAGTCAAATAGACCATAAAGTCTATTATCTTCTCTATATTAAAAATCCGCCAACAATGTTTTATCCCTGTAACATCAATTAACAGTTCTGGTCCACAATCATATGAATAACTCATAATCATAATTGTAGTTCTAAATTCCTCTTCTCATCCAGGATGAAGATAATTTACATCACCTGTCTTTACCTGAAACATCAAAGATCATGGTTATACCAACTCACATTTCCTGTTCATAATCATACTAATAACTTCATCTTTGCACTACTGGTAGAAGATATTCGTCAATGATTGATCTTTGCACTCTTCTTGGCAAAGATATTCAACAACATGTCATCTTTGCACTACGGGCCAAAGATATTCATCAACAATTCATCTTTGCACTCTGGGCCAAAGATATTGCTCAATAGTTTATATTTGCACTCTGGGCCAAATATATTCATCAATGATTCATATTTACACTCTGGGCCAAATATATTAATATCTCAAAGAAATATATAATCATTTCAAAATTTATATAAACAATAATTATAACCATGTTGATCAATTCACCTTTGCACTTAAGCTAAAGATATTCAATTATAAATTCAATGGTCATGATCATACCAGTCAACAATTCAACTTTGTACTACTAGCCAAAGAGAACCCATAGTCATGATCATACCAAAAATCTACCCATCTCTACACTTAAGTCAAAGAGAAATATTATCATTAGGGTTATAAAAATGTTATATATAATAATAAAAATAATATGATCAACATATAGTTTTAATCTCAAGAGTAATATTCATAAATCAACTATAATTTGGTTAGAAAAAAGAAACCAATTTTGTCGTGAATAGTACCCGTGAATAGTAACTCATGAATAGTAACTCGTGAATAGTAACTCATGAATAGTAACCCCGACATGAAAAAGGTAGAAATTCCACAATAAAATCCATACCAATATTTTGGTATAATGATATTGAAAGAATAATATTTCTTAAGCTTATAAATAATTTATTTTAATTGTTTACACTTTACTAAATAATGCATTTAATCATCCTAAAATGCCAAATTCATAAGATTTCATCACCAATAACCAAAACTCTCATCAAAAATCTGCATATACCTTATATAGGATTCTCAAGCCATAAAATCTTATTTTCCAATTTTTTTACTTCACATAACATATTTAATTCATTTACTCATAACTAGTCCATTTTCATGAAAATACCAAATGGGTTCAAAAATATTTCTTTTTAAGGATTTAGCAGAATATAGTCCCATATTGAACATATATTTTTCTCAAAATTTTAAAAATTTATTTACTATTTTTCATATGGCCAAAATCGCCGAATATTTAGATATTTATCATAAATTTTACTTTAATCCAAAAATTCTAAAATTCACAGAGTATACTGATATTATATAGATATACTTCCAATAAAAATTTCATCAATTTTGGAGTTAACCACAAGGAGTTATAAGCGGTTACTTTTAAAATAGTCATCTCTCATAAAATTCATAACTCTTAATCTATACATCCAAAAACTCATTTTTGGACACAATCAATAAAACTCATCAAAATATCATTTCAAATTTTTCCAGAATTTTTGAAGGTGCGAAAAGTTCTTAAACATGAAAAACATAACAACCCTTAAAATCTCTTACCTCAAAAAAGCGGTGCCGACTTGAATATCGGATATACTTATTTGAGCAACACTCAAGATATCTAAATACTCACAAAAATATGCTTGATAATATAGAGAGAAAGAAAATTTATTTTTGGTGTGATTTTCAATTCTAACATAAGCACCTATTTATAGAAAAATGCTAGAACGCCATAGGAGACTAAATTAATAAAATATTTTATTTTATTTCTTCTTTTCTATGCATGCCCACATGTTTGATCACCACCTGACCATCTTTGAACAAAGCTAGCAGCCCACATGTGTTAAAACACAAGTGGGTCCCACCCATAAATTAATAAAAATTATTTTATTTTACGAAACTTCAATAATTCATAGAAAATAGCAGGTTATCGAGAAAAATCTGAATTTTATGTCCAATCATTTGAAATTAAATTCTCTACAACTTTGTAGCTATGAGTTTTACAAATTCCAAACCAAAAATATTCAAAATCCTCAAAGCGGATGATTTTTAATACTCAACACAAACAAAAAAATCTTGATAAAACACCTCGGCATTAATTCCTTCATTTTATCCACATAAAATAAATATATCCATCATTTATATCCACATAAAATAAATATTTGCTTATCATATAAATCAATAATTAATTATTCACAAGTAATATTACAAAATCACAATTATGACAACCAGGCCGTTCCCAAGAAAAAGGGGGTTTTCCAATAAGAATTTATCCTTACTGGCGCAATTAGGTGACCAAACCTCTCCTTGACAGAACTTTCTAGACATTGCCAATAATGCTATCTAATAATATTATTCTAATAATATGAATTATTGATCTAATAATGGAGATATTGTGCAGTGACAATTATTGAGCAACAATAATATAAACTATCAACGCAGCAATTATTGAATCAATAAAATAAAATATTGAACAGTAATTACTGTAACAATTATTGAGTAGTGCCTTCTTACGTAAGGATTAATAATTCAAAAATACTATGTAAAACCGTGTGCTACTGTGCAAACAAGCGTATTACTGTATTTTAACCACCGGGTATTCCAATAGTGTTAATGGTAACAACTACGCCGTTATTTATAAAAACTCATTTTTTATCGTTTTCTTCATCCGCAGTTATTCGTTATGGGGCCCACAAATGGTTGGTTGCGCGTGTAAATACGAATATTCTCCGGCAGAAAGAATATTCCACGACCAAACGAATATTCCCCGACAATTGAATATTTTATAACCACTTGCGTATTTTGAAAAATTCATATCTCACCCTTAACTTTAAACTTTTATCAATTTAACCATTTACTGAATAGTTATTATAAGAAAAATTGAATACTTTTATTTCATAAAATTCGGGGTCTTACAATTATATTATAATAATATAATAAAATATTATTTTATCAAAAAAGATAAAATATCGATTTTCAACAATTGTCACTTTTAAAATTTTATCCATCTATATCAATATAAAATGAATATTTTCCTCATCATATAAATCAATAATTAATTATTCATAAATAATATTCTGAGAATCACAAATCGGGCCGTCGACAGGCAGGTTCCGGGAAGAGGGGCTTTCAATAAGGATTTCTCCTCATTGGGCCTTGCAATTAGGTGACCAAACCTCTCCTTGAGCAGAACTTTCTAGACATTGCCAATAATGTTATCTAATAATATTATTCAGATAATATGAATTATTGCTTCGATAATGGAAAATACCGTGTAGTGACAATTATTGAAACAACAGTAATATAGAATATCAATGCAACAATTATTGAATCAATAAAATACTGAATAGTAATTACTGTAACAATTATTGAGTAGTGCCTTCTTACGTAAGAATCAATAATTGGTGCAATACCGTGTGCTACTGTGCAAGAACGCATATTATTGTGTTTTAACCACCGGGTATTCCAACAGTATTAACGGTAACAACTGCGCCATTATTTATAAAAAACTTATACTTGTCGTTTTCTTCATCCAATCGCTTTCCGTTATGGGGCCCACTGAAATTTTGCACGTAAATGCGAATATTCAGAAGCGGTAAGAATATTCCACGACCAAACGAATATTCTCCAATAAAAAAATGAATATTTTATAACTACTTGCTTATTTAAAATATTTGCGCACTTTACCCATAGCTAACCACATTAATCAAATCAACCCTTACTATTTCAAAATAATAAATAGAGGAGATTTAATTTTATTTATAATAAGTTGGGGTCTTACAACCTCCCCTCCTTGTGAAATTTCGTCCTCGAAATTTACGTACGTACCTGGTGTTTCGAAAAGATGAGGATACCTCGCTTTCATTTCTGTTTCTAACTCCCAGGTAATTTTCTCAATAGCATGGTTTCTCCACAAAACTTTAACTTGTGGTATGACCTTCGTGCGTAGGACATGCTCCTTCATATCCAAGATCTTGATAGATACCTCTTAAATGACGTTAAGTCTTGACCATCTAAATGCGGTTCTAACTTCAATGGCGTGGTTCGGGTCTTTCACATATTCTGAAAGCGGATATATGAAAAACATTATGAACACGAGACATACTTGGAGGTAACGCGAGTCTATAGGCCACATTTCCTACTCGGTCAAGAATCTGAAATGGACCAATAAATTGTGGATTGAGCTTTCCTCTCTTCCCAAATCTTGTAACTCCCTTCCATGGAGCCACACGCAACAATACATGATCCCCAATACTAAATTCCACGTCCTTTCGATGAAGATCTACATAACTCTTTTGTCGATCCTGTGCCATTTGTATACGTTGTCGAATCGTTTGGATCTTCTCTGTAGTCATTCGTACCAACTCTGGTCCCAACAATGTTGCTTCTCCTACCTCATCCCAACATACTGGAGAGCGACACTTTCGTCCATACAATGCTTCAAATGTAGCCACACCTCTACTTGCCTGATAACTGTTGTTGTAAGAGAATTCCACCAATGGTAGGTACTTATCCCAACTCCCTTTGAAATTGAGGACACAAAGTCTTAATAGATCTTCAAGAGTTTGAATAGTCCTCTTTGATTGTCCGTCCATTTGAGGATGGTATGCCGAACTGAACCGTAAATCCGTACCCATAGCTTTTTGCAAGCTAACCCAAAATCTTGAAGTAAATCTTGGGTCACGATCCGAAACTATGGATACTGGCATGCCATGCAACCTCACAATCTCATTCACATACATACTAGTAAGACGTTCAAGGGAATGAGTCTCCCGTATCGGTAAGAAATGGGCAGACTTGGTAAATCTATCAACAATAACCCAAATCGCATTTATGCCTTGAGAAACCGTGGGAAGACCCGAATGTGAAATCCATGGTAATGTGTTCCCAATTCCATTTCGGAATCTCAAGTGGTTGAAATGGACCTTTTGGCACTTGATGCTCCACCTTTACACGTTGACAAGTTAAACACCTCGATATAAACTTCGCGATCTCTCTCTTCATATTGTTCCACAAAAATGTATGTCGAAGATCATGATACATTTTGGTACTCCCAAGATGGATTGCAAACGGTGTGTTGTGTGTCTCCATCATGATTCTATGCTTCAAGTCAGAATCGTTAGGAACACAAAGTCTGGAGTGGACTCGAAGTATTCCTTCTTCATCTATTCTTGCTTCTAGAATAGTACCTTCTTGTACTTTCTTCTTCATACGCATCAGCTCCGGATCTGTGGCTTGAACAACTTTAACTTTTTCGATTAAAGTCACTTCTATGAGTATACTTAACATCATTGCATGGATCCCCGGAGTCTTGAATTCTATCTTCATCTTTTGTAAATCACACAAAATGGGCCTTTGTTTTAACAACATCGCACTCGTTCCCGCATATGATCTTCTACTCAATGCGTCAGCTACCACGTTCGCTTTTCCAAGATGGTATTGAATGGTATGGTCATAATCTTTCAACAACTCAAGTCAACGTCGTTGTCGCATATTGAGTACTTTTTTGGTGAAGAAATATTTGATGCTTTTATGGTCTGAATATATCTCCACTTTCTCCCCATATAGATTGTGCCTCCAAATCTTTAGCGCGAAAACGACTGCTGCTAACTCTAGATCATGAGTAGGATAATTCCTCTCATATTCTTTAAAATGTCGCAAGGCATAGGCAATGACTTTTCCATGTTGCATGAGAAAACATCCTAACCATTTGCCTGAAGCATCGTTGTAGATAACAAATCCATCCGAACAAGATGGTATTGTCAAAATAGGTGCCGAAATGATTCTCCTCTAGAGATCTTTGAAGCTCTTCCCACATTTCTTGCTCCATTCGAATTTTGTATCTCTACGAGTTAGCTGCGTTAATGCAATAGCGAATTGAGAATATCCTTCAACAAATCTCCGATAATAACCAACTAAGCCTAGAAAGCTGCGTATTTCGATTACCGACTTAGGTTGCTCTCAACTGTGACTCATATCCCAACCTTGGATAGCACGTCACAATGACACCTATCAGTTTACTATCACACGAATATGGCATCCCCTAGGGAGAGTCTGGCTTCGGTGCATTCCACAAAAGAAGTCACCAAATAGAGGCTCGGTTAACAACTTCTATAGTTGGGTTTTTAACTCCTGAAGTTCAATAGGAGCCATTTGATATTAGATTTTAGAAATGGGTTTTGTACCGGGTTCAAAGTCGATACAAAATTCAATATCATGCTCTGGGAGTAGGCCAGGAAATTTTTTAGGAAATACATCAGGAAATTTACTAACAACAGAAATATCATTCAAATCTGACGTATTTTTGTTCAAGTCCATAACATGACTAAGAAAGCTTGACATCCTTTTTTCAATAAACGAATGACTTTACGGCTTGATATGAAAGAGTTTGACTTCAATGGTTTGGGTGCTTAAATTCGAATAATAGTTTTCTTAGGAATATGAAAACTAACAACCTTACAAAAGCAATCAATTTGGCATGATGAGTAGTTAACCAATCAATCCCTAAAATCACATAAAAAGCAAGTATCTTTAAAGAGATAAGATCAACAGGTGATGTGATGGTGCCAACTTGGATCAAACAGGATTTATAAATAGTGGATGTAACGAAAGTTTCTCCTAACGGAGTTTCCACAGATAGGTCAAAGTCTAATTTCTCTGGAGTCAAGTTTAAACGTTGAGCACAAGCAGGAGAGATAAATGAATGGGTAGCACCGGTATCTAGTAATATATAAACTTTGCATAAATTTATAATTAGCTTACCCGTGATCACCTTGTTCGGGTTCCTCGCATGTTGACCAGTCACGACAAACTCTCTTCCAGGAACCGTTGACTTTGACTTTTCTGGGACAGCCTTTTGAGTCACCATCCCCACTGGACTTGGTTTTGCTACGGTCTGATCTCGAGCGATATGCCCTTCCTTTCCATGGTTATAACATACCTTAAAGCTGTTGTGGGCGGTTTTGGTACGATATGTCCTTCTTTTTCGTGACTTATAGCATATAACCGGTGGTCGTTCTCCTCCCTTGGAACCGATTCTTCTTTGGTCTTGACGTCTTCACATTATCATTGTTGAATCTCCTCTTTTTAAAATCTCCCCAGGCTCGCTTCTTCTATTTTCATGGCCACGATTACCACGGAGTGGTTGCCGCTCTTGTCCAGTATTTTTCTTTCTCCGTGGTTATCGTTTTTTACGATATTACTTGCATCCCAGGATATGATCTGGTTGTGGTCCCCGAGTTGACCGTACTCGTTATCTCACTCTAATAATTGAACCCTATTGACAACATCTGAATAGAGAGAAAATTTATGAGAAATGAGATATTGACGTGTGCCGGGTTTCAAACCTCTTAGAAACATCCGCATCATCGTTCCTCATTCTCCACTAAATGAGGTGCAAACACGGACAACTCGCAAACTTTGCCTCGTCTTTGGGACACCGTCATGTTATTCTCGCTCTAGTCTAATAAACTCTACTACTCTCCTTCATATAGCGAATACTTTCGGGAAAGTACTTCTCATTGAGCGATTCTGAAATGTCTCCCAAGACATCTTGAGTCTTGTTGGATGTATACGCTTCACGAGACTCCCACCGAAGTCTCTGCCGCCACGGAACATAAAGGTGGCGAATGGAACCTTCTGTTCTCCGTGCATCCCAAGACATCGAATATCTTGGTAATTTGTTTAACCCACGTCTCTGCCTTGATCGGATTCGACTTTCCAATAAATTATGGTGGTCCCAACTCTTTGGCCCTTGCTTGCTTTGTGACAAAGCGTGAATTGCTATCATTTCCTCCTATATTTTGAACACGAGTCTCCCTAAATCGATTTTGCATAAACTGCAAAAAGCTTCTAAACATCTCATCGTTCATCATCTACTCAGTGGTGTTTTTCACAGGAGGAACATTACCAGCCTATTGCACGTTCTCCTCGTTGGTGAGCACAGGTGTCTCCACGGTCTCATTTACTCCACTGTTAACATTCTCAGTCGACATTCTCAAATACTGCCATAAAACAAGGATTAATTTAACAAATTAACATATCACATAATACACCTATATTATGACCGACCAACAAATAAGCTTAGGTAGGACACACTAGCGAAGGATTTACGCGTCTCTCCCCTCCTAGTTCAATTCCCGATCTCCGCCAGAGATCATATCCCTAAGCTCTTATAAGTCCGAATTGGCTCGTTCAACAGCCTACGGTTCACAAATTACATAATCTACATGATCATTCAAGAATTTTATCTATTCGACTTTGTTTGCTAAAAATTCACCTATTGGTTCATTTTTAACGAAAACGATAAATGTTCGTGAACGTTCAACGCTCGTTTCTTCGTTCTAAGTTAGAATCCGGTCATTTTCGAGTCCTCAACTCTTAAATGCCAAATATGACTTGTCTCCATTGGAAAATAATGGTTCCGAGTTCAAACACAAAATTTGACTTCCATTCCGAGAATTTTACGAATTCGACGATTATCGTCCAATCGTGCAAATTCCGACAATTTTTCCTTCTTATGATTTGTTCAACATTACAAATGAACTTCATTCATTATGTGAACATCTCAACAAACGTAATACAACAACTTATATTCATTGTTGTATTTTAGACTTATTCTTCATGAGCTTATAACTTGTCATTTATAAACTACTTAAGATTTGATTATTCATGACTTATGACAATTAAGGTTTCTTAATCATCATACTTTACATATTCTTCACATATAACTTTACTTAGATATATATGATTCATATAATCATATAAGTTCTTAATTCACTTTTCTTACAAAACTCATCACAAGTTCATATTTTTCATACTTAACATTCAAGGTTAACTTATAATAAGTTTATAACATTTATAAGTTTAAATGACTTATTGCCAACTTATGTGGCATAAGTTCATGACTTATACATTCTTCTTGCTTCTTATCATTTATGTTTCTTAATCCATCTTTTCTTATCATCCTATCATGGTAGAGATAGAAGATAATTGAGAAGAAGTCTTACTCTTTTGAAGTCTTGGTAAGGTAGCTTTTTCTTCTTCTTGCTTATGGAATGACTTATGTGTAGCTTATTCTCTCTAACACTTAAGCACTTTAGAAGTGTTGGATTATTTGATCAACCAACAAATGGCTTGTAAACTTCCTCTATTTATAGACTTTCCAAGGTTAGGGTAGATTGGTCATTAAATCATCCCACCTCCTTAAACCACCTCCTTACTATTCATTACTTGTTAACCACTCTCTTATCTCATACTTGGCCATTACTTCAAAGTCTTGGTCAATACTCCTAAGTCTTGGTCATTACACTTACTTGATCACCACATTACTTGGTCACCACAATAACCATATCAATATGGTTTGCCCCATGGGTCATACAACCCATGGATTCTAGCTTGGGCTTACTTTAATTCACTCTTTGGGCTTTGCATTAATAACCACTAGTTGGTTCATTAATTAATAGTTGGGCTTCTCTCTTTAATTCACTTAGACTTGTATATAATTGCTAACCAATCATCCAAGTCCATTAACATTTCTTAATACATATTGTTGATGTATTATTTTCGTATTCTAATTCATATAAAATTTATATACGGTATTTCATCCTTCACACAAACTTGTATAATACTTTGTATTATACTCATTTTCATTGCTTCGTACAATACCAAGTATCATACAATTATTACTTATTCCTTAACACTTCGCTTTACTTAACATTTATAAATTAAGTCCATGTTTAATTATTACATTTTCCATAACTAGATTTTTATTACATAATCCATCTTACCTTGTTAATTCATCATTACGTATTTCTTGGAAACTCAAAATTATATCCCGAGCAAATACCGATGAATAGTTTTTTTGGAAAAATTTCTCGGAAAACTTTTATTTTTGTCTTGGAAATTCTAACACTTTAATTCATCCATGTAGCTCAAATACTACGACATTCTAACATCAATAGGTTATATAATGACAACCATCTTGATAACACATGGAATATGATTTTATTATTATTTAGTTTAATAAAATTATTTTACATTAAGATCCGAATTTCTCAGTCGGTACAAGTACTTGTGAATAGTAACTCATGAATAGTAACTCATGAATAATAACTCGTGAATAGAAACTCATGAATAGTAACCCCAACATGAAAAGTTCCAAATTTGATAAAAATTCAGACCAATATTTCAGCATAATGATATTGAAGAAATAATATCATTTACGAAAAAAATAACATCACTTACCTCAAAAGGATAGTATTTACGACAAGAATCTTTGGATATAGTCTTTGAAAGATCTTGCCTTAGTATAGCAATACTCAAAGTACTAAAATACTCACAAAAATACGCTCGATATTATAGAGAGAGAAAGAGAGAGAAATCTTTAGTTTCTGGTGTGATTTTCAATTCTAACATAAGCACCCTATTTATAGGAAATTGCTTAGAACACCAAAGCAGAAAATTTAATAAAATAATAATATTTTATTTTTAATTTCCTTAGCCCACCTTGACCATCTGAATTCAGCCACCAAATAAAGACAAAAACCAAAAAAAAAACATTTTTGTAATTAAAAATAATTAAAACTTTCAAAAACCAATTATTTCGGAACTACGAAACTTCAATAATTCATAATAAATAGCCCTTTTATTAGAAAAAATTGAACCACATGTCTTTTCCATAGGAAATTTCATTATCTACAACTTTGCAGAAGAAAGTTTTTCCAAATTCCAAACAGAAATTGACCGAAATCCACAAACGGGCGATTTTACATGCTATAATCAAATTTCAGTCAAGAAATGGGCCCACATACATGTTTAACATGTTTTAAACAACTTTTGCAACAAAAATACTCTTTTTCCTCATATACTCATATATCCCACATTCATTGTAAAAATATCATCATTATTATTGTGACAACCCCAAAATAGGTCCATTCCATCCAACTCATTCTGAGTCGCCAAATACATGGTACAGAAAACAACTACAACTTTATTACAACAATTGTCGTGCAAAATACAACAATACATATCTTTGTGAGTTTGGATACAAATATATACCAACTGTGACTCTCATCCCAACCTTGGATATGCGTCACAATGATACCTTACATAAAGGTATAGTCAAAAGCATTTTAGAAATTAGAATCTTTGGGAAGTGCTCAAGGAAACCTTTGTACATGGGAGGCCATAAAATCAGGTTATGATAGATATCATATGGCCACAGAATTATCTTTGGTTGACCCAATAGACCCCAAAGAAAAACGAGAAGATTACTATCATATTCTTCCCAATGGTGAGTCTTCTCTTGACATATCATTATCTCCACTATCTCTAATTGAGAATTATACTTCAAACAAATACCAAGATTATATAGGTAGTGCTCGTAAATATACTCAGCAAGTGGATGAGCACAACCCTGTCTTATAATGACACGAGGTTGTATGTCATTAGACTTCTTGTATGATAGTGGCAAAACACCCTTCCAACGTTGGGTTCGCCTCACCCTAGTTGATTCATCAAATATAACTACTAAATGATGACCTTTCATTTTATTCCCTGTTACCCCCGCTCGACCCAGCTACACTCTTATTACATGAAAGGAATTGTGAAGCAAAAGGGTGAGCACGACTAGCTCAGTAAAGAATATTATGACTAAAGATAATTAAATTATCAATATCCTTCATCAATAATAAATCAAAGATTTAGAACATATGGTAGATGATAAAAATTTCAACCATAGTTGCAGCGGAACGAGCAATCCATTAGAAGAGTCAAATAGACCATAAAGTCTATTATCTTCTCTATATTAAAATCCGCCAACAATGTTTTATCCTGTAACATCAATTAACGATTACGGTCCACAATCATATGAATAACTTCATAATCATAATTGTAGTTCTAAATTCCTCTTCTCATCCAGGACGAAGATAATTTACATCACCTGTCTTTACCTGAAACATCAAAGATCATGGTTATACCAACTCACATTTCCTGTTCATAATCATACTAATAACTTCATCTTTCCACTACGGCCGAAGATATTCGTCAACAGTTGATCTTTGCACTACTGGCCAAAGATATTGAACAACAACATATCATCTTTGCACTACGGGCCAAAGATATTCATCAACAATTCATCTTTGCACTACAGGCCAAAGATATTCAACAACATGTCATCTTTGCACTACGGGCCAAAGATATTCATCAACAATTCATCTTTGCACTACAGGCCAAAGATATTGCTCAACAGATTTATATTTGCACTCTGAGGCCAAATATATTCATCAACAGATTCATATTTGCACTACTGGGCCGAATATATTAATATCTCGAAAAGAAATATATAATCATTTCAAAATTTATATAAACAATAATTATAACCATGTTGATCAATTAACCTTTGCACTTAAGCTAAAGATATTCAATTATAAATTGATCAATGGCCATGATCATACCGATCAACAATTCAACTTTGTACTACTAGCCAAAGAGAACCCATAGTCATGATCATACCAAAAATCTACCCATCTCTACACTTAAGTCAAAGAGAAATATTATCATTAGGGTTATAAAATGTTATATATAATAATAAAAATAATATGATCAACATATAGTTTTAATCTCAAGAGTAATATTCATAAATCAACTATAATTTGGTTAAAAAAGAAACCAATTTTGTAAGTGAATAGTACCCGGGATAGTAACTCCTGAATAGTAACCTTCGTGAATAGTAACTCGTGAATAGTAACCCGACATGAAAAAGGTAGAAATTCCACAATAAAATCCATACCAATATTTCGGTATAATGATATTGAAAGAATAATATTTCTTAAGCTTATAAACAATTTATTTTAATTGTTTACACTTTACTAAATAATGCATTTAATCATCCTAAAATGCCAAACTCATAAGATTTCATCACCAATAACCAAAACTCTCATCAAAAATCTGCATATACCTCATATAGGATTCTCAAGCCATAAAATCTTATTTTCCAATTTTTTTACTTCACATAACATATTTAATTCATTTACTCATAACTAGTCCATTTTCATGAAAATACCAAATCGGTTCCAAAAATATTTCTTTTACGGGATTTAGCGAGAATATAGTCCCATATTGAACATATATTTTCTCAAAATTTTAAAATTTATTTACTATTTTTCATATGGCCAAAATTGTTGAATATTTAGACATTTATCATAAATTTTACTTTAATCCAAAAATTCTGAAATTCACAGAGTATACTGATATTATATAGATATACTTCCAATAAAAATTTCATCAATTTTGGAGTTAACCACAAGGAGTTATAAGCGGTTACTTTTAAAATAGTCATCTCTCATAAAATTCATAACTCTTAATCTAAACATCAAAAAATCACCATTTTTGGACACAATCAATAAAATCATCAAAATATCATTTCAAATTTTTCCAGAATTTTTGAAGGTCTGAAAAGTTACGAAACATGAAAAACATAACAACCCTTAAAATCTCTTACCTCAAAAGAGCAGTACTTCTGACTTGAATATCGGATATAACGCTGAGCAATACTCAAGATATCTAAATACTCACAAAAATATGCTTGATAATATAGAGAGAAAGAAAATTTATTTTTGGTGTGATTTTCAATTCTAACATAAGCACCTATTTATAGGAAAATGCTAGAACGCCATAGGAGACTAAAATAATAAAATATTTTATTTTATTTCTTCTTTTCTACGCATGCCCACATGTTTGATCAGCCACCAGCCATCTTTGAACAAAGCTAGCAGCCCACATGTGTTAAAACACAAGTGGGTCCCACCCATAAATTAATAAAAATTATTTTATTTTCTGAAACTTCAATAATTCATAGAAAATAGCCCGGTTATCAGAAAAATACGAATTTTATGTCCAATCTGACTGAAATTGAATTCTCTACAACTTTGTAGCTATGAGTTTTTACAAATTCCAAACCAAAAATATTCAAAATCCTCAAACGGATGATTTTTAATACCTCAACACCGACAAAATACTGATAAAACACCTCAGCATTAATTCCTTCATTTTTATCCACATAAAAATAAATATATCCATCATTTATATCCACATAAAATAAATATTTCCTTATCATATAAATCAATAATTAATTATTCACAAATAATATTACAAAATCACAATTATGACAACCAGGCCGTTCCCAGGAAAAAGGGGGCTTTCCAATAAGAATTTATCCTTACTGGCGCAATTAGGTGACCAAACCTCTCCTTGACAGAACTTTCTAGACATTGCCAATAATGCTATCTAATAATATTATTCAAATAATATGAATTATTGATCGATAATGGAATCTTCATGCGCAGTGACAATTATTGAGCAACAATAATATAAACTATCAACGCAGCAATTATTGAATCAATAAAATAAAATATTGAACAGTAATTACTGTAACAATTATTGAGTAGTGTCTTCTTACGTAAGGATCAATAATTCAAAAATACTATGTAAAACCGGTGTCTTCTTTGTGCAAACAAGCGTGACATCGTATTTTAACCACAGGGTATTCAATAGTGTTACTTGTAAATAACTCTGTAGATTATTTATAAAAACTCATTTTTGTCATTTTTTCTTCATCCGTAGTTATTCGTTATGGGGCCCCTAAATGTCTGTTAGTAAATGCGAATATTCTCCGAAGCGAAAAGAATATTCCACGACCAAACGAATATTTCAAACAATTGAATATTTTATAACCACTTGCGTATTTTGAAAAATTCATATCTCATCCTTAACTTTAAACTTTTATCAATTTAACCATTTCTTGAATAGTTATTATAAGAAAAATTGAATACTTTTATTTCATAAAATTAGGGTCTTACAATTATATTATAATAATATAATAAAATATTATTTTATCAAAAAAGATAAAATATCGATTTTCAACAATTGTCACTTTAAAAATTTTATCCATCTATATCCACATAAAATGAATATTTTCCTCATCATATAAATCAATAATTAATTATTCATAAATAATATTACGAGAATCACAATCTGGTCAACGCAGAGCGGTTCAAGAAAGAGGGGCTTTCAATAAGGATTTCTCCTTCTTGGCGCAATGATTAGGTGACCAAACCTCTCCTTAGGCGAGAACTTTCTAGACATTGCCAATAATGTTATCTAATAATATTATTAGGATAATATGAATTATTAGCCGATAATGGAAAATACTGGTGTAGTGACAATTATTGAAACAACGATAATATAGAATATCAATGCAACAATTATTGAATCGATAAAATCTTTGAATAGTAATTCTTTGTAACAATTTTTGAGTAGTGCCTTCTTACGTAAGAATCAATAATTGGCAATATCTGGTAATCTTTCTTGTGCAACAACGCGTATTATTGTGTTTTAACCCGGGTATTCCAACAATATTAGCGGTAACAAGCTCATGCGCCATTATTTATAAAAAACTTATACTTGTCGTTTTCTTCATCCAATCGCTTTACATTATGGGGCCCACACAATTGCTGTGCCGTCATACGAATATTCCAGAAGCGGTAAGAATATTCCACGACCAAACGAATATTCTCCAATAAAAAAATTAATATTTTATAACCACTTGCTTATTTAAAATATTTGAGCATTTTACCCATAGCTAACCACATTAATCAAATCAACCCTTACTATTTCAAAATAATAAATAGAGGAGATTTAATTTTATTTATAATAAGTTGGGGTCTTACAACCTCCCCTCCTTGTGAAATTTCGTCCTCGAAATTGACGTACGTACCTGGTGTTTCGAAAAGATGAGGATACCTCGCTTTCATTTCTGTTTCTAACTCCCAGGTCATTTTCTCAATAGCATGGTTTCTCCACAAAACTTTAACTTGTGGTATGACCTTCGTGCGTAGGACATGCTCCTTCCTATCCAAGATCTTGATAGGTACCTCTTAAATACGTTAAGTCTTTGACCATCTCGTGCGGTTCTAACTTCGATAGCGTGGTTGGGTCTTTCACATATTTGAAGCACGGATATATGAAAAACATTATGAACACGAGACATACTTGGAGGTGCTTGCAAGTCTATAGGCCACATTTCCTACTCGGTCGAGAATCGAAATGGACCGATAAATCGTGGATTGAGCTTTTCTCTCTTCCCAAATCTTGTAACTCCCTTCCATGGAGCCACACGCAACAATACATGATCCCCAATACTAAATTCCACGTCCTTTCGATGAAGATCTACATAACTCTTTTGTCGATCCTATGCCGTTTGTATACGTTGTCGAATCGTTTGGATCTTCTCTGTAGTCATTCGTACCAACTCTGGTCCCAACAATGTTGCTTCTCCTACCTCATCCCAACATACTGGAGAGCGACACTTTCGTCCATACAATGCTTCAAATGGAGCCACACCTCTATTTGCCTGATAACTGTTGTTGTAAGAGAATTCCACCAATGGTAGGTACTTATCCCAACTCCCTTTGAAATTGAGGACACAAAGTCTTAATAGATCTTCAAGAGTTTGAATAGTCCTCTTTGATTGTCCGTCCGTTTGAGGATGGTGGTATGCGAACCCGAACAGAAAATCCGTACCCATAGCTTTTTTGCAAGCTAACCCAAAATCTTGAAGTAAATCTTGGGTCACGATCAAGAAACAATGGATCTTGGCATGCATGCCATGCAACCTCATAATCTCATTCACGTACATACTAGTAAGACGTTCAAGGGAATGAGTCTCCCGTATCGGTAAGAAATGGGCAGACTTGGTAAATCTATCAACAATAACCCAAATCGCATTTATGCCTTGAGAAACCGTGGGAAGACCCGTAACGAAATCCATGGTAATGTGTTCCCAATTCCATTTCGGAATCTCAAGTGGTTGAAATGGACCTTTTGGCACTTGATGCTCCACCTTTACACGTTGGCAAGTTAAACACCTCGATATAAACTTCGCGATCTCTCTCTTCATATTGTTCCACAAAAATGTATGTCGAAGATCATGATACATTTTGGTACTCCCAAGATGGATTGTAAACGGTGTGTTGTGTGTCTCCATCATGATTCTATGCTTCAAGTCAGAATCGTTAGGAACACAAAGTCTGGAGTGGACTCGAAGTATTCCTTCTTCATCTATTCTTGCTTCTAGAATAGTACCTTCTTGTACTTTCTTCTTCATACGCATCAGCTCCGGATCTGTGGCTTGAACAACTTTAACTTTTTCGATTAAAGTCGGTTCTATGCGTATACTTAACATCATTGCATGGATCCCCGGAGTCTTGAATTCTATCTTCATCTTTTGTAAATCACACAAAATGGGCCTTTGTTTTAACAACATCGCACTCGTTCCCGCATATGATCTTCTACTCAATGCGTCAGCTACCACGTTCGCTTTTCCAAGATGGTATTGAATGGTATGGTCATAATCTTTCAACAACTCAAGCCAACGTCGTTGTCGCATATTGAGTTCTTTTTTGGTGAAGAAATATTTGATGCTTTTATGGTCTGAATATATCTCCACTTTCTCCCCATATAGATAGTGCCTCCAAATCTTTAGCGCGAAAACGACTACTGCTGACTCTAGATCATGAGTAGGATAATTCCTCTCATATTCTTTAAGTTGTCGCGAGGCATAGGCAATGACTTTTCCATGTTGCATGAGAAAACATCCTAACCCTTTGCCTGAAGCATCGTTGTAGATAATAAATCCATCCGAACCAGATGGTATTGTCAAAATAGGTGCCGAAATGAGTCTCCTCTGGAGATCTTTGAAGCTATTCCCACATTCCTTGCTCCATTCGAATTTTGTATCTCTACGAGTCAGCTGCGTTAATGCAATAGCGAATTGAGAATATCCTTCAACAAATCTCCGATAATAACCAACTAAGCCTAGAAAGCTACGTATTTCGATTACCGACTTAGTTTGCTCTCAACTATGACTCATATCCCAACCTTGGATAGCACGTCACAATGACACCTATCAATTTACTATCACACGAATATGGCATCCCCTAGGGAGAGTCTGGCTTTGGTGCATTCCACAAAAGAAGTCACCAAATAGAGGCTCGGTTAACAACTTCTATAGTTGGGTTTTTAACTCTTGAAGTTCAATAGGAGCCATTTGATATTAGATTTTAGAAATGGGTTTTGTACCGGGTTCAAAGTCGATACAAAATTCAATATCATGCTCTGGGAGTAGGCCAGGAAATTTTTTAGGAAATACATCAGGAAATTTACTAACAACTGAAATATCATTCAAATCTGACGTATTTTTGTTCAAGTCCATAACATGACTAAGAAAGCTTGACATCCTTTTTTCAATAAGCGAATGACTTTCTGACGATATGAAAGAGTTTGACTTCAATGGTTTGGTTGCTTAAATTCGAATAACAGGTTGCTTAGGAATATGAAAACTAACAACCTTACAAAAGCAATCAATTTGGCATGATGAGTAGTTAACCAATCAATCCCTAAAATCACATAAAAAGCAAGTATCTTTAAAGAGATAAGATCAACAGGTGATGTGATGGTGCCAACTTGGATCAAACAGGATTTATAAATAGTGGATGTAACAAAAGTTTCTCCTAACGGAGTTTCCACAGATAGGTCAAAGTCTAATTTCTCTGGAGTCAAGTTTAAACGTTGAGCACAAGCAGGAGAGATAAATGAATGGGTAGCACCGGTATCTAGTAATATATAAACTTTGCATGAATTTATAATTAGCTTACCCGTGATCACCTTGTTCGGGTTCCTCGCATGTTGACCAGTCACAACAAACGCTCTTCCAGGAAACGTTGACTTTGACTTTTCTGGGACAGTCTTTTGAGTCACCATCCCCACTGGATTTGGTTTCGCTACAGTGCAATCTCGAGCGATATGCCCTTCCTTTCCACAGTTATAACATACCTTAAACTGTTGTGGGCAGTTTGGGCTGATATGTCCTTCTTTTTCGCACTTATAGCATATAACCGGTGGTCGTTCTCCTCCCTTGGAACCGATTCTTCTTTGGTCTTTGGCGTCTTCACATTGTCATTATTGAATCTCCTCTTTTCAAATCTCCCCAGACTCGCTTCTTCTATTTTCATGGCCACGATTACCACGGAGTGGTTGCCGCTCTTGTCAGTATTTTTCTTTCTCATTTGGTTATCGTTGTTACGATGATCTAACATCCTTAGGTATGATCTGGTTGTGGTCCCCGAGTTGGACCGTACTCGTTATCTCACTCTAATAATTGAGCCGTGTTGACAACATACGAATAGAGAGAAAATTTATGAGAAATGAGATATTGGCGTATCTTAGGGTTTCAAACCTCTTAGAAACATCCGCATCATCGTTCCTCATTCTCCACTAAATGAGGTGCAAACTGGACAACTCTGCAAACTTTGCCTCGTACTGGGACACCGTCATGTTATTCTGCTCTAGTCTAATAAACTCTACCTCCTTCATATAACGAATACTTTCAGGAAAGTACTTGTCATTGAGCAGATTCTGAAATGTCTCCCAAGACATCTTGAGTCGGTTTGGATGTATGCGCTTCACGAGACTCCCACCCCGGTGATCGCCTCGCGCCACGGAACATAAAGGTGGCGAATGGAACCTTCTGTTCCTCCGTGCATCCCAAGACATCGAATATCTTGGTAATTTGTTTAACCCGTCTGCGCCTTGATCGGATCCGGCTTTCCAATAAATTATGGTGGTCCCAACTCTTTGAAGCTGCTTGGTTTGTGACAAACCGTGGTGAATTATCATCATTTCCACAGTATTTTGAACACGAGTCTCCTAAATTCGATTTTACATAAAGCGCAAAAAGCTTCTAAACATCCCATCGTTCATCATCTACTCTTTCGGTGGTGTTGTTCTGAGAGGAACATTACCGACTGTGCCACGTTCTCCTCGTTGGTGAGCACGCAGGTGTCTCCACGGTCTCATTTACTCCATTGTTAACATTCTCGATTCGACATTCTCAAATCTTGCCATAAAACAAGGATTAATTTAACAAATTAACATATCACATAATACCCCTATATTATGAATGACCAACAAAAATAAGCTTAGGTAGGACACACTAGCGAAGGATTTAGCGTCTCTCCCCTCTAGTTCTATTCCCCGATCTCTCCACGGAGATCATATCCCTAAGCTCTTATATAAGCTGTGACACCCCCAAAATAGGTGTACAACACCCATTACGAGTCGTCAAAATACATGATGCATGAAACAACTACAACTTTATTAATACAACATAAAAACTATGAGTTTAAATACAAATATTGTCATCTAGACAATATCCACACTCAAATAAGTCCTCATTACAATTATTGATACATTATTTTACAAAATGGTGAGGACTACTAAAGCAATTTCTAGAACCTTCATTCCATACCCCGACTAGTACTCGCTACATTCTCGCCTCACGAGAAGAAAAAATGAAACAAAAGGAAAAGGGTGAGCTCAAATTAGCCCGATAAAGAATATTATGACTAAGATAACATAGAACAAATTATCGTTAGTCTTCACAGGGAAAAATCTAATAGAATACAATAGACAACCGGTTTTAAATCAATCTTCGCAATGAAATAATAATTCATTAGAAGAGTGAAGTAGAGAATACAATCTACTATCTTCTATATATGAATTTAAAAGTTCATCGTTGATATTTTATCCCTGTAACATCAATCAATATATATCTGGAATTAAATATTTATCTTTGCACTACAAGCCAAAGATATTCATCGATTAAGTCGTGTTCATCTAAACACTGTTCATCTTTGCACTACAGGGCCAAAGATATTCATCGAAAATCATTCATCTTTGCACTACATGCCAAAGATATTCAATAATATCATCATTTAGGGTGAGGATGATGAAAAATATTTTAAAGAAAACGAATCCAGTGAAACAAAAGAATAAATATTAAGGATTCGTACTTTAAACAATCCAAGTTCAAAAATACTTCATAAATAACCAGAATGGAGTAAAATTCAAGAATGAAGACCAAAACATAGATCCAATCAAAGATAGGAATCATAACAGACAATCTTGGACACAGAAAAGAAAATTTAATTTTTTTGTGAATAGTGTCGTATTCGTGAATAGTGTCGTATACGTGAATAATGTCGTATACATGAATAGTAACTCTGATAACAAAAGATAGAAATTCCACAAGAAAATCATCATGCTTCGTGAATAGTACTCGTGAATAGTAACTCATGAATAGTAACCCCGACATAAAAACTTTCAAATTTGATAAAAAATTCACACCAATATTTCGGCATAATGATATTGAAGAAATAATATTATTTACGAAGAAAATAACATCCCTTACCTCAAAAGGATAGTACTTTTGACTTGAATATTGGATATAGTGCTGAAAGAACTTGCACCATATAGCAATACTCAAAGTACTAAAATACTCACAAAAATACGCTCGATATTATAAAGAGAGAAAGAGAGAGAAATCTTTAGTTTACGGTGTGATTTTCAATTTAACCTAAGCACCTATTTATAGGAATTGCTTAGAACACCAATATGAAAATTTAATAAAATAATAATATTTTATTTTTAATTTCCTTAGCCCACCTTGACCATCTGAATTCAGCCACCAAATAATGACAAAAACCAAAAAAACGTTTTTGTAATTAAAAATAATTAAAACTTTCAAAAACCAATTATTTCGGAACTACGGAACTTCAATAAATAATAATATTTAGCCCTTTTATCAGAAAAATTCAAACCACATGTCTTTTCCATAGGAAATTTCATTATCTACAACTTTGCAGAAGAAAGTTTTTCCAAATTCCAAACAGAAATTGACCGAAATCCATAAACGGACGATTTTACAGGCTATAATCAAATTTCATTCAAGAAATGGGCCCACAGACATGTTTAACATGTTTTAAACAACTTTTGCAACAAAAATACTCTTTCTCCTCATATACCCATATATCCCACATTCATTGTAAAAATATCATCATTATTATATTATAATAATATAATAAAATATTATTTTATCAAAAAAGATAAAATATCGATTTTCAATAATTGTCACTTTAAAAATTTTCTCCATCTATATCCACATAAAATGAATATTTTCCTCATCATATAAATCAATAATTAATTATTCACAAATAATATTACAGTAATCACAATCACAAAATGACCGACGGTTCGAGGAAGAGGAGCTTTCCAATAAGGATTTCTCCTTCTTCTTGAGTGTGCGCTGATTAGGTGACCAAACCTCTCCATAGGCGAATAATGGAAAATCTTGTAGTGACAATTATTGAAACAACAAAGTAATATAGAATATCAATGCAACAATTATTGAATCAATAAAATATTGAGCGGTAATTCTGTGTAACAATTATTGATTAGTGTCTTCTTACGTAAGAATCAATAATTGGTGCAATACCGTAATCTTCTCTTGTGCAACAACGCAGCGTATTCTTGTGTTTTAACCATAGGGTATTCAATAGTATTACTTGGTAATAAGCTCGCGCCGTTATTTATAAACAACTTATACTTGTCGTTTTCTTCATCCAATCGCTTTCCGTTATGGGGCCCACACAAGGCTACGCCGTCGTACGAATATTCCCCGACAGTGAGAATATTCCACGACCAAACAAATATTCTCCGATAAAAAAATTAATATTTTATAACCACTTGCTTATTTAAAATATTTGCGCATTTTACCCATAACTAACCACATTAATCAAATCAACCCTTACTATTTCCAAATAATAAATAGAGGAAATTTAATTTTATTTATAATAAGTTGGGGTCTTACATTTGTTGTCTCAATTATTGATTTAATAATAAAAAATATTATGCAGATGATAATGTGACAATAATTGAATCAAATAACGTGAGATACTATGCAACAATTATTGTAGCAATAATTGAGTAAATTGAGTGGCTTCTTACGTAAGCATCAATAATCAATACCGTGTGCTACTATGCAACCACGCGTATTACTTTACTTTTACCACCAGGTAGTTCAACAGTTAACGGTAAAACTTTTGTCGTTATTTTTATAAAAAGATATTTCTGTCGTTTTCAAACTCCGACAATAATTTCATTGTGGGGTTCACTAATGATTGTGTCGTCGTACGAATATTTTCTATTTAAAACTAATATTCCCCGACCAATCGAATATTTTATAACAACTTGCATACTTTGCAAAATTTATAAATATTACCCACAACTATAAAATTATATGAAAACAACACCATAATATTCAAAAATATATTTCGTGAAAAATTAATCTTTATTTATGAAAGTTGGGGTCTTATAATTGTTCTCTTCAGGAAATGAGAACGTAGCCGGGACTAGTCGGGGAACGGAGTGATGGTTCAAGTTGATGGTTGTAGTAGTTCTCACTATTTTATAAAATAGTGTGATAATAATTGTAATGAGGACTCCATTTGAGTTTGAATATTGTCTACTAGACAATATTCGTGTAAAAACTCTCAACTACATTTTTGTCGTAGTGTATAATGAAGTTTGTATTTAAATTATGTACCATGTATTTGGAAACTCGTAATAGGTGATGTATTCTTATTTTGGGTGTCACAGTTGTTATCAAAGCTTAGGGATATGATCCCTAGTTGAGATGTGAGACTAGAACTAGGAGGGGAGAGACTGGTAATTCCTTCGCTAGTATGACCTACCTAAGTTTAAATTTTTTTTAATTGGTCGGTCAAAATATAGAGATAATATATAGCATGTCAATTAACCCTTGTTTTGTGGTAGTGTTTGAAAATGACATCCGAGAATGTTGAGAATAGCAATGGATCACAAGAGACCTTTGAGTCACCACAGATCAATACCCAGGATAATGTGCATCAGGAAGGCAATAATCCTCAAGTAAACAATAACACTGACCAAATGATGAACGACGGAATGTTCAGAGGCTTTCTGCAATTCATGCAACATCATACGAGAGAGACTCATGTCCAAAATGCAGGTGGAAACACTGGCAACTCACGGATGGTCACCGCTAAGCAGTTTAAGGAACTGGGACCATCGAACTTTTTGGGAGAGCCAAAATAACTTAAGGTAGAGACGTGGATAAAGCAGATTACCAAGATATTTGATGTCTTGGGATGCTCTGAGGAGCAAAAGGTTCCCTTTTCCACCGTCATGTTACGAGGAGAGTCAAATTACTGGTCAGAATCTGTAAAGCATACTCAGTCTGCCGCACTGAAGATGTCTTGGGAAAAGTTCCAAGAACTGTTTAACGACAAGTACTTTCCCGAAAGTATTCGTCACATGAAAGAGGTGGAATTCATCAAGCTAGAGCAAAATAATATGACCGTGTCATAGTACGAAGCCAAATTTTCCGAGTTGCCCCAGTTTGCGCCCCATTTGGTTGAGAATGAGGAGAGAATGACGCGGATGTTCCTAAGATGTTTGAAACCCGAGATACGTCAATACCTAATTTCTCACAAAATGTGTTTGTATTCAGATGTTGTAAATATGGCTCAGTTATTGGAGCGTGATAATGAGTCAACCCAACCAAGAGAGAGCAGCCGACAAAATGATAATACAATGGTAGCAGTTATCGAAGCGGTGACAACAAGCATAGAGGAAGTCAACATGCCAGAAATGGTAACCACTTCGGTGGTAATCATGAACAAGGCAATACAAGTGGAAATTTTAAGAAGAGGAGATTCAATAATGATGGAAGGATGTCATCACCAACACCCATTGTTAAAGAAGGAGAATGATCACCGATCGTATGCTACAAATGCGGAGGGGAGGGTCACATCAGTCAAACTATACGCAGTAGTCCAAAACATGTTACAATTGTGCAAAAGAAAGTCACCTAGCTCAATTTTATAGTGTAGTAAAGCCAAGCTTAGCTGGGAAGGAGGCACCAAAGGCCGTCCTAAAGAAGTCAAAGCCGGTAGTTCAAGGGAGATCGTTTGTCGTGATCTCCCAAAAAGTGAGGAACCTGAACGAGGTTATCACAGGTAAGCTAATCATAAACTCTAGCAAAGTTTATACCTTATTTGATACTGGTTCACCATTTAAATTTAACTCTGGAGAAATTAGACTATGACTTATCTGTTGAAACTTCGTTGGGAGAAACCTTCATTACATCCACTGTTTATAAGTCATTTTTTGATTCAAATCGGCGACCACACATTACCTATCGATCTTATTTCTTTGAAAATACTTGCATTTGATGTGATTTTAGGGATTGATTGGTTAACCACTCATTATGCAAAAATTGATTATTTTCATAAAGTTGTTAACTTTCATATTCCTAACCAGCCTATTATGTGAATTCAAGCAACCAAACCACTAAAGTCAATCACTGTCATATCAAGCCATAAAATTACTCGTTTATTGAAAAACGAATGTCAAGCTTTCTTAGCCCATGTCATAGATTTAAACAAAAATATGTCAGAGTTGAATGATATTTCTATTGTTAATAAATTTTTTGACGTATTCCCTGAAGAACTTCCTAGCCAACCCCCGGAGCATGAAATCGAGTTTGGTATCGACCTTAAACCCAGTACAAAACCCATTTCAAAAGCCCCATATCGAATGACTCCTATTGAACTTCAGGAGTTAAAGACCCAACTGTAGGAATTGTTAGACATTGGTTTCATTCGTCCTAGTACATCTCCTTAGGGTGCTCCTGTTCTATTCGAAAAGAAGAAAGATGGAAGTATGAGACTTTGTATTGATTATTGGGAGTGGGATCATGTCACCGTCAAAAATAGGTACCCGTTACCTCGCATTGATGACCTTTTTGACCAGTTGCAAGGTGCCAAATTCTTTTCAAAGATCGATCTTCGTTCTGGATATCATCAGTTAAAGATTAAAACTGATGACATTCCAAAGACTACTTTTAGAACTCGGTACGGGCATTATAAATTCCTAGTCATGTCTTTTTGATTGACTAATGCTCATGTTAACTTCATGGATATGATGAACCGAGTATTCAAGGAATATTTGGATCATGAAATTAGTAGAATATCCTTGAAGTTTGCATTTCATCTAGTATCTTTTCATGGAAATATTATTCTGAGCATTCTTGATAGGTTTTAACTTTTTTATGCTAGAGTACTATTCACGGGGTACTATTCCTGAAGTACTATTCACTCTAGTACTATTCTCCCGGGGTACTATTCATGACAAAAATTAATTTTGTTTCGGTCCAAATCATTTTTGGTACAAAATTATTCTTGAATTTTACTCAACAAAACAGTATCATGTTGATAATTTGGACATTATTAAATTCTGGATAAATTAAATTATAAATGTTTAAAAATTTATCAATTTCTTTATTTTAATTGAATTCTTATATCATTGTCATCATCCTCATGCTTATATTGTTATGAAAGTCATCTTTGGTCCGTAGTGCATAAATATACTATTGATTGGTATGATTATGAACAGGGATCATTCGGTATAATCATGACCTGGAATTGTGACGCCCCCAAATCTGGGTTCTCTAACCTCAGATTAAGTGCTCACGGTACATCATCTTCATAAGCATTCTATATACTATTACGGAATAATAAACATACATTGTTCATTATAATAAAGTCTTATACAATATCCCAAGGTCTATTACCTTAACATAAACATACCTTACCTAAGTTACATAAAGTAACACAAAAGGTTTACATAAACATCAAACATAGTATCTCATGATACTTAAACATTTATATTAACTATTCTTGGACCTTTCCCTTGCCCTTGTCCTTCTTACTTGAACTCTCTAGCTTAGCTAAAATAATTGTCATGATATAGAAAGAGTAAGCAACTAATTTGCTTAGCAAGTTTAAGTACAAGGAAGATATATCATGATTAGCAAGAAATTTTATCGTTCAACAATAGAAATCAATTGTGAAAGAACATGAATTAAGTCTTGAGAACCATATATTCAAATAATTGAATAACAAATGTTGAGTTGTCATAATGACCATGAACATATGCTAAGGTTGTCAGTATTTAAACTGGTCCTTTTAATAAAGTTTGGTAATCAAGGAGATCAGCCTTTTATACCCTGTGAAATATGCATAATCACTCAATATACTAGCAACAATTGTTTTCCAATAATGCTTTAGTAAAACTGTTCTTTTTCTCAGTCAAGAGTCCTTACCAAATCAATTGGTGAATAACAACGTTTAACAACATATTTGATTAAACAAATTTAAACATACTTGATCTAGCTGATACAATTAGCATAGATCCATATCTTAAACAGTTCATGAATGAAAGAACTTTAACTAATCCACAGTTCATTAATGATAGAACCAAAATTTAATTGCGCCAAGTGCGAGTATTAATAACCAATATAGATGTGAATAATAAACAGTAATTATTCACTATCATGCTTTGAAAATAATAACTCAAGTTTGAGTTAGAGAACTTGCCTCGACTGCGATCAACTGCTACACAATTTAATTTAATCTCGTTATTGTAAAGACCTATCATTGTTAAGATTGATCTTACAATAAGCATATCATATTTTATATCATAATATAATTACTCTATCAGCAATTTAGTTAACACTTAACCACATAATCAATTACCTGAAAACATCTTTATTATTATCATTCTTTGATAATATTTTAATTACTTTATCATATACCTTATGATTTAACACTTAATCTTTTCCTTTTATTAGCTCTTCCTTATAATCTAGTAAGCTGAATACTAACATCATAGTCTAGATTATTCAAACATGCAATACAGCCACCTGGATTGGCTAATCCAGCAAACTTGATTCAACAAACTTCCAATCCAGCAAGCCTGGATTCTAAATCCTACAATCTAGTAAGCTTGGATTCCAAATCCTTCAATCCAGCAAGCTGGATTCCATATCTCCTTTAACGAAAATACCAAATCAACTTATTATTTTTCTATATTTTGGCCATGCTTATATACATGTATTTCATACATAAAAAGTATTTTTCCGTAATTTTTCAATTTCTTTTACTATTTTTCAAAAATCATGTTTAGTACGTGGCTTAAGAAATTAGCCCCATCATGCTCAACTCTAGAAATTCCCATTTCTTGGCATAATCTTATACATGTGAACGTGACCCTCCAATTTAAATTTCGTGGCCATCGGAGTTATAGTACCCTGGTTATAGAGATTTTTGTCCGAAAAACCCAAATATTGAAATGGTCATAACTTGGTCATTTTAAGTCGGAATAAGCTCATTTTTGGACAGGAGCTACTTTATGTGATATATTTTCATGTCCCAAAAGACCGGAATTGTTGTCAAAATTTAAGTGGCCTAACATGCCCCTGCAAAATCTTGGGCAATTTTTTTTTGGGATTTTCCTCTTTTACCTACTTTGCTAAAATCAGTTCATACGGAAATCTACAACTCCTTTTTCGGTGATTCTACTTGGGTTTGAAATATAACTCATCATATTATCATCCCAAAGTTTTCCAGAATTTTTTAATGTCAGAAAAATGACAAAACTGCCCCTAGCATTGACTGTCCAAAAATAATTTGTGTTTCTTTATAAAGACAAAACTGTTTTTGCTAAAACAATCGCTACAACTTGTGTACTCAACATTTTTGAGGGCTACCACTTGGGTTTACTAGTTAACTTACATATCTAGCACCACTCTTTTATGAATCACAAAAAGAAGTCACATCCAGTCCGAAACATCTTGAATCATTTCAATCGGAGTTCGGATGCAAGAGTTATGATCTTTGTACCAACGGACGTCGAACATCATTATTTTGGGTGGCCATTTGCATAGCAGTCACTTCCAGTCAAATTTCAACAATCATCCATCCGTTATTTCTCAATTCGCAAAGATTGAATGTTGTAGAGCTAGTCGATATCTTCGATTTCATAGGTTGCAGGCCTCGTAACTCTTTCTAGATCAAACGTTATGGTCGTTTTCCCAAAGGAGTCAAAGCGTAAAAGGACCCCGGGGAAATGGCATGTACTGTTGGAAAAGCAGTAGGGACCCCCATCGGGGCGGGCCCTTTACAAGGCTAGACCCCCATCGGGGAAGGGGTACGTACAGACTCATGGACTTCCAAGAGGACTTAAAGACATATAAAGAGGCATATAAAAGGAAGAGAATCACAAGGATTAGAGGAGATTAGATTAGAGAGAGGATTCCATTAGATTAGATTAGAGTAGAATAGGAGAAAACACTAGTTCTTATGAGATTTGGAGATTGAAGCAACATGGAGACCATTGAAGATTCAAAGTAGCAGCGAGGAGGGAGCTTCAAATCTGCAGACAACAGATTCTATCTTCTTATCTTCTTCTATATTTGTCTTTTAATGTGTATTCAAGTGTGGATTCTTTGTTTTAATTCTAATGAACTAATTCTTTGTTTGAGATTACAATGGATCTTATTGTGTAGTTTATTTTAATATGCTTCGTTATCAATTATTTTGTTCTATTGTGAGGATTGTCTATTGTGATTTGGACTTAATTACTTAATTTTCTAGCTAACAATTACCGTGATAATCTATATGAACTCGAGAGATGAAGTCTTGATTTAGATATTATCATGATAGCATGTGTTTGTGATTTCTGTATAGATGGAATTCATGATTCGTGTTTAGGATAGAGATATGCCTTTACGCCATATGTAATCTTATAGAGAACTTATGCTTTAAATCCTTTTTAATTGTAATTCACAATGAGATATAATGGATTAGTTAATTAGGGTGTCTTGCTTAATTCTATCATCTGTGGATTTAAATGAGTATGGGTATTATGCATCAAGATGTGGTTTTATCTTCTTTAGTGTTCTTGATAAACAATTCAGGATAGAAAATAATTGATGAGAAGTGTGTTAACTTAAATGAAGCAATAAGTGAAGTTGTGATTTTAAATCTCCGTAATCTTAATTTAACTAGTGGTAATTAGAATTAGTTTATTTATAAATTGAAATTCATTCGTTTAAATAAGATTGAGTTGGTTACGGGTTAGTACTTGGTGATTCTTGTTAAATAATTCCTCGTGGAAACGATACTTTACTTTCACTTTATTACTTGTTGACCACGTATACTTGCGTGTTGTGCGTAATTAGATTTTACCCAACAAGTTTTTGGCATCGTTGCCGGGGAATTAGTAAATATATTTTGTAAATATTAGCTTTAATCAAATTAGTCTTAATTTAAACATTTTTTTCCTTTTTATTTAATTCTCTACCTATTTTTCTTTCCTTTCAGGTACCGTGGCAGAATTTAATTATCAATGGCCGTATACGAGAATGACTTAGCCAAGGGGAGCGGGGATGGATGATCTCAATGCATTTTCTACATTAGCAGTGCAGCTTGAGACATTTTCGAGGAGGTTGGACGTTGTTGCAGCCCAACGTAATCGAAGGATAGCAGTTAATTGCAATTATTGTGCTGGTAATCATCTGAGTCATCAATGCACCATTAGTTTTGGGTCGGGACAACACGGTGGTGAATACCTCAACGATTATATATATGCTAATTATCATCAAGTTTGGGGGTATCACCCAGATTCGTCATGGAGCTATACTTATGAAGACCAATACTACGCTCCAAATCCAATATACACGCCACAATTTACATGTCCACCTCCATTGCCACAAGAAGAAAAGCCAAATCCGAGGGATGTAATATTGAAGAGCATAGCAAACCTAGAGGAGATGATTATTAGCCAAGAGCTGTCAACCCAAAATTTTAATAATCGGATAGAACAACTCGTCACTACCTCAACTAATGGTCCTGAATACATGGCTTCCGAGATTGAGATAGATAATTCAAGGTAGGAGGAATTGTTGTCCAAGTTCGTAGCATCAAATGAGGAGAGGAGGATTAAGCAAGAGCGGTCAATTCAGAATCAAGAGATATCAATTCAAAATTTGCCTAACCAGATGGATCAAATGCTCAAAGCCCTGAACAACTGTCCTCAAAACAATTGGTGTTATAATGTGGATTCCGAGATTGATGAAGTGCCCGAGCCAAATCTTCAACTAGATGAGCCACGAGATGTTGAAAAAGAGGAGATAAGTAGGGATGATGAAAACAAGGTCGGTGAAGAATTAACTATGAGTACTAACGAGGATTAGTCGATGTTATTAATGCCTTAAGTGCCTTCTCCACCAAACTTCATGGATCCGGTTAGATTTGCAAAACCTTGTCCGCTAGGTAGTCATGTCGTCGGCAATACTCCTTGTGACGTAAAAGCGAGTACAACTTCGAAGCCATGGTGCAATGAGCTGGAAAAGATAGAAGAAGAGATTGTTGTGTCTGACAAGCTTCAATGCCAGAATCTATTCGCAGACACAATGGAGAAAACACCTAGATGTTGGACGTTCTTGAATGTGATTTTATCTAAACAAATCATACTAGGTGACTTTAATGCAATGACTATCACAAATGGGAACCTACCAAAAGCTACATTATTTTCGATGGATGGAGGGTTCCTCAACTTTCGAAGAGGAATTGGATAGTGTTGACGGATAAAGTCGGTGAAAGATCAGAATCAAGTCTATGAATAGGAGGCAACCTATGAATTTTTTTTATATTTATATGATTTCCTAGTTTATTTAGTAGATAGAAATCACGTTATATTCCAAAGTTCTCTTATAATCTAATCCATGTTGTCTCTCTTCATTGCAGGTATTGGAGGTTTAATGGATAGGAAAATGATCGTCGCCGCCATCGCCACCATCACCTCACACTTAGTTGATTACAGGAAAGTTCTCTTCTACTTACCGCTATATTCTTACAATGAGGACATTGTAATTGTTAAGTTTTGGGTAGTTTAGTTTAGTTCTTTATTGCATGTTTAGTTTCATGTTTATGTTATGTTATTTTGCATATGTTGTTAATTTAGTTTAGGTTAATTATGTTTGCATTCATGTAGTACAATTGCATAAGTAGTTGTATAGTAGTATAGTTTGAATAGCATAATATTCAGTTTCTTATTATAAAAAAAATCAAAAAAATCAAAAATAATAGTTAGTTACTATGTTCATTTGCATGAATCCAGTTATTTGATAGTTTAAGTTTATTTTGGCCAATGATGAGATTGGAATTGGGTAGAAGAGTATAGTACTGACCATTAGAGCTTTGATAAGATTTCTTGTTATGAATTGAGTCTTTTTTTGTTTGAAACTTGTATAATAAGGACAACACAGTCAAAATAACTTGTTGATTGATTGAGTTTAAATTGATACATAATGGGATTCTAAAGGATAATGCTAGTTTGAATGAAATAACGACAAGAATAAGTAGTGATGGCCAAATTTAGACAAGAACCTATGTTTAGGGGAATATTTGGGGTATATAAGCTATAAAAAAGAAAAAGAAAAAAAGTATGAATAAACACCGTGGCGTGCTTGTCTAGTTTTGTGGCCTTTATTACTTGAGTAAGTAAGCTCGAGGGGATTGTCTTTACATCTAGCGCCCTAAGGTCTTAATGGTATGGGAGTCGTTGGTCGAAAGCTCGTTAAGGTAGCATTGAAAAGCCTAAGGGAATAAGACATTGCATATAGCTATGTATATAAACCAAAAGAAAAAATGAATAAAACGGGAAATAAGAGTAAAAAGCCCCCGTAGATGAAAAATAAAGCATAAACATCCCATGTTGACCCTCGGTATTGGTAATTGTTTGATTTTAGTTGGATCTAGCTTATTTTTGGATTTCTTGAGTTTACACTGTATGATGCCTTCGAAGAGACTTGTTATGTGTTAAATTTGATTTTATATCAGTTAACATTGTTGTGGAGCACACACGCACTATATTAGTGATAACAGTCTAAGATTTGATGATTGATTGAGAAATTATTGATTTGTTTTGATATGATGTATTATCATGTTTACTTGATTTCTCTAAGGCCAGATGAATAGACTTGTTTCTGTCATTACTGCTGGATTCGTAGGCATGTAGATTAGTTGCATTGCATAGCATTGTTATTTTGTGTTTTTTCTTGAGGACAAGCAAATGTTTAAGTTTAGGGGTATTTGATAAGTAGGTTTTATTCCTACTTATCTGGTATCTGTTACTTGAATTAGTTGTTTAATCTCATGTTTCTTAGTTACTTTTCATGTATTTTGTGTTCGTTTTGTAGATTATATGCTTGGGAGCTGAAATCGCAAAGAATTGATATGAAATCGCAAAGAAAAGCAATCCGAACTTCATTTGGGCTTTTATGTTTATTTCATGTTCTTGGCTTGGAACATGGATTATATTGTAGAGCTTCTTCTTAGCTTTTCGGAACATCTTGAATCATTCCAATCGGAGTTCAGATGCAAGAGTTATGATCTTTGTACCAACGGACGTCGAACGTCACTGTTTTGGGTGGCCATTTGCATAGTAGTCACTTCCAGTCCAATTTCAACCTTCATCCTTCCGTTATTTCTCAATTCTCAAAGAATTAAAGTTGTAGAGCTCGTCGATATCTTCGATTTGATAGGTGGCAGGCCTCATAACGCGTCCCGAATCAAATGTTATGGTTGTTTTCCCAAAGGACGTCAGAGCAGAAAAGGGACCCCCGCCGGGACGGGCTTTTCCTTCACAAAACCCCCGTCGGGGCAGGCATACTAGCTGTAAAATAGTAGGGACCCCCATCGAGGCGGACCCTTTACAAGGCTAGACCCCCGCCGGGGCAGGGGTACGCGCAGAAAACTTGGTTTTTGTCCAAATTTGAGTTCGGGAAGAATTGTTTCGATCTGATTGACTCATGGACTTCCAAGAAGACTTAAAGACATATAAAGAGGCATATAAAAGGAGGAGAATCACAAGGATTAGAGGAGATTAGATTAGAGAGAGGATTCCATTAGATTAGATTAGGGTAGAATAGGAGAAAACACTAGTTCTTATGAGATTTGGAGATTGAAGCAACTTGGAGACCATTGAAGATTCAAAGTAGCAGCGATGATGGAGCTTCAAATCTACAGACAACAGATTCTATCTTCTTATCTTCTTCTATATTTGTCTTTTAATGTGTATTCAAGTGTGGATTCTTAGTTTTAATTCCAATGAACTAATTCTTTGTTTGAGATTACAATGGATCTTATTGTGTAGTTTATTTTAATATGTTTTACTGTCAATTATTTTTTTTATTGTGAGGATTGTCTATTATGATTTGGACTTAATTGCTTAATTGCCTAGCTAATAATTACCGTGATAATCTATATGAACTCTAGAGATGAAGTATTGATTTAGATCTTATCATGATAACATGTGTTTGTGATTTCTGCATATATGGAATTCATGATTCATGTTTAGGATATAGATCTGCATTTACGCCATATGTAATCTTATAGAGAACTTGTGATTTAAATCCTTTTTAATTGTAATTCACATAGAGATATAATGGATTAGTTAATTAGGGTGTCTTGCTTAATTCTATCATCTGTGGATTTAAGTGAGTATGGGTATTATGCATCGAGATATGGTTTTATCTGCTTTAGTGTTCTTAATTAACAATTCAGGATAGAAAATAATTGATGAGAAGTGTGTTAACTTAAATGAAGCAATAAGTGAAGTTGTGATTTTAAATCTCTGTAATCTTAATTTAACTAGTGGTAATTAGAATTAGTTTATTTTAAATTGAAATTCATTCGTTTAAACAAGATTGAGTTGGTTACGGGTTAGTACTTGGTGATTCTTGTTAAATAATTCCTCATGGGAACGATACTTTACTTTCACTTTATTACTTGTTGACCACGTATACTTGCGTGTTGTGCGTAATTAGGTTTTACCCAACAATGCATATAAGACCACACCATCCTCTCTTTCTCTAAGGATTTCCTACACCTCTACTCTATCCTCTCTCTCTTTCTCCAACCGAATTCTCTCTCCCTTTTTCTTTCTATTTCCTTTTTGTTTGGTTTGCTAACTTAGGATGAGATGAAAGAAAATTTTGTTTTAAGTGTTGGAAGAAAATCTATAGATATATTTGGTATATCTATACATTAACTACTAACATATATCTTCCATTCTCTCTCCATATAGCTTGCAATCTTTGCAAAATAGTGTGGCTAAATCATAGAATGACACCTAAGTGAGTTGGTGACCAAATGAAGAAAAAAAAACATAAGTCACATGCCCATTTCTCTACACAATGGTCGGATTCTTCCCCCCATATATTCCTCATTTTTACTTTATTTTTAAATGCAAAATTTGCTAAATTAAATGACCATAACGCCCCTCTTTAATTGGGCTAGGATTAGGCCAATCCTTTACTTCTTTTGGGTTTGAAATTAATTAGTTTGGCTACTAATTAAAATAAACTTGGGCCTCAACAATTAAATAATTATGTTACTAGCACACTTGCCCATTAAATTTAATATTGGGCTAGTTTAACAATTTAGTTTCTCTTAAATCAAATTATCTACAAGTCCAATACTTAAATAAACTATTGGGCTTGTTTAAATTACTTGTCATCCTTAGTAATATTAAATCTATTATCACATGAACAATTACTCATTATTATTGATATTTACACATTCTCATCAATCAATAATATTAATTAATTTACATAACCTGTAAGACCCCAGCTTATTATAAATAAAATCAAATTTCCTCTAATTATTATTGTGAATAATAAGGTATTAATTAGATATAATTCTCTAGTTATGGGTTAAATGTGCAAATTTTGCAAAATATGCAAGTGGTTATAAAATAATCATTGTTGTCGGGGAATATTCGTTTGGTCGTGGAATATTCTTGTTGTTGGGGAATATTAGATTCGACCACGTTGCAATCATTTATGGGCCTATATAATGTAATAATTGTTGGATGAAGAAAGCGACAAGTTTGAGTTTTTATAAATAACTGGCGTAGTTATTACCCAATTAAAAGCGTTGGAATACCCGGTGGTTAAAATACAGTAATACACGTGGATGCTCAGTATTGATGAATTATTGATCCTTACGTAAGAAGGCATTACTCAATAATTGTTACAAGAGTTATTCGCTTTAATATTTTATTTTATTGATTCAATAATTGTTGCGTTGATATTTTATATTATTATTGTTTCAATAATTGTCACTACAAAGATTTCCCATTATCGGATCAATAATTCATATTATTTGAATAATATTATTAGATAGCATTATTGGCAATGTCTAGAAAGTTCATCAAGGAGAGGTTTGGTCACCTAATTCTTGGCGCCAAGAAGGAGAAATTCTTATTGAAAGCCCTCTTTCAGGAACTACTGGTTGTCATAAATGTGATTCTATAATATTATTTGTAAATAATTAATTATTGATTCATATGATAAAGAAATATTTATTTTATGTGGATATAAATGTTGGATATATTTATTGTGGTTAAAAATGAAGGAGTTAATCTTGAGGTGTTTTATCAGTATTTTTGTCAAAATGGAAGTATTAAAAATTAAACCAGTGTTTTTAGATATATTGCGTGAGTTATAATTTTTAATCTGACCGTTGGATTGTTGTACTTTTTGGATATGTTATACATATATAAGTTGAGTATATGTCCACAAATTTTGAACCGTTAAAAATGAACGTATGATTTGTTATGAATTTTAAGAGGTTTTGGTTGTAAATTGTTGAATTTTTAGAATTTATCATTTTGGTGGAAAATTCTAGAATTGGTGGGCCCCACTTGTGGATGGTGAAGAAATGTGCTGAATTTTATTTCAAATGTGGTGGGTGGGAATAGTAGCAGTTAAAGCCATCAGGTTGCAGGTCAAGTCTGCTAATATTTTCCTATAAATAGAGGGCTAAGTTAGAATTGAAAATCACATCAGAAAATTAAGCTTTCTCTCTTTCCCTCTCTAGATTATTGAGTGTATTTTGTGAGTATTTAGATACTTTGTGAGTTTCTATTCATCATTGCAAGTTTTCCTTGACTTTATATAGATATTCCGATCGAAATCTTGATATTTTGAGGTAAGGGATGTTATTTTCTTCATATATGATATTATTTCTTCAATATCATTATCTTGGGAAGTATTGATCCGAATTTTTATCAAATTTGGAACTTTTTGTGTGAGTTACTATTCACGATACTGACTATTATTCAATTATCATACAACACTATTCACCAAAAAATGAATTTTTCTTCTTTTTATCCAAGATGTCTATTATGGTTACTATCTTTGATTGTATCCATGTTTTGATCTTTATTCTTGAATTTTGCTTCAAAATTGGTTATTATGGAGTATTATTGATCTTGGATAAACTGTTATACGAATCCCTACTATTTGTCCTTCTGTCTCACTAGATTCATTTTCTTTAAAATATTTTTCTTCATCCTCAGTCCTAAATGATGATATTTCTAAATATCTTTGGCCTGTAGTGCAAAGATAAATGATTAACTGATGAATATCTTTGGCCCGTAGTGCAAAGATGAACAGGTGTTGAGATGAACATGACCAACTGGTGATACAAATGAATATCTTTGGCTTGTAGTGAAAAGATGAATATTTGATTAAAGATGTATATTGATTGTTGTTACAGGGATAAAATATTGATGATGGACTTTTAAATCTTAGAAGATAGTAGAACTCATTCTCTACTTGACTCTTCTAATGGATTGCTATTTCATTGTAGTTGTTGATCTAAAACTTGTTGTCTATTATATTTTATCGATTTTTTCTGTTGAAGACTAACGATAATTTGTTGTATATTATCTTAGTCATAATATTCTTTTTGGGCTAGTTAAGCTCACCCTTTTCCTTTTTGTTCCATTTTTTCTCGAGGAGGTTAGAACATAGCGAAACTAGCTAGGGTAGTGCGGAGTGATGGTTCTAGAAAGATGTTTTAGCGGTCCTCACTATTTACGTAAAATAGTGTTTGAATAATTGTAATGAGGACTTATTTGAGTGTGGATATTGTCTAGAAGACAATATTTGTATTTAAACTCACAAAGTATGTGTTGTCGTATTTTGCACGACAATTGTATTATTGAAGTTGTAGTTTGCTTTTTCTGTACCATGTATTTGGCGACTCGGAATGGGTGTTGTATACCTATTTTGGGGTGTCACGGTTGGTATCGAGCTTAGGGATATGGTCTCCGGTGAGATCGGGGAATAGAACTAGGAGGGGAGAGATGAGTAAATCCTTCACTAATGTGTCCTATCTAAGCTTATTTGTTGGTGGTCACCATAATATAGGGATATTATGTGATATGTTAATTTGTTTAATTAACCCTTGTTTTATGGGCGATTTAAGAATGGTCACGAGAATGTTAACAATGGAGTGTATGAGACCGTGGAACAACCTTTAGTTACAAACCAGAGAACGCAAACAGAAGGCAATAATCCTCCCGTAAACAACCTCACCGAACAAATGATGAATGATGGGATGTTTAAGTTTTTTGCATTTTATGCAAAACAGACGAGGAAAGTCGTGCACGAATATGGGTGGAAATGCGCAATTGCGCGCTTGTCACAACACCAAGCGATTCAAAGAGTTGGGACCACGAATTTAAGGGAAAGCCGGATCCGATCATGGCGTAAAAAACGTGGGTCAAGCAAATTAACAAGATATTCGATGTCTTGGGATGAGCGGAGGAAATGAAGGTTCCATTCGCCACCTTTATGTTCTGCGGTGAGGCAAACTCATTGGTGGGAGTCTGTGAAGCGCTGTACCAGTACCAAGACTCAAAGATGTCTTGGGAAACATTTTAGAAACTATTCAATGACAAGTACTTTCCGAAAGTATTCAATTATATGAAGGAGGTGGAGTTTATCGACCGAACAAAACAACATGACGGTGTCCCAAAGACGAGGCGAAGTTTGCAGAGTTATCCAAGTTTGCACCTCATTTTGGTGAAAATAAGGAGCGAATGACAAGGATGTTTCGAGAGGTCTAAAGCAGAGATTCGCAATATCTTATATCTCATAAATTTTCTTTATATTCGGATGTTGTGCAGGGCTCAATTATTAGAGCGAGATAGTGAGTATGTTCAACCGAGGGACCACAACTAGGGTCATACCGGTGACAGCAGTCATCAGAGCGATGATAACCAACGAGGAGGGAAAAATACGAACAAAGGGGGAACCACTCTGGGTGGTCATCGTGGCCATGATAATAGGAGAGGTGAGTCAAGTGGAAATTTCAGAAAGAGGAGATTCAACAATGACGGGAAGACATCAGCAGCAGCACCAGCACCAACAACAAATTCTAGGGGAGGAGAACGACCGCCAGTTAGATGTTACAAATGCGGGAAAGAGGGACATATCAGCCCAAACTGTCCACAACAATCCAAGGTATGTTACAACTGTGGAAAGGAAGGCCACATAGCTCGGGATTGTTCTGTAGCAAAACCAAGTTCAACGGGGATGGTGACTCCAAGGGCTGTCCCGAATAAGTCGAAATCAGTGGTTCCTGGAAGAGCGTTTATCGTGACTGGCCAAAACGTGAGGAACCTGAATGAGGTGATTACGGGTAAGCTAATCTTGAACTCTTGCAAAGTTTATACCTTACTAGATACTGGTTCTACCCATTCTTTTATCTCTCCTGCTTGTGCTCAACGTTTAAACTTGACTCCAGAGAAATTAGACTTTGATTTATTAGTGCAGACTCTGTTAGGTGAAACTTTCGTTACATCCACTGTTTATAAATCTTGCTTAATCGAAGTTGGCACTATCACATTACCTGTTGATCTTATTTCTTTAAAGATACTTGCTTTTGATGTGATTTTAGGAATTGATTGGTTAACCACTCATCATGCCAAAATTGATTGTTTTCGTAAGGTTGTTAGTTTTCATATTCCTAACCAACCTGTCATACGAATTCAAACAACTAAACCACTAAAATCAGTCACTGTCATATCAAGACATAAAGCTATTCGTTTATTGAAAAATGGATGTCAAGCTTTCTTAGCCCATGTTATGGATTTGAACGAAGACAAGTCAGATTTGAATAATATTTCTGTTGTTAGAGAATTTCCTGATGTATTTCCTGAGGAACTTCCCGGTCTACCCCCAGAACGTGATGTTGAATTCTTTATTGACCTTGAGCCGGGTACAAAATCCATTTCTAAAACCCCATATCGAATGGCTCCTATTGAACTTCAGGAGTTAAAAGTCCAACTACAGGAATTGTTAGACATAGGTTTCATTTGTCCTAGTACATCTCCTTGGGGTGCTCCTGTTTTATTCATAAAGAAGAAAGATGGGAGTATGCGACTTTGTATTGACTACCGAGAATTAAACCATGTCACCATCAAGAATAAGTATCCGCTACCTCGCATTGATGACATGTTCGACCAGTTGCAAGGAGTACAATTCTTTTCAAAGATCGATCTTCGTTCTGGATATCATCAGCTGAAGATTAAAAGCGAGGATATTCCAAAGAGCGCCTTCGAACTCCGATGCGGGCATTATGAATTCTTAGTCATGTCTTTTGGATTGACTAATGCTCCCGCCGCTTTCATGGATATGATGAACCATGTATTCAAGGAATATTTGGATCAGTTTGTTGTTATCTTTATTGATGACATCCTCATCTATTCCAAAAGCCGTGAAGATCATGAGCACCATTTGAAGCTGATACTTAAAAGGCTTCGTGAAAACAAGCTTTATGCCAAGCTGAAGAAATGTGAGTTCTGGCTTGAGGAAGTAGCATTCCTTGGGCACGTGGTGTCAAAACATGGAGTATCTGTTGACCCGACAAAGATTGAAGCAGTACAAAGTTGGGAGCAACCAAAGTCGGTGACCGAAGTGCGTAACTTTCTGGGCTTAGCTGGTTATTATCGGAGATCCGTGGAAGGATTTTCTCGAATCGCTACTCTGTTAACTCGGCTGACTCGGAAAGATACAAAATTCATATGGAGCGAGGAATGCGAGAAGAGTTTCCAAGAGCTCAAGAGGAGACTCATTTCGGCACCTGTTCTGGCAATACCATCTGGTACGGATGGATTTGTTATATACAGCGATGCTTCAGGAAAAGGGTTAGGATGCATTCTCATGCAACATGGAAAAGTCATAGACTATGCCTCACGACAACTCAAAGAATATGAGAGGAATTATCCTACTCACGATCTAGAGTTGGCAGCAGTCGTATTCGCGTTGAAAATTTGGAAACACTACTTGTATGGGGAGAAAGTGGAGATTTATACGGACCATAAAAGCCTCAAATATTTCTTCACCCAAAAAGAACTCAACATGCGACAACGACGTTGGCTTGAACTATTTAAAGATTACGATCACACTATTCAATATCATCCTGGAAAAGCAAACATAGTAGCTGACGCATTGAGTAGAAGATCATACGCGAGTACGAGTACGATATTGTCAATGCAAAGGCCCATTCTGTATGACTTAAAAAGGATGCAGGTAGAATTAAAGACTCCAGGGACCCACATGATGATTGCGAATATACGAGTAGAACCGACTTTAATCGATAAAGTTAAAGATGCTCAAGCTATGAACATGGAGCTAGTGCGTATGAAGAAGAAAGTGCAAGAAGGTACTATTCCAGAAGCAAGAATCGATGAAGAAGGAATACTTAGATTCAACTCCAGACTTTGTGTTCCTAACGATTCTGACTTGAAGTATAGAATCATGATGGAGGCACACAACACACCGTTTGAAATCCATCCTGGGAGTACCAAAATGTATCATGATCTTCGACATACATTTTGGTGGAGCAATATTAAAAGAGAGATCGCGGAGTTTATCTCGAGGTGTTTAACTTGTCAACGTGTAAAGGCGGAGCATCAAATGCCAAAGGGTCCATTACAACCACTTGAGATTCCGAAATGGAAGTGGGAATACATTACTATGGATTTCGTTGTGGGTCTTCCCAAAGTTTCTCAAGATGCGATTTGGTTTATTTTTGATAGATTAACCAAGTCTGCCACTTTCTTACCGATACGTGAGACTTATTCCCTTGAACGTCTTGCTCACATGTACGTGAATAAGATTGTGAGATTGCATGGCATTCCAGTATCCATAGTTTCGGATCGTGACCCAAGATTCACTTCACGATTTTGGGTTAGCTTGCAGAAAGCTATGGGCAGGAATTTACGATTCAGTTCGGCATACCATCCTCAAATGGACGGACAATCAGAGAGGACTATTCAAACCCTTGAAGATCTATTAAGACTTTGTGTCCTAGATTTTAAAGGAAGTTAAGATAAGTACTTGCCACTGGTGGAATTCTCCTACAACAACAGTTATCAAGCAAGTATAGGCATGGCTCCATTTGAGGCGTTGTATGAACATAAGTGTTGTTCTCCAGTATGCTGGGACGAGGTGGGAGAAGCAACGTTGTTGGGACCAGAATTAGTACGCATGACTACAGAAAAGATCCAAATGATTCGACAACGTATACAAATGGCACGAGATCGACAAAAGAGTTAAGCGGATCTTCATCGAAAAGACGTGGAATTTAATATTGGGGATCATGTATTGTTACGTGTTGCACCATGGAAGGGAGTTACAAGATTTGGAAAGAGAGGAAAGCTCAATCCACGATTTGTTGGTCCATTTAAGATTCTTGACCGAATAGGAAATGTTGCCAATAGACTCGCATTACCTCCAAGTATGTCTCGTGTTCATAATGTTTTTCACATATCCATGCTTCGTAAATATGTGAAAGACCCGAACCATATTATTGCGTTAGAACCAGACGAGATAGCCGAAGATTTAACGTACGAAGAAGTACCTGTTAAGATCTTGGATAGGAAAGAGCATGTCCTAAGCACCAAGGTTATACCACAAGTTAAGGTTTTGTGGAGAAACCATGCTATTGAAGAAATGACTTGGGAGTTGGAATCAGAAATGAAAGCGAGGTATCCTCATCTTTTCGAAACACCAGGTACGTATGTCAATTTCGAGGACGAAATTTCATAAGGAGGGGAGGTTGTAAGACCCCAACTTATTATAAATAAAATTGAATTTCCTTTAATTATTATTGTGAATAATAAGGTATTAATTTGATATAATTCTCTGGTTATGGGTGAAATGTGCAAATTTTGCAAAATATGCAAGTGGTTATAAAATAATCATTGTTGTCGGGGAATATTCGTTTGGTCGTGGAATATTCTTGTTGTCGGAGAATATTAAAGATTTAATTGCGCGATCATTTGTGGGCCCCATAATGTAATAATAATTGTCGGATGAAGAAAATGACAAGTTTGAGTTTTTACAAATAACTGGCGTAGTTGTTACCAATTAACACCGTTGGAATACCGGTGGTTAAAATCTGATGTCTGGCGTGGATGCTGTGCAAGTATTGATGAATTATTGATCCTTACGTAAGAAGGCACTACTCAATAATTGTTACAGTAGTTTCTTATTCAATATTTTATTTTATTAATTCAATAATTGATGCGTTGATATTTTATATTATTGTTGTTTCAATAATTGTCATTGTCTGATATTTTCCATTATCGGATCAATAATTTCATATTATTTGAATAATATTATTAGATAGCATTATTGGCAATTTCTAGAAGTTTTCGCAAGGAGAGGTTTGGTCACCTAATACTTACCAAGAAGGAGAAATTCTTATTGGAAAGCCCCCTCTTTCTTGGGAACAGCCTGGTTGTCATAAATGCGATTCTGTAATATTATTTGTAAATAATTAATTATTGATTCATATGATAAGGAAATATTTATTTTATGTGGATATAAATGTTGGATATATTTATTGTGGTTAAAAATGAAGGAGTTAATGTTGATCTGTTTTATCAGTATTTTTGTCAAAATGGAGGTATTAAAAATTAAACTAGTGTTTTTGAGATATATTGTCTGAGTTATAATTTTTAATCTGACTGTTGGATCGTTGTAATTTTTGGATATGTTATACATATATAAGTTGAGTATATGTCCACAAATTTTGAACCGTTAAAAATGAACGTATGATTTGTTATGAATTTTAAGAGGTGACTGGTTCAGAAATTGTTGAATTTTTGGAATTTATCATTTTGGTGGAAAATTCTAGAATTGGTGGGCCCCACTTGTGGTTAGTGAAGAAATGTGCTGAATTTTATTTCAAATGTGGTGGGTGGGAATAGTAGCAGGTAAAGCCATCAGGTTGCAGGTCAAGTCTGCAAATATTTTCCTATAAATAGAGGGCTAAGTTAGAATTGAAAATCACACCAGAAAATTAAGCTTTCTCTCTTTCTCTCTCTAGATTATTGAGTGTATTTTGTGAGTATTTAGATACTTTGTGAGTTTCTATTCATCGGTCTGCAAGTTTCCTTCAAACTTTTATACCGATATTCCGATCGGTAAATAATCGATATTTTGAGGTAAGGTGTGTTATTTTCTTCATATATGATATTATTTCTTCAATATCATTATCTGCCAAGTATTGATCTGAATTTTTATCAAATTTGGAACTTTTTGTGTCTGGGGGTTACTATTCACTATATATGGCACTATTCACGAATACGACACTATTCTTAGAAAAATAAAATTTTTCTTCTTTTTGTCCAAGATGTCTATTATGGTTACTATCTTTGATTGTATCCATGTTTTGATCTTTATTCTTGAATTTTGCTTCAAAATTGGTTATTATGGAGTATTATTGATCTTGGATAAACTGTTATACGAATCCCTACTATTTGTCCTTCTGTCTCACTAGATTCGTTTTCTTTAAAATATTTTTCATCATCCTCGGTCCTAAATGATGATATTACTAAATATCTTTGGCTTTGTAGTGCAAAAGATAAATGATTAATCGATGAATATCTTTGGCCCGTAGTGCAAAGATGAACAAGTGTTGAGATGAACATGACCAACTGGTGATACAAATGAATATCTTTGGCTTGTAGTGAAAAGATGAATATTTGATTAAAGATGTATATTGATTGTTGTTACTGAGGATAAAATATTGATGATGGACTTTTAAATCTTAGAAGATAGTAGAACTCATTCTCTACTTGACTCTTCTAATGGATTCTTTATTTTCACCGCAGGTTGTTGATCTAAAACTTGTTGTCTATTATATTTTATCAGATTTTTCTCTGTTGAAGACTAACGATAATTTGTTGTATATTATCTTAGTCATAATATTCTTTACTGGGCTAGTTGAGCTCACCCTTTTCCTTTTTATTTCATTTTTCTCAGGAGGTTAGAACATAGCAGGAACTAGTCGGGGTACGGAGTGATGGTTCTAGATAGATGTTTTAGCAGTCCTCATATTTCAGTAAAATAGTGTTTGAATAATTGTAATGAGGACTTATTTGAGTGTGGATATTGTCTAGAAGACAATATTTGTATTTAAACTCACAGTATGTGTTGTCGTATTTTGCACGACAATTGTATTATTGAAGTTGTAGTTTGCTTTCTGTACCATGTATTTGGCGACTCAGAATGGGTGTTGAATACCTATTTTGGGGGCGTCACATAACCCAATTAGACTTACCATATTCGAGTAAATTGAATATTGAATTAGGGTTTAACACCTTAAATCTATTTTCTAAATTATTAAAATACTTAGGTTAGTTCACTAACTTATTTAACTTATTAGTGAGACTTCCTTTAAATATTATAGCACATTATTCACATAATCACTTAATCATCCATAATATATTACAGATTATTTAATATATTTATTTACAATCCAAAATGTACCTTAATCATCCATAATTTATTTACATCCATAATAAATTCTTGGTTATTACATTCTCCCCTCCTTATAAGAATTTCGTCCCCAGAATTTCATTAAGGTTACTCAAAAAGATTCGGATAATTCTTCCTCATCTTTTCTTCAAGCTCCCATGTATCTTCTTCAGCATTGTGGTTTCTCCATAGCACTTTGACAGAATGTATAACCTTATTTCTCAATTTCTGCTCTTTCCTATCCAAAATTTCTATAGGAACCTCCTCGTACGATAAGTCCTTCTTGACTTGAATCGGCTCGTAGGATATCACATGCTTGTAATTCGGCTTGTACGGGCGCAACATTGACACATGAAACACATTGTGAATGTAACAACCTGATATCTTCTATATAAATAAATAAGAAATTTTGCGTATAAATTTTTTATTATTATTATTTTAAGGATGAGGATTTGTACAAGATAATATGTATATGTATTTATGTGGTAAATAAAAATATATTTATTGCATAAATGTTTACAAATAATTGTATTTTAAAATTATTGATTTTTGTAAAGTATATTCTTATAATAATTACTTTTATAGCAGAAATGTTTTATTGATTATTTTCCATGAAAATATAATCATATATTATTTAAATAATATATGGAGTGATTTTTAGAATAATTATAATAATTATTTTATTATATGAATTTTAGTACAGATTGATAAGTTAATTATTTTACCTTAATTATTAAGGTTAAATATGGAAGAATAAATCAGATATGGAATCCAAACCCTAATTTTGGATTTTTATCAAGGAATGAGAATAATAATATAATAATATTATATTTGAATTTTCAGTGCTATTAATATGTACTGTATGTACGTATACATAATGGTTGGTCAATTATGTTGTGGCATGTTAAAACAGTAGCGTTAATTCATTAAACCCTAACTTGAAACTCAAACCGGAGTTTGCAATTAGTAAGAAATTGTGGTACGTGATTTAAGACTATTATTATATTATGCTAATTAGGTAAACCATAATTATTGTCTAGAAACCCTAATTGTAAATTAGAAACCCTAATTTCCAATTTGAAACTCTAATTGCTAAGATGATAACTCTAATTATTATTTTAGTAAATAATTATGTTCATTAGGAAACCCTAATTCATAATTAGAGGAACCCTAATTAGATCAAGAAACCCTAAGTATTTTTAAAAACCCTAATTTTCTATTAAAAACCCTAATTTTAATTAGTAAGTTGTAATTAAAGTTTAATTAAACTTTAATCTTAAATTTTTAAACCCTAGAAATTATTTAGGAAACCTTAAAGTTTAAAATCTATTGATTAAAACCTAGATTCAAGTGCCATGGACAAGAATACCCTTAAAATGTTTTATTAGTTTACTAAAATAGCCTTTTGGTATTTATTTAATAAGCTAGATTGCAAAGTCACCACCCTAGATTATAGCACATGCCTAAAACTCCTCCAATCTTATCCTCTTTGACACCTTGCAAGTTAAATTCATTGAATCTAAGTCATATAAATAGGTTAGGAGAGAGAAAAAGTTCATATTTTTGCTCATTCATGCATCTATACTCATCCAAGACCCTCTCTCTCTAAAAACCACAAAATATAGTAGTGGACCAATCTCTAAATCAAGCCCCACGAATTCCATAACCAAATCAGTGGCCAAGAATCAAAGATTGCTCATAGAAGGTATAAACCCTAAAATGAAATCTGACTTTTGATCCTATGTTAGATGTTAGTTTTTTTGTGTTAAATATGTTGTATGTAGTGTGTAATGATGATCTGGGTTGCTAGATGTTGGATCCATAACATCTAGAGGCTCGGATTTGGTGTTTTTCAAAATCTGGAAATTTTCTTTTATGTCGACTGACAACCATATGTCAGGTCTTCTAAATCTTTGGTTGTTAATGATTTTTGTGTTTTTAATGTTTGATCTGGTAGTATGATATGAGATCTTTGATCTGAAACTGGAATCAAAGTCAGATCATAAGCCCGTTGAAAGTTATTAGTGGTCAAACCACGTTGACCGGCATTGACCGAACGTTTCTAGGTAACCGAGAACGTGCCCAGAAAGTCTGACAGCATGTTCATGTGTTTAAATCTTGCTTGTGTTTGCGTTTTAGACCCTATTATTGTTGTAATGTTGTTGTCTGACATGTAGGCTACATGACCATGCTTCTATAATCATTAGATCCTTCTCTGAATCAAAGTAATCAGTGGTCAAAGTAGTGTGGACGAAATTGCCGGATGAAGTTTCTGGGTAACCCAGAAACCTTCATAAGCAGTTTCGGACCACTACTTTGACCGGTCCATATCTGCTTGATGTGATGTTGTTAAACTGTTTTTATGACATGGATCGATTGTCTTACATATGGTCTACATACTGAAATTTTTCAATCACTAAAACATCAACAGAATTGCAAGTTGTAGAAGCCCAAAATGGATAGTAGAATCGTTTCTTCATTTCGGGTAACCTGAGAAAATGAAGAACACTCTCGATACCTACTTTGTGGGCCTAGATCTCGCTGGTTTTATGTTGTTTGGCCATGTTTGTTGTTGAATCGTGTAGTCTGACATTACTACTACAACCTCTAATCATTTACTTACCTAGAAACACAATAATCAGATAGTAATGCTTGGTCAAACGTGCTCACTTGTTAACTGCTATGAATGTTCTTGAGGGCTCAAGAATATCTAAGGTGACAGATTTTGTCGCTAAAGGCTATAAATACGCTTTTATTTATTTTAATTAATTATTTTCAAAAATCATTTAAAAATAGTTATTAATTTCGAAAATTACAAAAATTATTTTAAAAATTATTTTAAATTATAAAATTAACTTTTAATAATTTGAAATATTTTTCATAAATATTAGTATTTATTTAAATATTATTGATAATTAATTTATTTATTAAATACATTAAATAAATTAATTAAAAATGATTTTATTATATTAAAATCATTTTAAATGATAATAAGTTATTTAAAAATATTTTAAGTTATAAAATATAACTTTTAATATTCTAAAACAAATTTCATTAATTATTTAATATTAATGATCATTAAGTTATTTACTAAATGAATTAAATAAAATAATTAAAAATCATTTTATTATATTAAAATCATTTTCAATAATAATAAGGTATTTAAAAATATTTTAAGTTATAAAATAAAACTTTTAATATTTAAAGATAAATTTCATTAATTAATTATTATTAATGATATTGAAGTTATTTAATAATTATATTAAATAATTTAGTTTAAAAATGATTTTAATATTATAATAATCATTTTAAATGAAAATAAAGTGTTTAAAGATATTTTAAGTTATAAAATATAACTTTTAATATTTAAAGGATAATTTCATTAATAATTTAATATTAATGATTATTAATTTATTATTAATGATATTAAATTTATTTAATAATTATATTAAATAAATAGTTTAAAAATGGTTTTATTAACTTAAAAAATCATTTAAAAAGAATACAAATGAATTAAAAATATTTTAAGTTATAATTAATGACTTTTAATATTTTGATAAATAGTACATTAATATTCAAATATTAATGGTAATTATTTAAAATGATTTTAAAAATCATTTAAAGGTAATATTAATATTTTAAAGGTAATTTAAGTTATTATAAATAACTTTAATATTTTGAAAATGATTTCATTAATAGTTTAATATTAATTAAATATTAATGATAATAGAATTATTCAATATTTAAATCATTTAATAATGATTCCTGTTTGAAAATTCATGATAAATTATAATAAATGTTTTAAAAATTATATTAAGTCATTTAAAAAATAATATGATCGATACTAAGTTACAGTGACAAAGTCTTAGACTCGATAATTACTCGATAAAGATGTTGGTACAATCGATTATGTTTCGTAAATTGATCCTGGACTTAGATAATTTAATTAAATATGTGATTATTTGTGATTCAATGGTTGTTAAACCTATGTGCCAATGTGATTAGGTTATATGTTGACTGCAATAAGCAGTGTTATGTGTTATAATATGTTATTCTAATCAGTAAAATGATCTGATTAATGATAGGTCGTGATATAAAAGATAGAACTAAGTTACGAACTGTAAGCAGCACATCAGGCAAGTATCTTACATTTGCATTTCCTTTATGCAATGGACATGAGTAAGAAGTTTCAGAATTATATTATTATTATGCTATATTATTAACCCTATTGTGATATATTCTATATCCGATCATTGATTATCAACATGTTAGTATATAGTAATTCATATATATATTCTGTTCATTAATTTCGAATTATGGTTATACAAGTGTCCCCACTTGGATAATCATTGTATTTAATCACATGTTGATATATATATATATATATATATATATATATATATATATATATATATATATATATATAAGCCGTCTAAGCTATTTGATCAGCTAGACACAAATTTCAAAATGTCGTTGAATATGATAAAAACCTTTTTGTATCCAATCAAATTGTTTTGGTTCGGATTCCAGTCTAAGTATGAACATCCCGATCACGGGAAAACTTTTATGCGCCCAAGGCGGACTGAGTGAACGATCATATCGTTCTTGTAATGTAGTATTGATCATACACAGGCACATCAGGCGAGATCACCTCGTGCTCGTGTAAGTCATAAGTCGTAGCGGTTTTGCGGATGAAGTTCGGTTAAACCTTAACGAAAACTAAAAACAATGTTCATAGTATGTCGACTACCCTATATATATAGTCAATACGTAGTTTCAAAAATTTGAGATAGAATTGTTATGTTATTTATAGGTTCAGTTGACTTCACAACTATTAATTCATTGTAGAAGTGATGTACAAAGAAAACATTTAATTCTTTCAGCTAAATATAATTATAATTGTTATTACTTGTTGGGCACTCAAATGCTCATCCTTGCTTAATTTAAATGTTTTCAGCTAAGCGTGATCAACCTGAAGGTTCAGACAAGAACAAGTGAAAAGGAAAAGCAAACAAAATATGTTTAATGGTATCTTTTATAATAGTTAGACTGTATTAAGGCAATGATATATATTATCTATCATGTAAGGAATTATAGTAAAGGTTGCGTACTTGGGATTAGACTCTGATATATGTAAACTAAGTTTGTTATTTATATTATTGTTATTATTATTAGTATTATTCCGCTCATAGAAATGGTATCGTGAAGCACCGAGTTCGGGTTTCAAGTATCCGAATTTGGGGGCGTCACAGTGAATATGTTCCAGTTCAGGAGGTAGAGCTACCTCGTACGCTACTTCCCCTATCTTCTTCAGTATTTCGAACGGTCCAATAAACCTTGGACTCAGTTTACCTTTCTTGCCAAATCTTATCTTCCCCTTCCAAGGAGATACCTTAATAAATGTGTAGCTTCCCACTTCAAAATCTCTTTTCTTGTGATGAATATCTGCGTACTTCTTTTGTTGATCCTGAGCTGCTACCAGTTGAGCTCTTATCACTTTGATGATCTCCACGGTCTATTGCACCAATTCTGGCCCCAACAATCTTCTTTCACCTACCTCGTCCCAACATAAGGGCATTTTGCACTTTCTTCCATATAGGGCTTCATACGACGGCATTCCAATGCTTGCATGATGACTATTGTTATAAGCAAACTCCACCAATGGAATATAATCTTCCCAACTTCCTTTTGAAATCCATCACACAGGCTCTGAGCATGTCTTCTAATGTTTGAATCGTTCTCTCGCTTTGTCCATCTGTCTGTGGATGATACGCAGTACTCAACCTTAATTGTGTCCCCATTCTTTCTTGAAGACTCCTCCAAAAGTTTGACGTGAAGCGCGGATCTCTATCAGACATGATTGATACTGGCACTCTATGTCTCGAAATTATCTCCTTGATATACAATTTGGCTAACTGATCCAAAGTATACCTGATCTTGATCGTTAAAAAGTGTGCTGACTTTGTAAGACGGTCGACAATCACCCATATAGCGTCATAACTCTTCTGTGTCGCTGGAAGTCCTACCACAAAATCCATCGTGACGTGCTCCCATTTCTATTCCAGAATTTCCAACGGCTGTAATAGTCCACTTGGTCATTGATGTTCTGCCTTAATTCTTTGACAAGTTAAACAGCGGCTAACGCATTCAGCAACCTCTCTCTCCATGTTTGTCCACCAATAATGTTGACAAAAATCTTGATGCATCTTCATGCTCCCCGGGTGTATCGAGTATCTCATATTGTGCGCTTCTTGAAAAATCTTTCTCTTAACTCTAGTACTGCAGGTACCCAAATTCTTCCTTCAAATCTCATCAATCCAGTGCCATCGATCTTATACTTTAGCTCTTCACCTTCAGCCAACAGCTTCTTTATATTACCGCATTCTTCATCATTCCCTTATGATTCTTTCACCTTATTTAATAAAGTCGAACTTGCTTCCATGTCTATTACTTTATCTGAATCCTTCGGATTTTTCACCTCCAACTCCATTTTCTCCATTTCTCTTACTAATTCTTCCTAGTCTGTCAATACAAACAACTTTTCTCTATTTTTCCTACTTAAAGCATCTGATACTACATTGGCCTTCCCGAGATGATATAGAATATCACAATCATAGTCCTTGATCAATTCTAACCATCTCCTCTTCCTCATGTTTAACTCCTTTTGTGTAAAGATATACTTCAGACCTTTGTGGTCTGTGTATATCTCACACTTTTCTCCGTAGAGATAATGTCTCCAAATCTTAAGGGCAAATACTACCGCAGCCAATTCAAGGTCATGGGAAAGGGTATCCCTTCTCATAGTTTTTTAATTGTCGTGACACGTACGCAATGACTTTATCATTCTGCATTAACACGTAACCCATTCCCTTGTGTGACGCATCACTATACACTATAAAACCCCATGTACTATCTGGTAAAGATAACACAGGCACTTAATCTTTTCTTCAATTCATGAAAACTTTGTTCACATTTCTCTATCCACACATACTTAACAGTCTTCCTCATCAGATTAGTTAATGGTGTCGCTATCTTCGAGAAATCCTGAATAAACCTTCGGTAATATCATGCCAATCCTAAGAAACTTCTGATTTCTGTCGGTGTCTTCGGCTGTCCCCAATTTTTCACTGCTTCTACTTTTGCTGGATCAACAGAAATTCCCTCGTTGTCGATGACATGTCCCAAAAATTGAACCCTTTTCAACAAGAACTCACACTTTGAAAATTTAGCATATAACTTCTCTTCTCTTAAGGTTTCCAATACAATTCGTAGATGTTCGGCATGCTCCTCTTCAGTCTTCGAATACACCAAAATGTCATCAATGAACAAAACCACAAATTTATCCAAATACGATTTAAATACTCTATTCATCAAGTCCATAAAAGCAGCTGGTCCATTTTTCAGTCCAAACGACATCACTAGGAACTCATAATGGCCGTAACTAGTTCTAAATGTTGTCTTTGGTACATCCTTCGTCCTCAGTTTCAATTGATGGTAACCAGTCCTTAAGTCAATCTTCGAAAAACATCTCGTTCCTTTAAGTTGATCAAACAGATTGTCTATTCTCGGTAACGGATATTTGTTCTTGATTGTCACATTATTGAACTCTCTATAATACATACAAAACCTCATCAAACCATCCTTCTTCTTTATAAACAACATCGGTGCTCTCCATAAAGATACACTAGGTTGGATGTACTTCTTATCCAACAACTCTTCTAGCTGGATAATCAACTCTTTCATTTCTACTGGAGCCATTCGATACGGCGCTTTCGATATCGACGTTGTCCCCAGTACTAAATCAATCACAAACTCTATTTCTCTGTCTGGAGGAAGTCCCGAAAGTTCTTTTGGAAAGACATCCCCAAACTCATTAACTATATGTATCTGCCCCATGTCCGAATTCACAACCCACGTATCCACTACATGAGCCAACTAACCTTCACATCCTTTTTGTAACATCCTCCTGGCCTGCATCATCGTCAGATAACTTGTTTGTCTTGGCGACTTGCTACCATAAAATACAACCTTAGACTTATCTGGTGTCTTAAGTTGTATGCTCTTTTTCTAGCAATCTATAACTGCCTAATGGTTAAACAACCAATCCATCCCTAAGATAACATCAAATTCTCCTAAGCGTATCGGAATCAAATTCACGCTTAACTTATGTCCCCTTATTTCCACACTATAGTTGTTATGGATAAACTCTACAGGGATCACTTCTTTGTTTGCAACTTCTATATTCATTGGGTTCTTTAACTTTTCACATGGTAAGTTTAATCTTCTAGCAAATTCATTAGACACAAATGAACAGGTAGCTCCCGAATCAAATAATACATATGTATTTATATTATTGATTGGAATAATACCTAACACCACCTCCTTTGATGCAACTGCAACTTGCACAGTCATGTTGAACGTTCGGGTTGTCGACTTGCTCGGCTGCGTTGGCTGTAATACCCAAGAATTTCCACATGTTATTAAATGAGTATATTAATGGAAATAATATTTATGTGAATATAAGTGTTATTGTTTTGTGAGTTGGTTAATTCAACTGACTTTCACTAGATTAATGCGTATTGAGAAGTGTGGATTTGGCAATGAGAATTATGAAATGCCTTGTGTGGCATATTGTGAAACGAGGAAATTCACTAAGCAAGTTAAAACGGGAATTAGGAAGATTAATCGTGTTGATCATGTGATTTCATGTAGTTAATGAGTACGCTCTTTGACTTGTAATATTACTCATGTGGACATTAATTCATGTCTTATAAAATGAGTTTAGCGATGAAAGTTGGCACGGGCTTGAAGCTAAACCCGGTCTTAGCCTGTTGTGGGTCTGGCCTTGCATGCTTGTCCGTGAAGAAGATAAATCAAGAATCGCGCCGAAGAGTCGATTGAGTGGTTACTTTCTACGGTAGCACTGAATTGGGACATTAATGTTATATGTGTGATGTAAGACCCCGAATTTTATGAAATAAAAGTATTCAATTTTTCTTATAATTTCTATTCAGTAATAGGTTAAATTGATAAAAATTAAAGTTAAGGGTGATATATGATGAATTTTTTTCAAAATACGTAAGTGGTTATAAAATATTCATTGTTGTGGGAATATTCGTTTAGTCGTGGAATATTCTTTACGTCGGGGAATATTTAAATGCGGCTGCAAGTGACCATTTGTGGGCCCCATAATGTAATAAGCATCGGATGAAGAAAACGATAAATTTGAGTTTTTATAAATAACTGGCAGTAGTTATTACAATTAACTTCGTTGGAATACTCGGTGGTTAAAATACGATAATACTGCGTAGTTGCACAAAGAGAGCTTTACCGGTATTGCACAGTATTTTTTTAGAAATTATTGATTCTTACGTGAGAAGGCACTACTCAATAATTGTTACAGTAATTACTGTTCAATATTTTATTTTATTGAATCAATAATTGTTGCGTTGATATTTTATATTATTGTTGTTTCAATAATTGTCACTGCACAGTATCTCCATTATTATATCAATAATTCATATTATTTGAATAATATTATTAGATAGTATTATTGGCAATATATAGAAAGTTCTATCAAGGAGAGGTTTGGTCACCTAATTGCGCGCCAGTAAGGAGAAATCCTTATCGGAAAGCCCCCTCTTTCCTAGGAACTGCCTGGTTGTCATTATTGTGATTCTGTAATATTATTTGTGAATAATTAATTATTGATTTATATGATAATGAAATATTTATTTGATGTGGATATAAATGATGGATTTATTTATGTGGTTATAAATGAAGGAATTAATGTTGAGGTATTTTATCAAGATTTTGCCGGATTGGAGGTATTAAAAGATCAAATCAAGATTCTTACTGACTTTATTGTGTGAGTTATAATTTTAATCATTGTTGGATCGTTATGATTTTTGGATATGTTATACATATATAAGTTGAGTATATGTTCACAAATTTTGAACCGTTAAAATGAACGAATGATTTGTTATGAATTTTAAGAGGTGGTGATTCGGAAATTAGGTTTATAAATGATTTTGGTGGAAAATTCTAGAAATGGGTGGGCCCCACTTTTGGTTGTTGGGGAAGATGGTTGATTTTTGGTGGGTGGAATAGTAGAGGTAAAGCCATCGTGAAACAAAGTCAAGTCTGTTTGCCAAGCGTGCTAACATTTTCCTATAAATAGAGGGCTAAGTTAGAATTGAAAATCACACCGTAATTCATAAGATTTTCTCTTTTTCTCTCTAGATTATCGAGTGTATTTTGTGAGTATTTAGATACTTGGTGAGTTGCTATTCATCGTCTGTGAAGTTTCCTTAACGTCATATCGATATCCAAATGGAAGTCTTTCTCTTTTGAGGTAAGGGATAGTAAAGGATTTTAAGGGTTGTTATGTTTTTCAGTTTCATAATTTTTCTGACCTTCAAAAATTCTGAAAAAATTTGAAATGATATTTTGATGAGTTTTCTTGATTGTGTCCAAAAATGGCAATTTTTGGATGTATAGATTAAGAGTTGTGAATTTTATGAGAAAAGACTATTTTAAAAGTAACCGCTTATAACTCCTTGTGGTTAACTCCAAAATTAGTGAAATTTTTATTGGGAGTACATGTATATGATAGAAGTATACTCTGTAAATTTTGGATTTTTTGGATAAAAATACATTTTTTTATAAATATCTAAATATTCGGCTGTTTTGGTCATATGAAAAATAGTAAATGATTTTTAAAAATTCTGAGAAAAATATATGTTCAATATGGGACTATATTCTACGAAATCTCAGAAAAGAAATTTTTTTTGTACTGATTCGGTATTTTTCATGAAAATGGACTAGTTATGAGTAAATGAATTAAATATGTTATGTGAAGTAAGAAAATTGGAAAAAAAGGATTTTATGGCTTGAGAATCCTATATGAAGTATATACAGATTTTTGATGAGGGTTTTGGTTATTGGTGATGAAATCTTATGAGTTTGGCATTTTAGGATGATTAAATGCATTATTTAGTAAAGTGTAAATGATTAAAATAAATTGTTTATACGTTTAAGAAATGTTATTCTTTCAATATCATTATACCGAAATATTGGTATAGGTTTTATTGTGGAATTTCTACCTTTTTCATGTCGGGGTTACTATTCATGAATTACTATTCATGAGTTACTATTCACGAGTTACTATTCATGAGGTACTATTCACGATAAAATTGGTTTCTTTTTCTGACCAAATTATAGTTAATTTATGAATATTACTCTTGAGATTAAATCTAGATGTTTTGATTATATTGATTTTACTATTATATATAACATTTTTATAACCTTAATGATGATATTTCTCTTTGACTTGATTGTAAAGATGGGTAGATTTTTGGTATGATCATGACTATGGGTTCCTTTGGCGAATAGTGCAAAGTTGAATTGTTGACTGGTATGATCATGACCATTGAATTTATAATTGAATATCTATAGCTTAAGTGCAAAGGTGAAATGATCAACATGGTTATAATTATTGTTTATATAAATTATGAAATGATTATATATTTCTTTGAGATATTAATATATTTGGCTATCAGAGTGCAAATATGAATCTGTTGATGAATATATTTGGCTCAGAGTGCAAATATGAACTGTTGATGAATATATTTTTTGTAGTGCAAATATGAATCTGTTGAGGAATATCTTTGGCTCAGTGCAAAAGATGAATTGTTGATGAATATCTTTGGCCCGTAGTGCAAAGATGACATGTTGTTGAATATCTTTAGCCAGTAATGCAAAGATGAACTGTTGACAAATATCTTTGGCCCGTAATGCAAAGATGAATTTATTAGTATGATTATGAACATAAACTGTGATTTGGTATAACCATGATCTTTGATGTTTCAGGTAAAGACATGTGATGAAAATTATTTTCATCCTGGATGCGAAGAGGAATTTAGAATTACAATTATGATTATGAGTTATTCATATAATTGTGGAAAGAAACTGTTGATTAATGTTACAGGGATAAAACATTGTTGGTGGACTTTTAATGTGGAGAAGATAATAGACTTTATGGTCTATTTGACTCTTCTAATGGATTGCTCGTTCCGCTACAACTATGGTTGAAAAATTTTATCATCTACCATATGTTCTAAATCTCTGATTTATTACTGTTGAAGGCTATTGATAATTTATTTATCTTTAGTCATGATATTCTTTACTGAGTTAGTTGTGCTCACCCTTTTGCTTCACAATTCTTTCGTGTAATAAGAGTGTATTTGGGTCGGCGAGAAGTAACAGGGAATAGAAAGGTGGTTATCATTTAATAGTTATATTTGGTGAATCAAATAGGGTGAGGCGAACCCAACGTTAGAAGGGTGTTTTGCCACTATCATACAAGATGTCTAAAGACATACAACCTCGTGTCATCATAAGACAAGGTTGTGCACATCCACTTACTGAGTATATCTACGCGCACTACCTATATGATCTTGGTGTTTGTTTGAAGTATAATTCTCAATTAGAGACAGTGGAGATAATGATATGTCAAGAGAAGACTCACCATTGGAAAGAATATGATAGTAATCTTCTCATTTTTCTTTGGGGTCTATTGGGTAAACCAAGGATAATTCTGTGGCCATATGATATCTATTATAACTTAGACACATGGCCTCCCATGTACGAAGGTTTCCTTGAGCACTTCCCAAAGATTCTAATTTCTAAAACAGTTTTTGAACATACCTTTATGTAAGGTGCCATTGTGACGTGCTATCCAAGGTTGGGATGTGAGTCACAGTTGGTATATATTTGTATCAAAACTCACAGCATATGTGTTGTTGTATTTTGCACGATAATTGTTGTAATAAAGTTGTAGTTGTTTTCTGTACCATGTATTTGGCGACTCAGAATAGGTTGGGTGAATTGGACCTATTTTGGGGTCGTCACATGTGACATAAATAAAACCATATGATAGGAGTATATTGCAATGAAATGAGGTACCTAGTAGCACCATGACATCATATGAGGTTGTAATGCATAAATGAATTATGTTCTGGGTATTCTAGAATCTGAGAAAGGAATTCAATGTTTTAAATAAACATCAATATTAAATAAGATTATAATATAAATATGTGAGTGGTAGAGATTATTATGAAACTACCTGGACAATAATGTCTAACTGCGATATTTTATTCCGTGTAGTTAATGTACATAGATTATATGATGTGAGTATAAAATTTATCTTTAAATTCCTAATATGGTAATAATTGTACCTTAATATTACATTATGGGAATAAAAAGGACCAAACCAAGCCTTACATGACCAATTGCCGAGATTTTCTCTCTTGTCCCAAAATGAGTGTCACCAAGTACAATTAACAGTGACCTAAACTCTCTTTACTTAACTTTCAAGCTGTTAATCCTAGGTGATCATGGCTAGGAAGGTGGCTGGTATGGAGTGGTTAAGCAACTCTTGAATAACCTTTGTTCCATTCCATTTCACCATGGATTTCCATCTTGTATAACACCAATGTCCAGTCCAAACTCCTTCTTTAAATAGCAGACAAAATTCTCAGTGGTGTTGCTTGGAGTTGTCTGGTAATTACTAAGTAGGAGGTTGAGAGCATACAAGTGTTCTAAGAGCTTGAGAGTTCATTAGGAGCATGATCATTGCATATTGCAGAGGTATAACCTCTCTTCCTTGCTTCTTTTTCATTCTCTGTAAAAATGGAGTTCTTGAACTCTTGAAATTCAACTTTTTGATTTTGTGTAATTGGATGTTAATGAGGTTGGGTATTGGTTATATAGTTGTTATATGACCATATAAGTATGTTTAAACTAATATAGGACTGTTTAAAATTGAATTCGTGAATAATTTCTGTGTTTAGGCTAGTTTTACTGACGACATGCATCTATTCTGGATCGAATCCGGACATGGCGCAACACGCTTACGGATTAATTGAGGGTAGCAGCTAGCATTGCATTTCTGGATCCCCGAGTTCGATTGGAGCTTCTATTTTTAAAATCTGCCAATTGTTAATCAATCATTATGACATATACTAGTATGCAAGCATGTGTAAGGGGTATATATAGATATATGAACCTAATGTGAGCATATTTAGACTAGCTTAGCATGATTAACGAAAGTGTGGAGTTTAAAATAAATTTAGGAACTTAGAAACGAACTTGATATGTATGTATGCCATACTGACTTTGCAAGCATGTTAGTATGACTTAGAAATGTATGAATAAACCATTAGCTTGTGTTTATGAGATTAGTAAGCAAGCATCAACATGTGGAACTAATTAGTAAGCTTTACGAGCAAAATTATAAATTTCGAACATGAATATTAACATGCTACCTTTAGGATTAGAATCTGACATTTATAATCGCGTTTGATGATACTCTTAGACTCACTCATGTAGCATAAACATATATATATCATGCTTGTGTATCATATTTTAAGAAAAGCATAAACGAAGCATATTTTCAACCAAAGCGGTGCTAATTTCACATATGTGTTATGAATACTCACAAGCATGCCTACTATGAGTTTTATAACTACTTTGTATGTTTAGAGAGCAAGCATGATAGACTTTGTGGTTTCATGACCTTGAATGGCCTTAACTTGTTGAAATGTTTAATTTAGAAATATATTATAAAAGGGAACCTAGATTTACTTAAGAAGCATGAAAAGACCTTTAACATGACAGAATATGTTATATATCATTGTGTGTACAAGACGGACAAAAACCACAAGGAAGCAGCTGAGTCTTGGCTTAGCGAGAGAGGACGCACAATTGCTACCGATCCTAAAGCTTAGCCGTAGTGCAAATTGCGCCAATCAAGTCGAACTTGGTTAGTTTTGAAATCTGATATTTGGCAATTAACTTGTATGGTACCTATATTGCTAGAGGTGGTTTAAAACCTACTGATACATGTATATAAGTGATGCTTAGATGATATATTAGTGTTTGCCTAGTAATAGGATGGTCCATGGGTAAAAAGGACTTAACCTTGAGCATTCCTAATTTACTTATGAAATGACTAAGTATTTAATTTATGATGAATCTATAATCTGATTTTATACCATATGTGCATACTTGAATCATTTCAAGCTTGATTAAATACTGTATTAGCTAATGAACATCTTGAACATATAATACGCTATAAATAGGATTCGAAAGTGTTGATTTCTTAACGTGGATAAACTATGCTTAAGGCAAGTATCTGAACCCTACTTTTATCGTGCAAGTATTCTAACTCTTGCATTACTTTATTCAACGAATATCGTAAGATTATCTCATTGAATGCAAGTTATCCTACTTATTCGCACAATTGAGCTAGAATGTTAAACTCTTGAGAAAAATATTATTTATGTGGACTTAGTATTGTTCTTGAATATTGTAAAAGTGTCTATGCCATTTGATTTGGCTATATTATATGCATATTTATAAAATTATCCAATCCAATTGATTGGTACAAAAATCTTGAAAACTGAGTTGAACAACCCTTATGGTAAGGGGAACGTATGTTGTTAGAAACCCCAACACATGAGTAGATTATTACTGTGGTGTTATGCATAACTTAGAGTATTGTAGACTGATCATCTATAGTACTTGATTCTTTTGGGTTACCAGTTTAATATTGGTAATTCTAGTAGATGTTTAATAGTCCTTAGTGACTGCTCAATATAAATTGTTATCCAGTTGGATACCTTGATAGTCTTTGAATTCATATATATATTTGTTGATTTATATTGAATTATCATTCTTATTCCAAGAATTATTGATATTCATTATTCATGATATTATTCTAAAACTTTGAACTATCTTAGAGATGATACTTCGATATTTCAAACTTGTGTTATAAAACTCTTTACCCTTGTTGAATATTACTTGCTGGGCAATTTGTGCTCATTATTGCTTATTTAAAACCTTTCAGTCAAGGCAGAACAGGGAGGTGTCTCTAGGAAAGACAAGGGAAAGGGCAAGGCTACCGACTAGCTTTCCCCTTTATGTTTAAAGTCTATTATGTTGTATTAAGACTGTTTTCAGACTATGTTTAAGCTTAAGTAGGATTATGTAATAAGTCTTTATTCGATATTATTATGTAATCTATTAGCCTTTCGTAGGTTCTAGAGACTTGGGGAATAATTATAATAAATCATTGTATATTATTCTAAATTAGATCTTTCGTGGTGAATGTGTGATTTTAGTTAGTATGGTAATACTTTGAGTACGTGATGAACCGAATTCGAGTGACCAAGTGGCGGTTAGAATTTGGGGGCGTCACATTGGCCCTCCAATAGTTAACTTTGTGGTGCTACTCTTGTTTCCATTTCCTCCGTCAGTATTCTTCTTGAATGGACAATCCTTAAACCGATGTCCCGTTCCCCCACAAGAAAAATAACCTCCCTTCTTTAGTTTAGGACAATTCGGTGAGATATGTCCTTCCTGGCCGTAACTATAACATACATTCTTCCCTTTCATAAACTCCCTAGAGTGATTCTTTCCACACTTTACACATGTTGGCTTCTTCTGTGGTGTACTCCCTTCTTGAGTTCTCGATTTATTGCCACTGTTCCACTTATATTTCTTACTATTACTGCCACCACTGCTAGCACCCTGATGTCCACCTTCAATCTTCTTCTTATTCTTCTCTCGGTTGAATCTAGAAACTGCCTCACTACTACCTTATGCAATGATGGCTTTTTCTAACAGTTCTGAGAATGTAGCAATTTGCAACACTGTAACTTTGCTATGAATCCACGGCCTCAGCCCATTTTCAAACCTACGCGCCTTTCGTAGTTCTGTATCCACCTGATGAGGTGTGAATCTAGCTAGCTCATTGAATTTTGCTGCATATTCGGCAACTGACATGTTTTCTTGCTTTAATTTAAGAAACTGGACTTCCATTCTGGCTTGCATGGCCTCCGACAAATAACTTTCTAAGAACAACTCCTTAAACCTAGTCCATGTCACTACCTCCATTCCGGCTCTAGCTTGGTTCGTCTCCCACCAATAATTAGCCTCACCTTTCATCAAGTAGGTAGCAAAAGCCAACTTTTTCTCTTCGGCTACCCTAGCAATGATAAAGGCCTTTTCTATCTCTTTCACCCATGTCTGAGCTTTTATGGGGTCCATAGTTCCGCTGAATTCTGGTGGTCCTACAGCTTTAAAATATTTAAAATTTGCCAATCTATTAATCGCTTGCCCCCTTCCTGTAGGTGTACGAGTTCGCATAGCTTGAGCTATCATATTAATAAAGTTCTGCGTTGGGTCATCTTGATTCCTTTCATTATTCACAGAACGTTCATCCCTTTGGTTACAATTTTGACGTCTTGGCGGCATTATCTGATAAAACAAAACCTTAATTTATTACATCGAGTTCCATTATATGGTATTATCTTCTAAGTGTTTAAAATATAACATGTAATTTAAACTTTAAAAATCATATTATCATAATGTTGTATTAACAAATTCAACCTGCTGAATTGACTAATTCCGCTTGTGGAATTAACACAGCTTGTTGCATTAACATATTCAGCTTGCTGAATTCACATATTCAGCTTGCGGAATAACACATTCAACTTGCTGAATTAACATATTTTATTAACTGACTTTTCAAATCATCAAACAGACAGCTTCTCATTTTAATTCTTAATACTTATCTATTTAATCACACATGTAATTATAATACTGCATTTATATTCATATATCAAATTTTTGCGTCATACATTTATATACTTGGCATATTTTTATAAACGCTAACTATCCCACTTTTAAACATCAAAAGATGGGATCTACCAAAAGACATACTCCCCTACACACCTAAGATGGGGATACATCATATTTACATACTACCTCGCACGGTCTGAGGTTTACATCAACCATAAAACCCTAATAAAGAAAAGGGGTTCTACTGCATCTATATACAATAGAAAGCTATTAAACTATCACTGCGCGTCTGGAGAGGGTGCGCCTATATGCTCCTGCTCTAGTGGAAAGAGTCCATCAATAGGTCGATGTATAACAGATCGACTCGACTCGCCTATCTCAAAGGATCTCCTCACTCCTGCTCGCTGACCCATGTAAGCGGCATCCAGAGATCATCCCAAAGTATCCACTCGAACTTCACTAGCCTCCAGCTTCTCCTCAAGCTGGTCCAACATATTGGATGCTCTAATCCATGCTTGTTCAATCCTAATCTTATCGGCGATTTCTAAATCGAACTCAAATTGCATGGCTTCATGCTCAACCCTTAACACTCTCAGCTTGAGATCCTCTTGTTCTAGTCTCTCTCTCAGTTCAGCATTCATGGCAACCATATGTGTAGCCAAGGTCGTCTGCCCCTGCAACTGTATTTTCATCCCAGCAAGCTCGTTCTGAGCTTGATATGCCAACTCCTTGTATTGAGTTTCAGTAAACTGATGAGTGGCATTCTCCTGCTCTAACTTTGTCACTCTATTCTCTAGCGCCATGTTCTCTTCGAACAAATCCTCCATCACATCCTCGTCACTATCAGCATGATCCTCTATCGGATCTATCGGCTCTTGCTTAACTATATGGAAACCTTGTCCTTCCTCAGGCATCCTATAACCAAACAAATACAACATCAGTATCACAATAAAATATATTCATTGATAAAATGAAACAATATTTTATTATGTACAATCTATAAAAGAAGAATCTCCATAATCCACCTCTTAACATACTCTATACAAGTTTTGTTCTAAGATTATAACCTAGGTTTCACATCCTAATGTTTATAACCTACAGCTTTGATACCAATCTGTGACGCCCCCAAATCTGGGTTCTCTAACCTCAGATTAAGTGCTCACGGTACATCATCTTCATAAGCATTCTATATACTATTTCAAAAAAATAAACATATATTGTTCATTATAATAAAGTCTTATACAATATCCCAAGGTCTATTACCTTAAATTAAACATACCTTACCTAAGTTACATAAAGTAACACAAAAGGTTTACATAAACATCAAACATAGTATCTCATGATACTTAAACATTTATATTAACTATTCTTGGACCTTTCCCTTGCCCTTGTCCTTCTTACTTGAACTCTCTAGATTAGCTAAAATAATTGTCATGATATAGCAAGAGTAAGCAATTAATTTTCTTAGCAAGTTTAAGTATAAGGAAGATATATCATGATTAGCAAGAAATTTTATCGTTCAACAATAGAAATCAATTGTGAAAGAACATGAATTAAGTCTTGAGAACTATGTGACGCCCCCAAAATAGGTCCACACGACCCATTCTGAGTCGCCAGATATCACACTACCGAAATCAAATACAAACTTCATTTATACAACTGTTGAACTGTCGTGCAGAGTACAACAACACATAAGCTGTGAGTTTTAATACAAATATATGTAACTCTCATGGTGCCTCGACCACAACACCTTACAATGGTACTTTACACAAAAGTACAATCAATAATTGTTTTAGAAATTAAAATCTTTGGAAAATGCTCAAGTAAACCTTCGTACATGGGAGGCCATGCATCAAAGTTATGATAGATATCATATGACTCAAGAATTATCCTTGGTTGACCCAATAGTCCCCAAAAAAAAACGAGCAGATTATATAGGTAGTGCTCGTAGATATACTTCAGCAAGTGGATGTGCACAACCCTGTCTTATGATAACACGAAGTCGTATGTCATTAGACATCTCATATGATAGTGGCAAAACACCCTTCTAAAGTTGGGTTCGCCTCACCCTATTTGATTCACCAAATATAACTATTAAATTTCGTATAAAAATACAACACACTTATCTAAAGTTCTCAATAAAATTATTTCCATATTGTTTAAGGAGAACCTCAACAGCTATAGACCACCGTTCTAATCCCATGTTACCTCCGCTCGACCCAGCTACACTCTTATTACCTGAAAGGAATTGTGAAGGAAAAGGGTGAGCACTACTAGCCCAGTAAAGAATATCATGACTAAAGATAATTAAATTATCAATAGCCTTCGTCAGTAATAAATTAGAGATTTAGAACATATGGTAGATGATAAAACTTTTCAACCATAGTTGTAGCGGAACGAGCTATCCATTAGAAAAGTCAAATAGACCATAAAGTCTATTATCTTCTCCATTTTAAAAGTCCACCAACAATGTTTTATCCCTGTAACATCAATCAACAATTCCTCTCCACAATCATGTGAATAACTCATAATCATAATTGTGGTTCTAAATTCCTCTTCGAACCTAGGATGAAGATGCTTTTCATCACATGTATTTACCTGAAACATCAAAGATCATGATTATACCAAATCACTGTTCATGCTCATAATCATACTAATAAATTCATCTTTGCACTATGGGCAAGATATTCATTAACAGTTCATCCTTGCACTATATGCCAAAGACATGCAACTGTATTTTAGAAGAGTCAAGTAGAGCATGATATCTACTATCTTCTACGAATTAAAAGTTTATTATCAATATTTTATCGATGAGACTCAGCACAATACATAATCCACATCACCAAATTATCCATGCACTACAGGCCAAGGATATTCATTAGTATCACGACCACGAATTATCCATGCACTACGGGCCAAGGATAATCGTGTTTTCATCAATGGTCATGATCACGCCATAAAATAATTCATCTTTGTACCCTAGGCCGAAGAGAACCCATGGTCATGATCATACCAAAAACTATCCATTAATGCACTATGGGTCAATGAGGACTTTTAGCACATCATTTGCAACATTACGATCATGATTATACCGAATGATCCCTGGTCATAATCATACCAATAAACAGTCCATCTATGCACGTAAGCCAAAGATGACTTTCATCACAATATAAGCATGAGGATGATGACAATGATATAAGCATTAATCAAACGAAATCAAGGATAAATATTAAAGACTTTAAATTTATCCAGAGTTTAAAAATAACCAAATTGTCAACATGATACAGTTTTGTAGAGTAAAGTTCAAGAATAATATTCATGTATCAAAAATAATTTGGACAAAAAAAAATATTTTTTGGGTGAATAGTACCCCGTGAATAGTACCCTGTGAATAGTACTTCGAGAATAGTACCTCGTGAATAGTACCCCGGCATAAAAAGTGCCCCAAATACCCGAGTGAATAATATTTGAATGAAAAATAACTGGGTGAATAGTAACCCGTGAATAGTATTCCGGCACAAAAAGTGCCCCGAATACCCGAGTGAATAATATTTGAGTGAATAGTAACTGGGTGAATAGTAACCCGTAAATAGTAACTCATGAATATTAATTCGTGAATAGTACTCATAAAAGGAAAATACAAAAGAAAAAGATATTCCATGACGAGTACAAAAGAAATGATATCTCATACGAATATAATAGAATATACGAAACTGCAAATGGATTTTCACCTCACCGTGCAGTAATCTACGTAGACAGATTCCACAATTTAATAAAGAATGAATACGAAGGGTAATTCACCATGTATGCGGTAGTCCGCGTAGACAGGTAATTCCAATAGAATAATAAAGAATGGAATAACAGAAGAATTTCACCATACATGCGGTAGTCCACGTAGACAGGTTATTCCAACAGAATAATAAGGAATGGAATAACAGAAGAATTTCACCATGCATGCGGTAGTCCGCGTAGACAGATTATTCCAACAGAATAATAAAGAATAGAGTAACAACCCTTACGAGTATTTAAAGAAAATAACTATCTTCATGAATACGAAAGAAATAATACTCCTTACGAATATTGAACGAAAATAATATTCATACGAATACGAAAAATAGTATCTCTTTAGAATATGAAATAAATAATACCCCTTACCTCAGAAGAAGACTGGATACTGGAATAGTGAAGCAGCAGACTTCTCTTTTTCTTTCTCTCTATAGCTTCTCTCTCTATAATTGCTCTTGTGAGTCTTAGTGAATTGGTGAGAATGAAGAAAAAATGAGCTTCTATTTATAGGAAAATATAGTTTTGATAATTGCCCGTTTTGGGGCTCAAAATATTACATTATAATACCTTCATCTTTTCCTTCATTTTTAATTTAGTCCTGTAAGTATTATCAAACTTGCACCACCTCCCCTAATAGTACAATCATGTGAATCAATAGTTCTATACATGTGAAAAAAAATAATTACAGTATAGTACCTTCATCTATACCTCCATTTTTAATTTAGTCATGCAAGTATTATCAATCTTGCACCACCTCCCCTAATAGTACATTCATGTGAATCAATAGTACACACATGTGAACAAATAGTTATAAGCATTTAAATTAATAGCAATTAATTGTTCATTTATCCGATTAATTACCCGATTGGTCAATATAACCTCCAGACATCAATTATTATCGGAATAGATGTCGATTTCCATTAACACTAATAATCCCAAAACATTGGAAATATCAATTTCATCTTTAATCAACACGAACTTATTCTACATTAATATTAGAACTCATAATATTTAACAACCAGATCATTCCCAGGAAAGAGGGGGCTTTCCGATAAGGATTTCTCCCTATTGACGCGCAATTAGGTGACCAAACCTCTCCTCGACAGAACTTTCTAGACATCGTTAATATTATAAATAATAATATAAATTACTTTATCGTCTCTATTATTGATTTAATAATAATAAATAGTATGCAGATGATACTGTGATAATAATTGAATCAATGATATGAGAGATATTATGCAGCAATTACTGTAGCAATAATTGAGTATAACTAAGTGACTTCTCACATAAGCATCAATAATCAATACCGTGTGCTACTATGCAACCACGCGTATTACTGTACTTTTACTACCGGGTAGTTCAACATTTTAACGGTAAAATTTTCGCCGTTATTTTTATAAAAAAAAAATTCTGTCGTTTTCTAACTCCGACAATTTTTCTGTTATGGGGTCCACCAATGATGGTGTCTTCGTAAGGATATTCCCTAATAAAAAGAATATCCTCTGACCAAACGAATATTCCCCAACACAACGAATATTTTATATCAACTTGCTTACTTTGAAAAAATTTTAAATATCACCCTTAACTTTAACCTTTTAACAATTTAACCATTTACTAAATAGAATAAAAATTATCAAGAAATTGAATACTTTTATTTCATAAAATTTGGGGTCTTACAATCTCCCCTCCTTATGAAATTTCGCCCTCGAAATTTACGTACCAGGTAGTTCGAAGAGATGAGAATACCTTGCTTTCTTTTTGGATTGTACCTTCCCGGTTATTTCATCTGTATCATGATTTACCAATTGCTCATCTCCTGTATTTCAGATATCATTCTAGAATATATCTTCAAAACAAAGGTTAATAGACATATCATAATTTATCAACTTATCGAGTAAACAATTTCAACTTAGGTAAGTCACACACTAGCGAAGTATATTACTCGTCTCTCCCCTCCTAGTTCTAGACTCATATCTCCGCCAGCGACCATATCCTTAAGCTTTGATACCATTTGTGACGCCCCCAAAATAGGTCCACATGACCCATTCTGAGTCGCCAGATATCACACTTCAAAAATCAAATACAAACTTCATTTATACAACTGTTGAACTGTCGTGTAGAGTACAACAACACATAAGCTGTGAGTTTTAATACAAATATATGTAACTCTCATGGTGCCTTGATCACAACACCATACAATGGTACTTTACATAAAAGTACAATCAATAATTGTTTTAGAAATTAAAATCTTTAGAAAATGCTCAAGAAAACCTACGTACATGGGAGGCCATGCATCTAAGTTATGATAGATATCATATGACTCGAGAATTATCCTTGGTTGACCCAATAGTCCCCAAAGAAAAATGAGTAGATTACTATCATTTTCTTTCAATGGTGAGTCTTCTCTTGACATATAATTATATCCATTGTCTCCAATTGAGAGTTATACTTCAACCAAACTCCAAGATTATATAGGTAGTGCTCGTAGATATACTCTGCAAGTGGATGTGCACAACCTTGTCTTATGATAACACGAAGTTGTGACGCCCCCAAAATAGGTCCACAAGACCCATTCTGAGTCGCCAGATTTTACACTATAAAATCAAATACAAACTTCATTTATACAACTGTTGAACTGTCGTATAGAATATGACCATAGTTAACTATGAGTTTTAATACAAATGTATGTAACTCTCATGGTTTCTCGACCACATCCTTACAATGATACTTTACATAAAAGTATAGTCAAAAACTGTTTTAGAAATTAAAATCATTGGGAAGTGCTCAAGGAAACCTTCGTACATGGGAGGCCATGCGTCTAGGTTATGATAGATATCATATGTCCACAGAATTATCCTTGGTTGTTCCAAAAGTCCCCAAAGAAAAACAAGAAGATTACTATCATCTTCTTTCCAATGGTGAGTCTTCTCTTGACATATAAATATCTCCGTTGTCTCCAAGTGAAAATTATATTTCAAATAAACTCCAAGATCATATAGGTAGTGCTCGTAGATATATTCAGCAAGTGGATGTGCACAACCATGTCTAATGTGAACACGAGGTTGTATGTCATTAGACATCTTGTATGATAGTGGCAAAACACCCTTCCAAAGTTGGGGTTGCCTCACCCTATTTAATTCACCAAATATAATTACTAAATGATGTATAGAATACAACACACTTTTCTATACTGTTTAGGGAGAACCTCCACAGCTAGAGACCACTGTTCTATTCCCCTGTTATCCCCGCTCAACCCGGCAACACTCTTATTACCTGAAAGGAATTGTGAAGCAGAAAGGGTGAGCACAACTAGCCCAGTAAAGAATATCATGACTAAAGCTAATTTACATCATCAATAGCCTTCATCATTAATAAATCAGAGATTTAGAACATATGGTAGATGATAAAACTTTTCAACCATAGTTGCAGCGGAACGAGCAATCCATTAGAAGAGTCAAATAGACCATAAGGTATATAATCTTCTCCATGTTAAAAGTCCACCAACAATGTTTTATCCCTGTAAAATAAATAAACAGTTCCTGTCCACAATCATATGAATAACTCATAATCATAATTGTAGTTCTAAATTCCTCTTCGCAACCAGGACGAAGATAATTTTCATTACCTATCTTCACCTAAAACATCAAAAATCATGGTTATACCAAATCAGAATTCCTGCTCATAATCATACTAATAAATTCATCTTTGCACTACGGCCAAAGATATTCATTAACAATTCATCTTTGCACTACATGCCAAAGACATACAACTGTATTTTAGAAGAGTCAAGTAGAGCATGATATCTACTATAGAAACGAATTAAAAGTGTATAATAAATATTTTATCGGTGAGATTCAGCTTAATAAATAATCCACATCATCGAATCACCCCTGCACTACGGCCAAGGATATTCGTTAATATCACATCCATGAATTTATATTTCATCGCAGAGACTCAGCTCGATAATCAATCCATATCACTGAATTATCCATGCACTACGGCTAAGGATATTCGTTAATATCACGACCATGAATTATCCATGCACTACGGGCTAAAGATAATCGTGTTTTTATCAACGGTCATGATCATGCCATAAAACAATTCATCTGTGCACCCTTGGCGGAAGAGAATCCATACCCATAATCATACCAAAAACTGTCCATCAATGCACTACGGGTCAATGAGGACTTTTTCCACATCATTTGTAACATTATGGACATGATTATACCGAATAATCCCTAGTCATAATCATACCAAGTCCATCTATGCACTACGGCCAAAGATGACTTTCAACACAATATAAGCATGAGGATGATGACAATGATATAAGCATTAATCAAACGAAAATAAGGATAAATATTAAAGACTTTAAATTTATCCAAATATTATCAATCACTTAATAAACTCATAATCTAATATTATTAATATTATAACATTATTTTAATCACTTCTTAAACTTATAAATAATTTATTTCAATTGTTTACACTTTACCAAAAAAATACATTTAATCATTCAAAAATGCCATACTCATAAGATTTCATCACCAATGATCAAATCCCTCATCAAAAAATCTGCATCTACCCTATATAGGATTCCCAACCCATAAAATCCTATTTTTCAATTTTTTTACTTCACATAACATATTTAATTTATTTACTCATAACTAGTTTATTTTCATGAAAAATACCAAATCCATCCCAAAAATATTTCTTTTCTGGGATTTAGCAGAATATAGTCCCATATTGAACAAATATTTTTCTCAGAATTTTAAAATTCATTTACTATTTTTCATATGACTAAAAATGCCGAATATTTAGACATTTATCATAAATTGTACTTATGTCCAAAAATTCCAAAATTTACAGGGTATACTCCTGTTATATACATGTACTCCCAATAAAAATTTCACCAATTTTGGAGTTAACCACAAGGAGTTATAAGGGTTTACTTTTAAAATAGTCTTTTCCCATAAAATCCATAACTCTTAATCTATACATCCAAAAATTGCCATTTTTGGACACAATCTAGAAAACCCATCAAATTATCATTTCAAATATTTCTAGAATTTTTGAGGGTCAGAAAAATTACGAAACTGCCCCTAGCAGAAACCCCTTTTTAATGAAAATACTATTCGTATGAATACGAAGGATCATTTACCATGCATGCGGTAATCCACATAGACAGGTTATTTCAACAGAATAATAAAGAATGGAACCAGGTCATGCGTAAACGCACAGATAGGATATTCCAACAGAATAATAAATAATGGAATAACAGAAGAATTCACCAGGCATGCGATAGACCGCACATATAGGTTATTCCAACAAGAATAATAAATAATGGAACCAGGTCATGCGTAAACGTACAAAACAAGATATTCCGACATAATAATAAAGAATGGAATAATAGAACAATTTCACCATATATGCAGTACTTCGCATAGATCAGGTTATTCCAACATAATTATAAAGAATATAATAACATAAGAATTTCACTATGTATACGGTAGTTCGCGTATACAGGTTATTCCAACAGAATAATGAAGAATGGAATAACAGAAGTTCTCTTCATGAATAAGAAAGAAGGAATACCCTTACGAGTACAACAAATAATATCCCTTACGAGTACAACAAATAATATCCCCTACCTTTAAAAGAAAAGTATTCCGACTGGTAGGGCGGGAATATACTTGAAGAAAACTTGCACTATCTTCTACGCTCAAAGCTTTCTTAAACTCTAAAGAAATACGCTCGAGATTATAAAAGAAGAACTTTCTCTATAGTTTCTCTCTGTAGAGTTTCAGTGAATTCATAAGAAATAATGAAGGAATGAGCTTTTACTTATAGAAGAATGGACTGAATAGTAACTAATTCATGAACGATCTAGATTGATTTACTTTTAATCGGACGATCCATATTGATTTAATAAAATATTCTAATAAAAAAATCTTTTAAATAAAATATAATATATTCTATTTATAATCTAATAAAACAAATAACTTTATAAAAGTATTCTATTTTATATAAAAAGATTTTACTATGCAAATACTATGCAGGCACTATGCAAACATTATACATAATAGAATATTATATATTCTATTTATAGTCTAATAAAACAAATAACTTTATAAAAGTATTTGCTTTTTATATAAAAAGATTTTACTATACAAACACTATGCAAACACTATGCATAATAGAATATCATATATTCTAATTATAGTCTAATAAAATAAATAACTTTATAAAAGTATTACATTTTATATAAAAGATTTTTTGTTTTATTACATTAATAATACTAATAAAACAAAACTCATCATTATTATTATTATTCACACTATTAATCGACTGTGTCGTTCCCAAGAAAGAGGGCTTTCAATAAGGATTTCTCCCTATTGGTGGCGCAATTAGGTGACCAAACCTCTCCTCGCGTAACTTCTGAGACATCGTTAATATTGCAAATAATAATCTTAATAACTTTGTCATCTCAATTATTGATATAATAATATATAAAATATCGACAATAATTGAATCAAATAATGTGAGATACTATCGGCAATTCTTTGTAGCAATAATTGAACAAAAGCGGGTGACTTCTCACGTAAGCGTTAATAATCAATACCGTGTGCTACTATGCAACCACAGCCAGACATCGTATTTTTTTACTCTGAGAAAGTAGTTCAACAGTTTTAACGGTAAAACTTTCGTCGTTATTTTCATAAAAAATATTTTTATCGTTTTCTCAATCCGACAATAATTCTATTATGGGGTCCACCAATGATTGTACCGTCGAACGGATATTCCCCAACAAAAAGAATATTCCCCGACTAATCGAATATTCCCCGACACAACGAATATTTTCTATCAACTTGCTTAGTTTGCAAAATTTTCACATATTACCCTTAACTTTAAACTTTTATCAATTTAACTATTTATCAAAATAGAAAAATTGAATAATTTTATTTCTTAAAATTCGGGGTCTCACAGAAGTCGTATGTCATTAGACATCTCGTATGATAGTGGAAAAACACTCTTACAAAGTTGGGTTCGCCTCACCCTATTTGATTCACCAAATATAACTATTAAATTTCGTATAAAAATACAACAAACTTATCTAAAGTTCTCAATAAAATTATTTCCATAATGTTTAAGGAGAACCTCAACAGCTATAGACCACCGTTCTAATCCCCTGTTACCTCCGCTCGACCCAGCTACACTCTTATTACCTGAAAGGAATTGTGAAGCAAAAGGGTGAGCATAACTAGCCCAGTAAAGAATATCATGACTAAAGATAATTAAATTATCAATAGCCTTCGTCAGTAATAAATTAGAGATTTAGAACATATGGTAGATGATAAAACTTTTCAACCATAGATGTAGCGAAATGAGCAATCCATTAGAAGAGTCAAATAAACCATAAAGTGTATTATCTTCTCCATGTTAAAATTCCACCAACAATGTTTTATCCCTGTAACATCAATCAACAATTCATGTCCACAATCATGTGAATAACTCATAATCATAATTGTGGTTCTAAATTCCTCTTTCGCACCTAGGACGAAGATAATTTTCATCACATGTCTTTACCTGAAACATCAAAGATCAGGGTTATACCAAATCACAATTCCTGTTCATAATCATACTAATAAATTCATCTTTGCACTATGGGCCAAAGATATTCATTAACAGTTCATCCTTGCACTACTGAAGCAAAGGCAGACATGTTTGTATTTTAGAAAAAGAGTCAAGTAGAGCATGATATCTATTATCTTCTACGAATTAAAAGTTTATTATCAATATTTTATCTATGAAAGCCCCAAATCCGGGTCCCAAATCACCGCGGATCTAGTACAATCATTCTATAACTATTACAGAAGATATAAACATAAATTATTTATACAGTAAACTTTACACACTTTTTCCTAAGGTCGAGTAACCTTAACTTAATACACAATTCATAACTTATTTAACTTACAATAACATTAATATACAGTACTGTTATAAATCTAGCTACACACATATACTAAATGTAAGACCCCGAATTTTATGAAATAAAAGTATTCAATTTTTCTTATAATTACAATTCAGTAAATGATTAAATTGATAAAAGTTTAAAGTTAAGGGTGAGATATGAATTATTTTTCAAAATACGCAAGTGGTTATAAAATATTCAATTTTTGGGGAATATTCGTTTGGTCGTGAAATATTCTTTCTATCGGAGAATATTAAATGCGACATGTACATGACCATTTGTGGGCCCCATGCTTGAATAAGCCCGGATGAAGAAAATGACAAAATTTGAGTTTTTAGAAATAAACGGTGTAGTCGTTACCGTTAACAATGTTGGAATACTCGGTAGGTAAAGTAAAGTAATACGCGTTGTTGCACAGTAGCACACGATTTTGCATAGTATTTTTGAATTATTGATTCTTACGTGAGAAGGCACTACTCAATAATTGTTACAGTAATTACTGTTCAATATTCTATTTTATTGGTTCAATAATTGTTGCGTTGATAGTTTATATTATTGTTGTTTCAATAATTGTCATTGCACAGTATTTTCCATTATCATATCAATAATTCATATTATTCGAATAATATTATTAGATAACATTATTGACAATGTCTAGAAAGTTCTGTCATGGAGAGGTTTGGTCACCTAATTACGCGCCAGTAAGGAGAAATCCTTATTGGAAAGCCCCCTCTTTCCTGAGAACTGTCTGGTTGTCATTATTGTGATTCTGTAATATTATTTGTGAAGAATCAATTATTGATTTATATGATAAGGAAATATTTATTTTATGTGGATATAAATGATGGATATATTTATTTTTATGTGGATAAAAATGAAGGAATTAATGTTTAGGTATTTTATCAGTATTTTGTCGGTGTGGAGATATTAAAAATCATCCGTTTGTGGATTTTGGATATTTTTGGTTTGGAATTTGGAAAAACTCAAAGCTACAAAGTTGTAGAGAATTCGATTTCAGGCAGAATGGACATAAAATTCGTATTTTTCTGATAAATGGTCTATTTTCTATGAATTATTGAAGTTTCAAAAAATAAAATAATTTTTATTAATTTATGGGTGGGACCCACTTGGTTATCAACACATGGGCTGTTATCTTTTGGTACAAAGATGGTTGGTGGCTGGCTTGACAAATTGAGGTGGCGTGGAAGAAGAAAAAGAAATAATATATTTTATTATTTTAGTCACCTATGGTGTTCTAGCATTTTAGGTGCTTATGTTAGAATTGAAAATCACACCAGAAACATAAGTTTTCTCTCTATATATTATCAAGCATATTTTTGTTAGTATTTAGATATCTTGAGTGTTGCTATACGATGCAAGTTCGTTCAGCGTTATATCCGATATTCAAGTCAAAAATACTGCTCTTTTGAGGTAAGGGATTTTAAGGGTTGTTATGTTTTTCATGTTTCGTAACTTTTCAGACCTTCAAAAATTCTAAAAAAATTTGAAATGATATTTTGATGAGTTTTATTGATTGTGTCCAAAAATAGTGATTTTTGGACGTATAGATTAAGAGTTATGAATTTTTTAAGAAAATACTATTTTAAAAGTAACCGCTTATAACTCCTTGTGGTTAACTCTAAAATTGATGAAATTTTTCTTGGAAGTATATCTATATAATATCAGTATACTCTGTGAATTTCGGAATTTTTGGATAAAAGTACAATTTATGATAAATGTCTAAATATTCGACGGTTTTGGCCATATGAAAAATAGTAAATGAATTTTAAAAATTCTGAGAAAAATATATGTTTAATATGGGACTATATTCTACTAAATCCCAGAAAAGAAATATTTTTGGAACTAATTTGGTATTTTTTATGAAAATGGACTAGTTATGAGTAAATGAATTAAATATGTTATGTAAAGTAAGAAAATTGGAAAATAGGATTTTATGGCTTGAGAATCCTATATGAGGTATATGCAGATTTTTTATGAGGGTTTTGGTTATTGGTGATGAAATTTTATGAGTTTGGCATTTTAGGATGATTAAATGCATTATTTAGTAAATGGTAAATGATTAAAATAAATTGTTTATAAACTTAAGAAATATTATTCTTTCAATATCATTATACCGAAATATTGGTATGGATTTTATTGCGGAATTTCTACCTTTTTGAGTCGGGGTTACTATTCACGTATACGACACTATTCACGTATATGGCACTATTCATGTATATGGCACTATTTACGTATATGACATTATTTACGTATACGGTACTATGTACGAATACGGAGTACTATTCACGAGTTACTATTCATGAGTTACTATTCACGAGTTACTATTCATGAAGTTACTATTCATGGGTTACTATTCACGAGTTACTATTCATGACAAAATTGGTTTCTTTTTCTAACCAAATTATAGTTGATTTATGAATATTACTCTTGAGATTAAATCTATATGTTGATTATATTATTTTTATTATCATATATAACATTTTTATAACACTAATGATGATATTTCTCCTTGACTTGAGTGTAAAGATGGGTAGATTTTTGGTATGATCATGACTATGGGTTCTCTTTGGCCAGTAGTGCAAAGTTGAATTGTTGACTAGTATGATCATGATGATTGAATTTATAATTGAATATCTTTAGCTTAAGTGCAAAGGTGAATTGATCAACATGGTTATAATTATTGTTTATATAAATTCTAAAATGATTATATATTTCTTTGAGATATTAATATATTTGGCCTGTAATGTAAATATGAACTGTTGATGAATATATTTGGCCTGTAGTGCAAATATGAACTGTTGAGGAATATCTTTGGCCTGTAGTGCAAAGATTAATTGTTGATGAATATCTTTGGCCGTAGTGCAAAGATGACATGTTGTTGAATATCTTTGGCTAGTAGTGCAAAGATGAACTATTGATGAATATCTTTGGTCGTAGTGCAAAGATGAATTTATTAGTATGATTATGAACAGGAACTGTGATTTGGTATAACCATGATCTTTGATGTTTCAGGTAAAGACATGTGATGAAAATTATCTTCGTCCTGGATGCAAAGAGAAATTTAGAATCACAGTTATGATTATGAGTTATTCATATGATTGTGGACCAGAACTGTTGATTGATGTTACAGGGATAAAACATTATTGGTGGATTTTTAACATAGAGAAGATAATAGACTTTATGGTCTATTTGACTCTTCTAATGGATCGTTCGTTCACCGCAACTATGGTTGAAATTTTTATCATCTACCATATGTTCTAAATCTCTGATTTATTATTGATGAATGCTATTGATAATTTAATTATCTTTAGTCATGATATTCTTTACTGAGCTAGTTGTGCTCACCCTTTTGCTTCACAATTCCTTTCGGTGTAATAAGAGTGTATTTGGGTCGGCGAGGGGTAATGAGGGGAATAGAACGGTGGTCATCATTTAGTAGTTATATTTGGTGAATCAACTAGTGTGAGGCGAACCCATCGTTGGAAGGGTGTTTTGCCACTATCATACAAGATGTCTAATGACATACAACCTCGTGTCATCATAAGACATGATTGTGCTCATCCACTTGCTGAGTATATTTACGAGCACTACCTATATAATCTTGATGTTTGTTTGAAGTATAATTCTCAATTAGAGACAGTGAAGATAATAATATGTCAAGAAAAGACTCACCATTGGGAAGAATATGATAGTAATCTTCTCGTTTTTCTTTGGGGTCTATTGGGTCAACCAAGGATAATTCTGTGGCCATATGATATCTATCATAACCTAGAAGCATGGCCTCCCATGTACGAAGGTTTCCTTGAGCACTTCCCAAATATTCTAATTTCTAAAACAGTTTTTGACTATACCTTTATTTAAGGTGCCATTGTGACGTGCTATCCAAGGTTGGGATGAGAGTCACAGTTGGTATATATTTGTATCCAAACTCACAGCATATGTGTTGTTGTATTTTGCACGACAATTGTTGTAATAAAATTGTAGTTGTTTTCTGTACCATGTATTTGGTGACTCAGAATAGGTTGGATAGAATGGACCTATTTTGGGGTTTTCACACTAAAGTTGGAACTGTCTTTGACCGTTCCTTGTATCCGACGTATTAGTCTTAATCTGTAATGTTTATCATGATATAGCAAGGGTGAGCAATGAATTTGCCCAGCAAGTTTAAGTTCAATAATTTAAAGATATATCATGATAGAAATAATTGAACAATAAGCTGGCTAAAGTTCTACAATATGATTGTGAACTAGCAGGAACAAATTTTATGACTGAACAAGCATTTAACATGAACAAATATATCTGGACCGAATGGTAATGAAGGTGATCAGCCTTTCATACCTAATGAACACATGTAATACGCACAGGGTGCAATTTAATAATTCTTAGATATGGCAATTAGAAATGATTAACCATAAGTATAATTGAATAATACAACTCGAGGTCGAGTTAAGAAAGACTTGCATGAACCGTTGATTAACGTTACGTAATTTATTAAACTTTGTATGAACCTTATATATATATATATAATATCGATATACAAATTAGAATAATATCATCACAGTATTTAAAATAACCTAAACACATTATCATATAAGCCTATCCGTGTATAACACATATAAAACCTAGTATCAAGTCAAACTATTTCAGTCTGAGTTGAATTCGATACAATTCTGATATCCCGACAGTCTAGTCGGAGAATTATTGAGTTTAAGTTTAATTAAACTATGTCTAAACACTTAACAATTATCTCAGATAATTATATTATTAGCCAAAATAATTTTCCAAGTCTCATAATAATTTTCACATAATTATTATCATTTATCATAATTTCTCAATTATTAATAACGTATTTATATGAATTAAATACCACATAATTCCTTTGTCATTAATATTTATTTAATATCAAATATTAATGAAATACATGTCATAATATTATAATATATTTATAATATATCAAAGTATTTTTAATATCTTAAAATCATATTTATATGATTTTTAAACACTTAAATCCATTATCTCGATAATTGTTATTGCTATTAATATATTAATATTTTCATGACAAAATATCAAAAGTTATATTTTATAACATAAAATATTTTTATAACACTTAAATCATTTTTATATGATTTTTAAATCATTAATTCTATTTTTCCATAATTTATTTAATATATTTACTAAAGAAATTATTTATCATTAATATTAATTAATTAATAAAATTAATCACAAAATATTGAAAGTCATTATAAATAACTTAAAATATTTTCTAATACCATAATATTAATTTTCATGATTTTTCATGTATTGAAATCATTTTAAATAATTTATTTAATATTATAATTAAATAAATTAAATACCATTTATATTCTAAAAATATTAAATATTTATGAAATATACTCAAAATAGTTAAAAACTAATTTTAAGACTTTAAAATAATTTTTAGGAATTTATTTTGTATTTTTAATAATTAAAAACCATTTTATCTATTTATTAATTAAAATAATAAATTTTCTAATTAAACTGTCGCTAAAGGGTGCCTATACCGACAGGAGTGTCGCTATAGGTGTTCTTCGTGTTCTTGAGTGAAACCCAGAAACTCATAGGCAGATTACAAGGTAGGTGGTTTGACCATCATTAAAACAATGTTCGTGTTGATTTCTGGGCAACTTATGGTGTTAGGATTGTAGTACTGATGTAATACTACAACCACAAACTAATTTCATGGCCATACAACATCAGATCATAGAGATATAAGTCTCCAAATTCATTGTCAGATACTGTTCTTAACTTTCTGGGTTTTCCAAAGTCGAGATACCTACTTTGGGTCATTATAGATTGAGTTCTGTGCTTTATTTGTGTGATCTACAAGTTCACACACATATAGTATACATGTCAGGGTACAAGTAGATAACATCATAACATCATTACACAATAAAGATTAAGGCTGGTCAAAGTAGGGGTTAGGAGCTATTCTTGAGAAATCTGGGTTTCCTAGATTTCGTCAAAAGCTGGTGGTCAACGTGGGTTTGACCGTGATTATCTTTGATCCTGTTATGGATCTAGTTGTTCTAAGGGCTGGGATGTGTAGTACTGATGTCAAACTACAAGATCTATGCACAAACATGGTCATTAACCTTAACAGTTGCAAGATCAAAGGCCGAAAAGAAGTTGTCAGAGCTACTTGGGAATTTCTGGGCTGCCCAGAAAGCAAATTTCGTGTTTGGTCAATGCCTTTTGACCTCATATATCTTTTAATCTACACTTGATCTAGACTTGATTCAAGTTCCAAATCAAAGTCCTTACAACATACTACAAGTACAAACTCTTAAAACACAAAAACGATTAACAGGCAAAGATCTATGGGCCCTGACATATGGTTGTCAGGCCATCTTTTTCAACTTTTTCCATATTTCTAAAAATGCTATTGTCGTGCATCTAAGTGTTATGGATCCATGATCCAACAACCCAGATCATTAAAAGACACCCTATTACACAACTTTAGACAACAACTAACATCAAACAACATGGATCACATAATTTCCAAAATTTAGGGATTTATACCTCTTTAGACTTTGATTTTTGAATCTGATCCTTGGATCTGTTATTGGAAGGCTAAGAACTGATCCTAGCTTGGTTTCTCACTCTCTCTTAGTTTAGATTTCGAAAATTTTGGAGAGATAAAATCTTGGAGAAAATGAAAATTAAAGTAAACATTTTGTCTCTCTTAATCTATTTATTTGATACAAATGCAATGTATTTGCTGGCAAATTGATGATTGATATTTGTGTTTGTAGCACATGGCTAGAGTTAGGGTTGGTCACCAACCAAATATATGGCAAGATTTGCAAGTTAAGTCCAATAATGTAATAAGGGTAATTTGGTCATTAGACTTTTAAATTTAATGGCATTCATGTAAATGGTCCAAACCCTTAAGGGTTTAAGGTTTAACCCTTTAGGTTTTAAAAATACAATTCTAGGATTTCCAAATTAGGTTTTCAAAATAGAAAATTAATATTTCTAAATTTTAATTAGGGTTTCTTAATTATATTAAAATTTACTAATCATAATTCAATCCTGCTAATTAGGATTAATATATCCTAATTAAAAATTAAAATTACCTAATTACCAATTAGGGTTTCAAATGTACAATTTAAGGTTTCTAATCATTAGGGTTCTAATTATTAGAATTCTAATTAATCATTAGGGTTATCCCTAATTAAATTATAATTAATAACACTAAACTTTATATTAGCCTTTAAATTCCCAAATTAGGGTTTTCAACTTCTGAATTAGGGTTTTGAATACCCATAAACTGAAATTAGGGTTTTTAGAATCGGTATTAGGGTTTCCTATAAATCCTAAGAATTTCTAGCTGAACGTTTACGTTCTTAATATATACTTAGGGTTTGTCACAAATATAGTTTATCTGGTCAAACCTTGACCCTTAACCACACACTGTACACATATACAACCATATACACATAAAATATACATGTATATACTTAATCCTGAATAATTCATCATAAAAATTTTAAATCCATAGAATTCCTTCTCGGAAATCTAAAATCCATTCACTTATTTTATGTCTAGGTTTTTTATTTAACCTTAATTCAATATTTTAAAATTTTATAAATATTCAAATTCTCGGGTTGTCACATTCACCCCTTCTTCTAAATATTTCGTCCCCAAAATTTAACTTACACCCTACACCATACACCATACACCATTCACCATTCTTTCTCATCATCACATGCTACCCAATACATTCCTTACCATAGTAAAAAATTTCAAGTTGTGCTGAGGAGTTATATAGACTATTATATGTTGTTTTCGCAAAGGTTTTATGGAAATTCATCCGCAAACCGTCATAACTTACGGACATAGTGGGTAATTAGCCCGGTATGCCCTGTACTTATTAAGTACTGCTGGTCGAATCTGTTTCTCATCACTGCCATAGACACAAAAATTTTACCTCAGTCTTATCGGATTCCGCACCAAAATAATTTGGTTCGGGAAAAATTTCAAAGAACGCTTAGAATTTTCATAAACGTTGGTCTAACCGAATCAATTAGCTTAGACTCATATCTATAATCGACTTCAATCGAATTATGAATGTGTGTAGCCAAACGTCGTTGGCAAATTAAAATTTTGAAAATTTTGTTGAAAATAACGCCATGATGTCGTACTGTATTAACAGTCCGTTTGAGGATGTCATCATTAAGTGACTTTGTCATAACACATCATACAATAGTGAAACAATGATTTTTAGATCGAATTCACAATAAGTATTTCTGCATTTATAACTCCATCAACTTTTATCATCTCTGCACCAGGTTACATAGTACATAAGTGATAAATAAAATATTTTAATATTTCAAATCATTATCATCTAGCTGAAATAAGTAGCATAGACTATTCTTTAAACCGTTCAAAAATTCATTTCAAATTTGTTTTATTACCTCAACAGGTAACGATTGTGTCAATGGCCCGAAGTCCACTCTAACACAATGGTCACCTGGAGTGGAGAATAAAAATTTATTTTTTTCAAAAGCACATAGTGCATATTTAACTTGATGTCAAAAATTTTGAAATCTAACACAGCGAGGAGATTTGGAAAACCTAATGTCTCCACTAATGATCAATTGCTTAATCAATCTATCTGTTCATGTTATCCTCAATATTTCGTTTACACATAGTTCTACCCAGTTCGTCAAACCACACTCATGAGTTCAGGAACTTTCCATAATCATATGAGTTTAAGAACTTGTCCTAGTCAGACCTTTGGCGTCCATTCGTTGAGGGGTTCATAAACATTTCATATAATCATGAGTCACGAACGTACCATAAGTATGAGTTTTAAGAACTCGTACTTAACCTGATATTCTCTACTTATAATCTATCTATCTGATATACACATGAGAAAGGAATCACCCTCTTAACATGTATATAGAAAATAGCGCGACACAGACATTTCAATGATTATCAGTGCCAGAAACTAAGTGGTTGTTACACAAAATACAATTCAGCTCCCATACGAAGAATCATACAACTTAGCTACTGACAAGAGTCCTCAATTGAAATCCCCACTTAATTCTTACTTCCTTCTCAATACGAATTTCATTCAACTCGTATTCATAATCATTTCCTGAATCTGTACCAATTCGTAGTACAACTGACACTCAAAAATCTTGCTGTAAACTTTTCAATCATTCGCTTGATCCTTCTCCATACTATAACCTTATCCGATCACGGGGTGATCTCATCGTATATATTACGATTCATTTCTATGTCTTGATCGTTTTGTTTTACGATCTCCTACCATTGTACTTTTAGTCTTTTAGACTCTATCTATTCACCATTGTCGTTCACTTTTATTATCAGAGTTAGGAAACTCTGTATCTTATAACTCGCCGAGATTCGTCTTTGAATCTTACCGACCAACTAACTCTATTTGAGTTAGTACTTATCCTAATCACTGTGGTTATTAGTCTCAGGTATTTCTACCTAAGGTTCATAACCTACAGCTTTGATACCAACTGTGAAAGCCCCAAATCCGGGTCCCAAATCACCACGGATCTGGTACAATCATTCTATAACTATTGCGGAAGATATAAACATAAATTGTTTATACAGTAAACTTTACACACTTTTTCCCGAGGTCGAGTAACCTTAATTTAATACACAATTCATAACTTATTTGACTTACAATAACATTAATATATAATACTGTTACAAATCTAGCTGCACACATATACTAACGCTGGAACTATCTTTGACCTTTCCTTGTATCCGACGTATTCGTCTTAATCTGCAATGTTTATCATGATATAGCAAGGGTGAGCAATGAATTTGCCTAGCAAGTTTAAGTTCAATAATTTAAAGATATGTCATGATAGAAAGAATTGAACAATAAGCTGGCTAAAGTTCTACAATATGATTGTGAGCTAGCAGGAACAAATTTTATGACTGAACAAGCATTTAACATGAACAAATATATCTAGACCGAATGGTAATGAAGGTGATCAGCCTTTCATACCTAATGAACACATGCAATACGCACAGGGTGCAATTTAATAATTCTTAGACTTGGCAATCAGAAATGATTAACCATAAGTATAATTGAATAATACAACTCGAGTTCGAGTTAAGAAAGACTTGACTGAACCGTTGATTACCATTACGCAATTTATTAAGCTTTGTCTGAACCTAATATATAAATAATATCGATATACAAATTAGAATAATATCATCACAGTATTTAAAATAACTAAACACATTATCACATAAGCCTATCCGTCTATAACACATATAAAACCTAGTATCAAGTCAAACTATTTCAGTTTGAGTTGAATTCGATACAATTCTAACATACCGACGGTCTAGTCGGAGAATTATCGAGTTTAAGTTCAATTAAACTATTTCTAAACACTTAAAAATTATCTCAGATAATTATATTATTAGCCAAAATAATTTTCCAAGTCTCATAATAATTTTCACATAATTATTATCATTTATCATAATTTTTCAATTATTAATAACGTATTTATATGAATTAAATACCACATAATTCCTTTATCATTAATATTTATTTAATATCAAATATTAATGAAATACATATCATAATATTATAATATATTTATAATATATCAATGTATTTTAATACCTTAAAATCATATTTATATGACTTTTAAACACTTAAATCCATTATCCGATAATTGCTATTAATATTAATATATTAATATTTTCATGACAAAATATCAAAAGTTATATTTTATAACTTAAAATATTTTTATAACACTTAAATAATTTTTATATGATTTTTAAATCATTAATTCTATTTTCCATAATTTATTTAATGTATTTACTAAATAAATTATTTATCATTAATATTAATTAATTAATGAAATTCATCACAAAATATTAAAAGTCACTAAAAATAACTTAAAATATTTTCTTATACCATAATATTATTTTCATGATTTTTCATGTATTAAAATTATTTTAAATAATTTATTTAACATTATAATTAAATAAATTAAATACCATTTATATTCCAAAAATATTAAATATTTATGAAATATACTCAAAATAGTTAAAAACTAATTTTCAGACTTCAAAATAATTTTTAGGAATTTATTTTGTATTTTTAATAATTAAAAACCATTTTTATCTATTTATTAATTAAAATAATAAATTTTCTAATTAAACTGTCGCTAAAGGGTGCCTATAGCGACATGAGTGTCGCTATAGGTGTTCTTCGTGTTCTTGAGTGAAACCCAGAAACTCATAGGCAGTTTACAAGGTAGGTGGTTTGACCAACATTAAAACAGTGCTCATGTTGATTTCTGGGCAACTTATGGTGTTAGGATTGTATTACTGATGTAATACTACAACCACAAACTAATTTCATGGCCATACAACATCAGATCAGAGATATATAAGTCTCCAAATTCATTGTCAGACACTGTTCTTAACTTTCTGGGTTTTCTAGAGTCGAGATACCTACTTTGGGTCATTATAGATTGAGTTCTGTGTTTTATTTGTGTGATCTACAAGTTCACACATATAGTATACATGTCATGCTACAAGTTAATAACATCATAACATCATTACACAATAAAGATTAAGGCTGGTCAAAGTAGGAGTCAGGGGCTATTCTTGAGAAATCTGGGTTTCCCAGATTTCGTCAAAAGCTGGTGGTCAACGCGGGTTTGACCATGATTATCTTTGATCACGTTATGGATCTGGTTGTTCTAAGGGCTGGGATGTGTAGTACTGATGTTAGACTACAAGATCTATGCACAAACATGGCCATTAACCTTAACAGTTTCAAGATCAAAGGCCGAAAAGAAGTTGTCAGAGCTACTTTGGGAATTCTCTCGGCCCGAAAAGCAAATTTTCGTGCTTGGTGGCGCCTTTTGACCTCATATATCTTTTAATATACACTTGATCTTGACTTGATTCAAGTTCCAAATCAAAGTCCTTACAACATACTACAAGTACAAACTCTTAAAACACAAAAACAATTAACAGGCAAAGATCTATTGGCCCTGACATATGGCTGTCAGGCCATCTTTTTCAACTTTTTCCATATTTCTAAAAATGCTATTTTAGTGCATCTAAGTGTTATGGATCCATGATCCAACAACCCAGATCATTAAAAGACACCCTATTACACAACTTTAAACAACAACTAACATCAAACAACATGGATCACATGATTTCCAAAATTTAGGGTTTATACCTCTTTAGACTTTGTTTTTTGAATCTGATCCTTGGATCTGTTATTGGAAGGCTAAGAACTGATCCTAGCTTGGTTTCTCACTCTCTCTCAGTTTAAATTTCGAAAATCCTGGAGAGAGAAAATCTTGGAGAAAATGAAAATTAAAGTAAACATTTTCTCTCTCTTAATCTATGTATTTTATACAAATGCAATGTATTTTCTGGCAAATTGATTGTTGATGGCTGTGTTTGTAGCACATGGCTAGAGTTAGGGTTGGTCACCAACCAAATATATTGCAAGATTTGCAAGTTAAGTCCAATAATGTATTAAGGGCACTTTGGTCATTAGACTTAAATTTAATGGCATTCATATAAATGGTCCAAACGCTTAGGGTTTAGGGTTTAACCCTTTAGGGTTTAGGGTTTAACCCTTTAGGTTTTAAAAATATAATTCTAAGATTTCCAAATTAGGTTTTCAAAAATAGAAAATTAATATTTCTAAATTATAATAAGGGTTTCTTAATTATATTAAAAATTACTAATCATAATTCAATCCTGCTAATTAGGATTAATATATCCTAATTAAAAATTAAAATTACCTAATTACCAATTAGGGTTCAAATGTACAGTTTAAAATTAGGGTTTCTAATTATTAGAATTCTAATTAATCATTAGGGTTATCCCTAATTAAATTATAATTAATAACACTAAACCTTATATTAGCCTTTAAATTCCTAAATTAGGGTTTTCAACTTTCGAATTAGGGTTTTGAATTCCCAAAAACTGAAATTAGGGTTTCTAGAACCGATATTAGGGTTTCTTATAAATCGTAAGAATTTCTAGCTGAACGTTTATGTTCTTAATATATACTTAGGGTTTGTCACAAATATAGTTTATATGGTCAACCCTTGACCCTTAACCACATATTGTACACATATACAACCATATACACAGAATATATACATGTATATACTTAATCCTAAATAATTCATCATAAAAATTTTAAATCCATAGAATTCCTTCTCGGAAATCTCAAATCCATTCACATATTTTCTGTCTAGGTTTATTATTTAACCTTAATTAAATATTTTAAAATTTTATAAATATTCAAATTCTCGGGTTGTCACATTCACCCCTTCTTCTAAATATTTTGTCCCCGAAATTTACCTTAATTACACCATACACCATTCACCATTCCTTCTCATCATCACATGCTACACAATACATTCCTTAGCAGAGTAAAAATTTCAAGTTGTGTTGAGGAGTTATATAGACTATTGTCTGTTGTTTTCGCAAAAGTTTTATGGAAATTCATCCGCAAACCGTCATAACTTACGGACATAGTGGGTAATTAGTGTTAGGTTTGTAATATTCATGAACGCAATCAAATTGCAAAAATAAGCAGAAACGTGTAAAAATCAGAGTTTAAAATTTTTACAAACCATATACCCGGATCACCCTTTATGCACAATTATTAATTAAACGAAAAAGATGAATAAGAAACATACCTTGAAGATAAAGCTTCCTCGTGTACAAGTTCACCTCCAATCCTTTTCGCGTTCAACTTGAATCCACCGGGTTTGGTTCCTTCCTTTGATCAACGTTAGCCACCCAAGTGTTTGGCCTCTAGAGGTGATCCACCAAGGAAAAAGAATTTTCAAGAAGGGTGGTTGGTTAAAACCTAGTTTTTCTATCTCTATAGAAAAAGAGCGTACTCTCTAACTAATTGGAATTATTACGTATGTTGTAAAAGTCAACAACCACATCACCCATAATAAGATTCCTCTTATTTATAGATGTGGGCAACCCACCTTAACAATTAAGGAATTGGGATTTATTTAATTAATTAAATTCTTTTAATTAATTAAGCTCCCTAATCTTATTAGGGATAATTAATTAAACTCCTTTAACTAATTTTCCTTCCTAATCCAATTAAGAATAAATGAGAGTACTTATATTAAATTAATTCCTAAACTCTTTTAGAAATTAAAATAATAATAATTGTAATAATATTAATAAGACTCCTCTTATTAATTTATATTTAATATTTCTAAAATATTAAATAATAAATATTAAGCTATTTAATTTATTCTATCACCATAGATTAAATTAAATATACATAACTATATTATTACGATTATGCCATTAACTTCTTAAATAATTATTCTTCCTTTTATGGTGTGACCCTTTAGGTTCTCCATATTAAACCTGGTTGTGAATAAATCAATTAGAACAATTCTAATCTTATTTAAATAAATAAATTAAACAATTAATTTATTTAAATAAATAATATTTATTCTACAATAGGGATAAGCCTCCCTAGCGATCAACGACTTTCCGGATAATATAGATTTCAACATTAATCATTAAAGAACCTTTGAGTAAATAGTTCTTCGTACAATTCAATCCTTCCACCATACTGATGTCCCAATTAAATATAAGACATGGAATTACATCAAGTCTTATTTTATTTAATTATATGTATTTCGACTCTTAAATGCACAACTCAAATAATGCAAATTAGAAACTCCTTTCTAATTTCATTACGCCTTAACCCGCCAAGGACTCTTTGGGTTGTCATTTATCGAATCACATAGGACATTTCTCTTCTTTTAATAGAAGTGGTAGATTCTTTATTGATCATACATTATCTCCATGTACAACTTATTATACCCAAGCATACCCTTTGATATACCCTAAGGGTCTTAAGGAATAAGTCAAAGTATAACTCATCATACACGAAGATACTATGATGATCTCAAGTCCAAGGATCACTTGTACTACTATCACTACAGAATTCCTATTGACAGCAAGTAAAACTCCATTAGGTATTCCTTAGCGAGCCGCGTTCAAATGAACTTATTCTCTAATAAGCACCTACATACTTGCTTTAGTGTCTCACATAAATGATCATGAGATCAATCATCCTCATCCAATGAGCAAGCAACAACGTATGTATCAATCTATCTGGATTCACTAATCCCCAATTTAGTAATCTAATGATTGGGAACTATTTTAGTTTTAAGCTTTCTAAGAATTTAGATCTCATTAGAATGATCATCATCATTATTCTAAAAGCATTGCTTAAAACTATGGGTTTATCACATATTATAAAACAGCAACATGTAGATAATTAAAAGCCTTTAATAAATTAATACTTTTTATTAATAAATGAATAAGATTGTTATAAAGTATATGCTTTATCATCAAACATGATTGGCTTGTGTGCATACTACTTTCAATTAGCCTGGTATGCTATGTACTTATTAAGTACTACTAATCGAATCTGTTTCTCGTCACTGCCATAGGCACAAAAATTTTACCTCAGTCTTATCGGATTTCGCACCAAAATAATTTGGTTCGGGAAAAATTTCAAAGAAAGCTTATAATTTTCATAAACATTGGTCTAGCCAAATCAATTAGCTTAGACTCGTATCTATAATCAACTTCAATCAAATTACGAATGTGTGTAGCCAAACGCCGTTGGCAAATAAAAATTTTGAAAATTTTGTTGAAAATGACGTCATGATGCCATACTGTATTAACAGTCCGTTTGAGGATGTCGTCATTAAGTGACTTTGTCATAACACATCATACAATAGTGGAACAATTATTTTTAGATCTAATTCACACTAAGTATTCCTGCATTTACAACTCCATCAACTTTTATCATCTCTGCACCAGGTTACATGGTATATAAGTGATAAATAAAATATTTTGATATTTCAAATCATTATCGTCTAGCTAAAATAAGTAGTGTAGACTATTCATTAAACCGTTCAAAAATTCATTTCAAATATGTTTTATTACCTCAACAGTAACGATTGTGTCGGTGGCCCGAAGTCCACTCTAACATAATGGTCACCCGGAGTGGAGAATAAAAATTAATTTTTTTTCAAAAGCACATAGTGCGTATTTAACTTGATGTCAAAAATTTTGAACTCTAACACAGCAAGGAGATTTGGAAAACCTAATGTCTCCACTAATGATCAATTGCTTAATCAATCTATATGTTCCTATTATCCTCAATATTTCGTTTACACATAGTTTTACCAAGTTCGTCAAACCACACTCATGAGTTCAGGAACTTTCCACCATCATATGAGTTTAAGAACTTGTCCTAGTCAGACCTTTGGCGTCCATTCGCTGAGGGGTTCATAAACATTTCATATAATCATGAGTCACGAACATACCATAAGTATGAATTTTAAGAACTCATATTTAACCTGATATTCTCTACTTATAACCTATTTATCTGATATACATATGAGAAAGGAATCACCCTCTTAACATGTATATAGCATATAGCACGACACAGACATTTCAATGATTATCAGTGCCAGAAACTAAGTGGTTGTTACACCAAATACAATTCAGCTACCATACGAAGAATCATACAACTTAGCTGCTGACAAGAGTCCTCAATTAAAATCCCCACTTAATTCTAACTTCCTTCCCAATACAAATTTCATTCAACTTGTATTCATAATCATTTCCTGAATCTGTACCAATTCGTAGTAAAACTGATACTCAGAAATCTTGCAGTAAACTTTTCAATCATTCACTTGATCCTCAAAAGCCTTATACGGACCATAAAAGCCTCAAATATTTCTTCACCCAAAAAGAACTCAACATGCGGCAACGACGTTGGCTTAAACTATTGAAAGATTACGACCACACTATTGATATCATCACGAAAAGAGAGCGTAGTGGGCGGCGCATTGAGTAGAAGATCATATGCGAGTACTAGTGCGATATTGTCAATCAAAGGCCCATTCTCGTATGACTTGCAAAGGATGGAGGTAGAATTAAAGACTCAGGGACCCCCATGATGATGATGGCGAATATCACGAGTAGAACCGACTTTAATCGATAAAGTTAAAGTTGCTCAAGCTACGGACTGGAGGCGATCACGTATGAAGAAGAAAGTGCAAGAAGGAGCGATTCCAGAAGCGAGAATCGATGAAGAAGGAATACTTAGATTCAACTCCAGACTTTGTGTTCCTAACGATTCTGACTTGAAGTATAGAATCATGATGGAGGCACACAACACACCATTTGCAATCCATCCTGGGAGTACCAAAATGTACCATGATATTCGACATACATTTTGGTAGAACAATATGAAGAGAGAGATCGCGGAGTTTATCTCGAGGTGTTTAACTTGTCAACGTGTAAAGGAGGAGCATCAAGTGTCAAAGGGTCCATTACAACCACTTGAGATTCGAAATAGAAGTGGGAACACATTACTATGGATTTCGTTACAAGTCTTCCCAAAGTTTCTCAAGGCATAGATGTTATTTGGGTTATTGTTGATAGATTAACCAAGTCTGCCCATTTCTTGCCTATACATGAGACTTATTCCCTTGAACGTCTTGCTCGCATGTATGTGAATGAGATTGTGAGATTGCATGGCATGCTAGTATCCATAGTTTCGGATCGTGACCCAAGATTCACTTCACGATTTTGGGTTAGCTTACAGAAAGCTATGGGCACGGATTTACGATTCAGTTCGGCATACCATCCTCAAACGGACGGACAATCAGAGAGGACTATTCAAACTCTTGAAGATCTATTAAGACTTTGTGTCCTAGATTTCAAAGGGAGTTGGGATAAGTACTTGCCATTAGCAGAATTCTCCTACAACAACAGTTATCAAGCAAGTATAGGCATGGCTCCATTTGAGGCATTGTATAGACAAAAGTGTCGTTCTCCAGTATGTTGGGACGAGGTGGGAGAAGCAACGTTGTTGGAACCAGAATTAGTACGCATGACTACAGAAAAGATCCAAATAATTCGACAACGTATACAAACGGCACAAGATTGACAAAAGAGTTATGCGGATCTTCATCGAAAAGACGTGGAATTTAATATTGGGGATCATGTATTGATACGTGTTGCACCATGGAAGGAGTTACAAGATTTGGGAAGAGAGGAAAGCTCAATCCACGATTTGTTGGTCCATTTGAGATTCTTGACCGAATAGGAAATGTGGCCTATAGACTCGCGATTACCTCCAAGTATGTCTCGTGTTCATAATGTTTTCACATATCCATGCTTCGTAAATATGTGAAAGACCCGAACCATATTATTGCATTAGAACCGGATGAGATAGCCAGAAGATTTAACGTATGAAGAAGTACTGTTAAGATCTTGGATAGGAAAGAGCATGTCCTACGCACCAAGGTTATACCACAAGTTAAGGTTTTGTGGAGAAACCATCTTTATTGAAGAATTGACACAGGAGTTGGAATCGAAATGAAAGCGAGGTATCCTCACCTTTTGAAACACAGTGTACGTATGTCGATTTCGAGGACGAAATTTCATAAGGAGGGAGGTTGTAAGACCCCAACTTATTATAAATAAAATCAAATTTCCTCTAATTATTATTGTGAATAATAAGGTATTAATTTGATATAATTCTCTGGTTATGGGTGAAATGTGCAAATTTTGCAAAATATGCAAGTGGTTATAAAATAATCATTGTTGTCGGGGAATATTCGTTTGGTCATGGAATATTCTTGTTGTGAGAATATTTAAATAAGGCGCTTGAGTTATTTGTGGGCCCCATAATAGAATAATTGTCGGATGAAGAAAACGACAAGTTTGAGTTTTTATAAATAACGGCGTAGTTGTTACCATTAACTTTGTTGGAATACCCGGTGGTTAAAATACGATGTCTGGCGTGGATGCACGGTATTGATGAATTATTAATCCTTACGTAAGAAGGCACTACTCGATAATTGTTACAATAGTTCTTGTTCAATATTTATTTTATTGATTCAATAATTCTTTGCGTTGATATTTTATATTATTGTTGTTTCAATAATTGTCACCGCACGATATTTCCCATTATCGGATCAATAATTCATATTATTTGAATAATATTATTAGATAGCATTATTGGCAATGTCTAGAAAGTTACATCGAGGAGAGGTTTGGTCACCTAATTGCGGCGAGAAGGAGAAATTCTTATTGGAAAGCCCCTCTTTCCAGGAACTACTGGTTGTCATAAATGTGATTCTGTAATATTATTTGTAAATAATTAATTATTAATTCATATGATAAGGAAATATTTATTTTATGTGGATATAAATGTTGGATATATTTATTGTAGTTAAAAATGAAGGAGTTAATGTTGAGGAGTTTTATCAGTATTTTTGTCGAAATGGATGTATTAAAAATTAAACCAGTGTTTTTGAGATATATTACGTGAGTTGTAATTTTTAATCTGACCGTTGGATCGTTGTAATTTTTGGATATGTTATACATATATAAGTTGAGTATATGTCCACAAATTTTGAACCGTTAAAAATGAACGTATGATTTGTTATGAATTTTAAGAGGTGACTGGTTCAAAAATTGTTTAATTTTTGGAATTTATCATTTTGGTGGAAAATTCTAGAATTGGTGGGCCCCACTTGTGGTTGGTGAAGAAATGTGCTGAATTTTATTTCAAATGTGGTGGGTGGGAATAGTAGCAGTAAAGCCATCAGGTTGCAGGTCAAGTCTGCTAACATTTTCCTATAAATAGAGGGCTAAGTTAGAATTAAAAATCACACCAGAAACTTAAGCTTTCTCTCTTTCACTCTCTAGATTATTGAGTGTATTTTGTGAGTATTTAGATACTTTGTGAGTTTCTATTCATCGGTCTGCAAGTTTCCTTGACCTTATCGATATTAGATCGGAAATCTTGATATTTTGAGGTAAGGATGTTATTTTCTTCATATATGATATTATTTCTTCAATATCATTATCGTCAAGTATTGATCACGAATTTTATCAAATTTGAAACTTTTTGTGTCGGGGTTACTTATTCACGATACGGCCTTTATTCACGATATCTGACACTATTCATGAATACTAAAGACTATTCACCAAGCGAAAAATGAAATTTTCTTCTTTTTGTCCAAGATATACATTATGGTTACTATCTTTGATTGTATCCATGTTTTGATCTTTATTCTTGAATTTTGCTTCAAAATTGGTTATTATGGAGTATTATTGATCTTGGTTAAACTGTTATACGAATTCTTACTATTTGTCCTTCTGTCTCACTGGATTCATTTTCTTTAAAATATTTTTCATCATCCTCAGTCCTAAATGATGATATTACTAAATGTCTTTGGCCTGTAGTGCAAAGATAAATGATTAACTGATGAATATCTTTGGCCCGTAGTGCAAAGATGAACAGTGTTGAGATGAACATGACCCAACTGGTGATACAAATGAATATCTTTGGCCTGTAGTGCAAAGATGAATATTGATTAAAGATGTATATTGATTGTTATTCTGAGGATAAAATTGATGATGGACTTTTAAATCTTAGAAGATAGTAGAACTCATTCTCTACTTGACTCTTCTAATGGATTCTTTATTTTCATTGTAGTTGTTGATCTAAAACTTGTTGTCTATTATATTTTATCGATTTTTCCTGTTGAAGACTAACGATAATTTGTTGTATATTATCTTAGTCATAATATTCTTTCTTTGGGCTAGTTGAGCTCACCCTTTTCCTTTTTGTTCAATTTTTCTCGGGAGGTGAGAACATACTTGAGGAACTAGTCAAAAGAGTGCTGAGTGATGGTTCTAGAAAGATGTTTTAGCAAGTCCTCACTATTTCGTAAAATAGTGTTTGAATAATTGTAATGAGGACTTATTTGAGTGTGGATATTGTCTAGAAGACAATATTTGTATTTAAACTCACAGTATGTGTTGTCGTATTTTGCACGACAATTGTATTATTGAAGTTGTAGTTTGCTTTCTGTACCATGTATTTGGCGACTCAGAATGGGTGTTGTATACCTATTTTGGGGGCGTCACAACTATGTTGACTTTGTGAGACAATATATCAGCCTCCAGCTGAATTTAATCAGATCCAAGCAACATATAAGCATTATATAAGAGATTTAGAGAGAGAAAAATCATAAAAAGCTAGCCATTTTGCTCCATGCTCTCACCAACTCTCTCTCTCTCTCCTAAGCCAACGAAATACATTAGTATATCAGTCCTAGAAACAGCCCTGGATCAAACAATAACAGATTGGAGAGCATAGATCAAGAATTGAAACAAGAAGGTATAAACCCTAAAATCTAATTTGATCATGTATGCTTAGAAAACTTTTGTGTTTTTGTGTTTAGAATCTTACTAATGGATGTTTTATGTTGATCTATGATGATCAAACATATATCCATAGCATCAAAATGCCTCCAAATCAATTTTTACCAAAACTGCCAAGAACATGGTTTATGGTCTAACAACCGAATGTCAGTGGCCACAGATCATGGCTCGTTTAAGATATTTGTTGTTTTAAACTTTTTATTGGTAGCTTGTTATGTTGTCTTCAATCTGGAAGGGGAATCACGGTGATTGAATGGCTAGATTTCATTTTATAATTGGTCAAAGTCGGTTGACCGACGTTGACCGGGCCAAATCTGGGTAACCCAGAAAGGCTAAAGCAGTGTCTGACAACTATTTGAACGGTCCATATCTGTCAAGTTGTTTGTTGTTTCTTGATGTTGTTAAATACATGTTATAGCCTGCTAGATGTAGTATAAATATGTGCCTTAAAACCTGTTCAACAACATTTGTGTTGGATTTAAGAGATGGTCAAAGTAGCCATCCTAGACTGATTTTGAGTTTCTGGAAATTCCAGAAAACCATAAGAACAGGACGTCTGACATACTTTGACCATATGATTTCTGGTGATCCTGTTGATGATAAATTGATATATTGATTTAGTGATGTTTCTTTACATAAGGAGTACATAATTGAGTCAATAGATCATATGAACCATGATCAGAACACTTAGTTAATCGAGCTGCAATATAGCCACTCGAACTGCCTGGGTTTCTGGAAAACCCAGGTGACGTCTGACATCATGTTTAATTGCTCAGATCGTCATGTTATATTGTGTTATGACTTAGATGATGGTTGGTTGTTGTAGTATTACAATCCAGCTACACGATCCATGAACAAACAAGCCTAGAAACATCGTTGGTTGAGAATTAAAGCCGGTCAAAGTTGACCTCTTGATCTCGCTTAAAACGTCGGTGTTCTTGAGCATAAGAATACCAATGCAATGACGATTCTTTGTCATTATAGGCCTTTAGCGACGGTTTTATTATTTTCTAATTTCTAAATATTAAAATTATTTAAAATTAGAAATAAATTATAAAATTACTAAAAATTGTTTTAAAAATCATTTTAAATTACGAAAAATAACTTTTAATTATTTGAGACATTTTCTTTAATAATTATAATTATTTGAATAAAATGATATTTAATTTATTTAATTAGTATATTAAATAAATTAGAAAAAAAATAATTTAATATTATAAAAATCATTTTAAATAAGAATAATGTATTTAAAAATATTTGAGATTATAAAATATTATTTTAATATTTTTGGGAATTTTCATTAATAAATTAATATTAATGATATTAGATTTATTTAATTCTTAAATTAAATAAATAATTTAAAAATGATTTTATTAATTTAAAATTCATTTTAAATAAGAATAAAGTGTTAGAAAATATTTTGAATTATAAAATTTAATTTTCAATATTTTTGGAGAATTTTCATTAATAAATTAATATTAATGATATTATATTTATTTAATAATAATAATAATAAATAAATGACTTAAAATGATTTTATTAAATTAAAAATCATTTAAAAATGAGAAAAATGAATTAAAAATATTTTAAGTGATAATTAATGACTTTTAATATTTAGACAATAATTTCATTAATATTTAGATATTAATGGTGATGATTTAAAAATGATTTTAATTATTTTAAAAATCATTTAAGTAGAATATTGATGATTTAAAATATTTTAAGTTATTAATAATAACTTTAATATTTTGACAAGCATAATATTAATATTTTTATATTATTAAATATTAATGATAATAAGATTATTTGATAATTAAGTCATTTAAAAATGATTTTGATGTTTGAAAAATTATTATAAATTATAATAATTGTTTATAAATTATTAAAAGCTTCCGAAAAATATTATAAACGATATTTGACTTATCTAAAATAATATTGAAGCTTAGAGACCAAGTTTAATTGACAATAATTGTGTTAGTTATCGGATAGGGTGACCAGAACATCGAGAATGGACCGAAATCCAACCAGACCGAAATAGTTAGACTTGATAAGTGTTTATATAGGTTATAAACACTAATGTGACTATGTGGTAATGTGCATAGGAGAAATTTAACTGTAAATTACAGTATTGTGTGTTGTAAATTATTGTGCTAATTGTGAGACAGATATTATTATTTATAGGTCTTACGAATGTAGATAAGTTTATTGTGTATCAGTAATCAACGCGGAAGGCAAGTTTCCTAACTTAACCTTAAGTTATATTCATTCAATTATTATAATGGTTACTTATTGCTAATTATACCATGTCCAGGGAATTTATTGTTGATTATTCGTAATTAGTGCATGATTAATAATTCAAATTAAATTACTAATTCGGAGAATATACATTTGTAGAATAACTGTTGTTAGATATTCATATTCGTAGAAGATAGAATTGACAGTACAGATAATTCATGTTTATTGTCAAATTATGTTAAGAAATGTCTTAGCTAATTATTCTGGCTAGACGAACATTTGTTAGAACTTGATAGATTCGAGAAGAGAATTCAATTGTTATTGATAGATCGATGCCAATTATTTCGGCTAGATCGATAAGTAAATAAAAATTAAAATCATTAAATTTCGTTGTTAAATCATATCTTAATTCTGAGACTGAGAAGAACAACCTTTTATATAAAGGGAACATTTTTAAGTCGTATATTCGACCATTGCACGCGACCTAATTAAGTATTATGCATAATATAGGGTTCAAAGAGTTGGTCGGCTCTAAGTAATTGCAGAGGGGTATGATTTAATCTTTATGGTTATCTGATACTCCTGCGTATGTATCAAAGTAAATCTTTGATAGATACCCGAGAAAGTAGAAGTTCTAGATCCGATGGATCATTTCAAAGATAAATCTGGAAAACATTTCCACTTTGTAATTGCGTAGAATTGATTCTTGATTATTCAATAGCATATCGTAGAAACTTTGAAAGCGTTGTACTCTTTCATTATCAAATTATTGTGTTGCCTATAATACGAGAAGACTTGTTATTGATTAACGATTTGTTCAGCTATTTCAAAGTTGACCGAACTTTGGTTTCATTCTATCAAAATAGATAGTATGTTCCTATTGATTCGTATTCATTTATTGTATATCTTAACTTGAGGGGAAAACTTGTTGCTCACCCTTGCTATATATAAAACATTTAAGTTAGAATCGAAGAGGCCAGCGGATCGAAGAAGAACAAAGGCAAAGGCAAGATGCTAGAGTAGTATAATGAACAATATTATTATTATGTTGCATTGTCCTTTTTATATATCTAAGGGGTATTTCTGTAATGTTAAGGTAAGTGGACCTGGGACTTATGTATTAACAACATATGTTAATGACTTATGTATTCCTATTTATATATGAATGGGTAGTTAAATGGTATTATATTGTGGATCGTGAACACCAAACTCGAGGGTCGGGTAACTTGGGATTGGGGGGTGGTGCGAGGTTAGTATCAAAAGTTTGTAGTGACCAAGGTGTCACAAGTTGGTAGAAGAGCTATAGGTTATAAACCTTAAGTGGGGGGGAAACCCAGGATTAAAACCATCTGAGAGATAGAAAACTCATTTAGAGTTCTAAGTGAGGGATTAGAAGTGCATCAATAGTGAGATAAGTGGACACATAGTGTGAGAAGTTTGTACTAATGAAGTACTAATCAAGTTATTTAAAGCGATTGTAGGATTTACGGAGAAGATCAAATGAGTCTTGGAGATGCTAGCGGTACATTACACTAATGTCGGTAGTCGAGGTGCCGGTATGAAAGTGAATCAGTTGAGAAGGTGGGAGAAGATGAACCTATAGTCAATCTGGGGAGCGATCATGACGATTATCCCGAGATGTATCTAAGTGGAGATGAGGAGGTAGAGTCTGAGCCAACTAAGGTAGAGTTAAAGAATAAGACTAAAGTTGAAGAACAAGATCAACTAGCTGCAGAAGTTCAAGAACTCCGGAGTAAGGCATTTCTCTTGGAGGAACTGTGGAAGATAGAGCGAGCGTTACGCGAAATGACTGAAGAAAGGAACGAGCTCAAGGGGAAGGTAGAAAGGATGAAGGCAGAAGGTGGTCGATAGTCTGAAGGGACAATCAAGCAACAGAAAGACAAGAAAAAGATAAAGAAGGACAACGACAGCCCTAATTCTGAAAAGTCAAGCCCGAAGAAGAAGCAAGCATGTATCAAGTGTGGGAAAACTCGTGTGGGAGAATGCATGATGTGGAAGAATGTGTGCTTCAATTGTAAGCAGGAAGGACATATTTCTCTGCATTGTCCTAAGCCAAATTTGATGAAGTGTTTTTCATGTGGGCAAACGGGTCACGGATTCAACATGTGTCCCAATAAGAAGTAGACTGGAGAAGGGAGTGGACAGTAGATAGCTTAAGTTTGAGCGTTAGTAACTTTTGATAGAAGATTATGATATTAAGTGTTGTAATATCGAAAACGATGTGTGAACATATGTAAATATAAATATTTTTGTATGAATGTAATCTTTATTTTCTATATGAATATAAGATTAAGATTAATTTGTTTGTTCTTAAAACTCATACTTATGGTAAGTTAATGACTCATAATTATATGAAATGTTTTGAACCCCTCAGTGAATGGATGCAAAAGGTCTGACTAGGATAAGTTCATACACTAATATAATTGTGGCAAGTTCCTAAACTCATAAGTGTGGTAAGTTTGATGAACTGGGAATAACTATTTGTAAATGGAGAATTGCAACTTTTTGTGTAAAGTTGTGTCGTTAATCCTGATATGATTTAAAAAGGGATAGTAAATGTGTTAAGTACTATATGTACTATGTGTTATTTCAATAAATATGCGATTATGTGAGAAATATGTGTTGAATTCTAATTGTGTTAAGAATTTGTGTAAAGAAAGAGAATTAATATAAGATTTTTATTTAAATCAGATCATGCCGCCTAAACGACAAAATCGAAACCAACGAGAAGAACAGTCAGTGAATAATGAAGGAGGTCAAGTTGACCCAATGCAAAACTTTGCAAATATGATAGCCGAAGCTATGCAGAATAGAGCTCCAGCTGCAAGAGGAAGAGCAAAGAATTAGCCAGCCGATAGATTGGCTAACTTCAAAGACTTTAAAGCAGTAGGACCACCTGAATTCAAAGGGACCACAGATCTGATTGAAGCCCAAACTTGGGTGAAGGAGATGGAGAAAGCATTCGTCATTTCGCGAGTGGCAGAAGAGCAGAAGACAGCTTTTACGACATACTTAATGAAGGGAAAAGCCAATTACTGGTGGGAGACTAATCAGGCAAGAGATGGTACAGCGGTGGTGTTGTGGACAAGATTCAAGGAACTGTTCTTTGAGAACTACTTCTCGCCGAATATGCAATCTAGGATGGAAGTTAAATTTCTAGAATTGAAGCAGGAGAACATGTCGGTAATAGAATACGCTGCCAAATTCAATGAGTTGGCAAGATTTGCACCTCATCAGGTGGACACAGAGGCGAGAAAGGCGAGAAGATTCAAGAAAGGACTGAAGCCAGGGATATTTAACAAGGTAGCGGTATTGTAGATTAACACGTTCGCGGCCTTGATGGAGAAAGCGTTAATTACTGAAGGAGGGAGCGAAGCTGCGTCTCAATTTCATCAAGATAAGAAGAAGAAGATAAATGACGGAGGAAGCAGTGGAGGAAGTAATCCGAATAAGAGGAAATGGAGTGAGAATACCCAGTCGGGTAATAAAACAGAAGATAATAAGAAAGGAAGGGAGCCATGTTCGAATTGTGGGAAGAACCATGCTGGAATTTGCCTGAAGAAGAAGGGAGTCTGTAACGACCGAGAAATTCGGATCTTATTGTAAAATTATTTTATTAAATTAAATAATAATAAAATTTTATTCTATGTGTTATCAAGATGGTTGTCATTGTATAACCTATTCATGTTAGAATGTTGTAGTATTTGAGCTACGTGAACGAATTAAAGTGTTTGAATTTCTAAGACGAAAATAAAAGTTTTTCGAGAGATTTTCCAAAAAACACTATTCATCGATATTTGCTCGGGATATATTTTTGAATTTCCGAGAAATACGTAATGATGGAATAACAAGGTAAGATGGATTATGTAATAAAAATCTAGTTATAGAAAATGTAATATTTCGCTTACGGACTTAATTAATAAACGTTAAGGAAGGCGAAGTAGTAATGAATAAGTGATAATGGTATGATACCTTGGTATTGTACAAAGTAATGAAAACGAGTATAATACGAAGTATTATATGAGTTTGTATGAAGGATGAAATATCGTATATAAATTCTATATGAATTAGAATATGAAAATAATACATAAACTATATGTATTAAGTAATGCTAATGGACTTGCAAAGGTTGATTGAATTAATACAAGTCCAAGTGAATTAAAGGGAGAGGCCCAATTATTAATTAATGAACCAACTAGTGTTTATTAATGCAAAGCCCAAAAGGTTGATTTAATGTAAGCCCAAACTAGAACCCATGAGTTGTATGACCCATGGGGTAAACCATATCAATATGGTTAATATGTGGTGACCAAGTTAATGTAATGATCAAGTATTAGAAGTAATGACCAAGACTTAAGAGTAATGACCAAGTTAAATGAGTAATGACCAAGCATAGGATAAGTGTTGTGCTAGCCAAGTAATGAATAGTAAGGAGGTGGCTTAAGGAGGTGGGTTGATTTAATGACTAATCTACCCTAGATTTGCAATTTCTATAAATAGAGGAGGCATACAAGCCATTTTTTAGTTGTTCAAATAATCCAAAGATTATAAAGTGCTTAAGTGTTAGAGAGAATAATCTACAATAAGTCACTTCCATGGGTAAGAAGAAGAAGAAAGCTACCTTACCAAGAATTCAAAAGTAAGACTTCTTCTCCAATATCTTCTATCTCTACCATGATTGGTTGATAAGAAAAGATGGATTAAGAAACATGAATGATAAGAAGCAAGAACAATGTGTAAGTCATGAACTTAAGCCACATAAGTTGGAAATAAGTCATTTGAACTTATAAAAGTTATAAACTTATTATAATTTAACCTTGAATGTTAGTATGAAAATTATGAACTTGTAATGAGTTTATTAAGAGAAGTGATACAAGAACTTATATGATCATATGTATCATGTATACCTAAGTAAAGTGATATGTGAAGAACATGTAAAATATGATTATTAAGAAACTTTAATTGCCATAAGTCATGAATAATAAAATCTTAAGTAGTTTATAATTTGACAAGTTATAAGCTCATAAAGAATAAGTCAAAAATCCAACAATGAATATAGGTTGTTGTAATAAGTATGTTGAGATGTTCACATGATGAATGGAATTCATTTGTAATGTTGAACAAATCATAAGAATTAAGAATTGTCGGAATTTGCACGATTGGACGATAACCGTCGAATTCGTAAAATTCTCGGAATAGAAGTTAAATTTTGTGTTTGAACTCGGAACTAATGTTTTTCGATGGAGTCAAGTCATATTTTCCATTTAAGAGTTGCGGACTCAAAAATGACCGAATTCCGACTTAGAACGAAGAAACGAGCGTTGAACGTTCACGAACGTTTATCGTTTTCGTTAAAAATGAACCAATAGGTGAATTTTTAGCAAACGAAGTCAAATAGATAAAATTCTTGCATGAACGCGTAGATTACATAATTTGTGAACCGTAGAATTTTGAACGAGCCAATTCGGACTTATAACAAAGAAGTTAAGCGTCCGGGAAGTTCACAAAATTCAAAGACTGAATTTTTTTTCTGGTGCACAGAGTTGGCGCAGCGGCGCCAACCCTAGGCTAAATGAGTTCATTGCGATGCGTAATGATGTCCGAAAACACACTCGCAAGAGTTCGCCGCATGACGTGAACTATAGTATACTGATTTTGGCCAGTATGCATAGCCATGTATGATCTGAAAATCTTACAGAGTGTGGAGCCTTGTCATGACCCAATAAGTGTGGACTCGCGTCGCAGCGCCAGTCTCATAACAAGGATGGTAATGAATGTTTCTAAGTACAAAGAAAGGAAAGCTAATTGATTTAAAAGTAAACACAACTTAAGGAATGTAATGTAACATTGTTTAAACTTTGTTAAACCTTAAGGATGTTGTATAAAGGTTGAGATAACCTAGTCGAATATAAATGCAAGGATAATGATAAACCGGAACAGATAATAACTAAATATAATACACAATTAGATTGAGATGAAGGTGTGAAATAGTCATATACATACTTGATTATATGTGACCTAATGTAAGGCCTTATGTGATCATGTATTGTAGAGACTTGAAAGACTTGAACATAAAGTTAATATACCGTAGCAGATGCTAAAGGCAAGTATTCTAACTCTTGTCTCAGTTCAATCTGAACAAGTTTTGAAGTTCATGTATTCTTTCGCATGAATTGAAGTATGTTGAAGTTAAAGCCAATTCCTTTGGCTAGACTTGATGTATTGATAATCTAATCATTTATTATCAAATGTTGCTATCTTTTGTCAACTACTTGATATGGTTTTCAAAAGAAGATTGAAATGTTAAACAAATGTTTTGTTTCAGAAAGCAGCGAGCACGTGAGGTTGCCAAATGCTTAAACGTGAATACGTTTAATGGATGTAATGTTGATCAATATAGAGTACAGTAGGCCGATCACCTAGATGTGCTCATAAGTAATATCGGGCTTACAGACTTGCTTCTGGGTTGTCCTTTTCTAATAAAGAATGAATACTCGAGGTCTTTTGGCCGAGGAGTAGATATTTCTTGAATATTGTTATTATTGTGAAACATTTTGAAAGAAAGATGAAGTGCTATTTTGTATTATCAATAGTACTTCATGACTATTGTTCAGTTATTGAAGATATACGATTCGTATGTGTCAAGCATGTTGTTATAAAATTGTTATACTTGCTGAGCTAGTTATGCTCACTCTTGCTTGAACCATACGAATGCAGCTAAGACTGAACGTCCCGAAGGATCGAAAAGGGATAAAGGAAAAGCTAAGCGTGATTGTTAAGTTTGTCTTGTAATAAATATAGGTCTATTGTTGTAATGTAACTGATATTATGACAAAGAACCTTTGTAATGGGAATAGAACCTGGGAAATGTAAATATTACTTTAAATATATAGAAGTTATGTTCGTTCTTTGAGATCTTTCAATTGAATGAATGTAGGAATGTTGTAACAGTATAGCACCATATGTCGGGTTGGAAGATACCCGGATTTGGGGGCGCTACAGAGTCTGTTACAATTGCGGGCAAGAGGGGCACATGTCGCCCAATTGCCCCAATCCGAAGAAAATTCAAGGTTGTTTTGCATGCGGATCGACTAATCATTTGGTTTGGAACTGTCCGAAGAAGAATGCGGAGAAAGAAAGTGGCAACAAAGGATCCGGCGGTGGAACATTAGCGATTCGAGGACACGCGGCCAGGGAAGACCAACGGCCGATACATTCAACATGATGACGAAGATGAGGGGGGGTCAGGAGGAGGCAAAAGAGGTAATGATTTCGCTTAATACTTAAAATTACGCGAGTAATATGAGTCAGATATTTCTGTGAACTGTTTTCTTTTATAGATTCAAGTCACGTGTTAGAATTTGAAACAAAAATTAATATTGTGTTGATAAAAATGAATTGATGATACAACTTTAAAAGATTGTAGAGAATAAGAAAGTGGTGATTCCGAGGACCGAATCCTTTTAAGGAGGGGTGAATGTGATAACCCGGGATTTCAAATAATCCAAATTTCACGAATAAATTTTTTTTTATTTAATATTAATATTGATTATTAATTTTGTGACAATTTTCTGGGATACGAGTCTCGAGAAGGTCAATTTGTGTATTGACTAATAAATTTAGAGTACAGTTGTGTTTAACAAGATTAGAAACCCTAATCCTAATTTCTGGAAAAGGGATTCAATAGAAAATATAATTAAAATAATTATATTGATGAGTACGCGTGTGTATCGTTTAGAATTTTTGATCAATGATTGATCAGGATAAGGTTTAAAATTATAAACCCTAATAAGAGATTAAAAACCCTAATCTCAGGATTAGAAACTCTAATGTACCGTTAGAAACCCTAATCAAAAGTCGGGAAATCCTAATTTCATATTCGGGAATCCTAAAACCCTAATTAGGAAACCCTAATCCTAATTGGGAAGCCTAATGTGTGTATTAAAATTTAATATGATTAGAAAACCCTAATTATATTTTAGTTATTTTAATTTCTATTTTACAAACCCTAATTATAATTTAAATTTTTTAATTTTTCTAATTAAAACCCTAATTTCATATTCGGGATTTCTAAACCCTAATTAGGCAACCCTAATCCTTATTGGAAGGCCTAATATATTTATTAAACGTTGATATGATTAGGAAAACCTAATTTTAGTTTCAAAATTTTAATTTTCTAAATTAATACCCTAATTTAGAAAACCCTAGAAAGTTAGTGATTTAAAACCTAAGGGTTAGAACCTTAGGGTTAAACCCTAAGGGTAATGACAAATTCCAAGTATGCCATTAAAAATAAAATAAAAATGAACAAAATACCCTTTTTCATTTCTTTATTTGGTAACTTGTAATTTTTGTCAAGACCTTTAGTTGTTGAACAACTATGTTAACTTTGTGAAACAATATATCAGCCTCCAGCCGAATTTAATCAGATCCAAGCAACATATAAGCATTATATAAGAGATTTAGAGAGAGAAAGTTCATAAAAAGCTAGCCATTTTGCTCCATGCTCTCACCAACTCTCTCTCTCCTAAACCAACGAAATACATTAGTATATCGGCCCCAGAAAAAAATTACTAGATCAAACAATAACAGATTGGAGAGCATAGATCAAGAATTGGAACAAGAAGGTATAAACCCTAAAATCTAATTTGATCATGTATGCTTAGAAAACTTTTGTATTTTTGTGTTTAGAATCTTGCTAATGGATGTTTGATGTTGATCTATGATGATCAAACATATATCCATAGCATCAAAATACCTCCAAATCGATTTTTACCAAAACTGCCAAGAACATGGTATGTGGTCTGACAACCGAATGTCAGTGGCCACAGATCATGGCTCGTTTAAGATATTTGTTGTTTTAAAGTTTTTATTGGTAGCTTGTTATGTTGTCTTCAATCTGGAAGTGGAATCACAGTGATTGAATGGCTAGATTTCATTTTATAATCGGTCAAAGTCGATTGACCGACATTGACCGGGCCAAATCTGGGTAACCCAGAAAGGATAAAGCAGTGTTTGACAACTATTTGAACGGTCCATATATGTCAGGTTGTTTGTTGTTTGTTGATGTTGTTGAATACATGTTATAGCCTGCTAGATGTAGTATAAATATGTGCCTTAAAACCTGTTAAACAACATTTGTGTTGGATTTAAGAGATGGTCAAAGTAGCCATCCTAGACTGATTTTGAGTTTTTGGAAATTCCAGAAAACCATAAGAACAGGACGTCTGACATACTTTGTCCGTATGATTTCTGGTGATCCTGTTGATGATAAATTGATATATTGATTTAGTGATGTTCCTTTACATAAGGAGTACATATTTGAGCCAATAGATCATATGAACCATGATCAGAACACTTAGTTAATCGAGCTGAAATATAGCCACTCGAACTGCCTAGGTTTCTGGAAAACCCAGGTGACGTCTGACATCATGTTTAATTGCTCAGATCGTCATGTTATATTGTGTTATGACTTAGATGATGGTTGGTTGTTGTAGTATTACAATCCAGCTACACGATCCATGAACAAACAAGCCCAGAAACATCTTTGGTTGAGAATTAAAGCCGATCAAAGTTGACCTCTTGATACTGTCGACTGTTAGTGTTCTTGAGCTCAAGAACACCAACAGCGACGATTACTGTCGCTAAAGGCCGTTAGCGACGGTCTTATTATTTTCTAATTTCTGAATATTCCGGAAATTATTTAAAATTAGAAATAAATTATAAAAATTACTAAAAATGGTTTTAAAAATCATTTTAAATTCTGAAAAATAACTTTTACTTATTTGAGACATTTTTCTTTAATAATTATAATTATTTGAATAAAATGATATTTAATTTATTTAATTTGTATATTAAATAAATTAGAGAAAAATAATTTAATATTATGAAAAATCATTTGAAATAAGAATAATGTATTTAAAAATATTTGAGATTATAAAATATTATTTTTAATATTTTGGGGAAATTTTCATTAATAAATTAATATTAATGATATTAGATTTATTTAATTTTTAAATTAAATAAATAGGTTAAAAATGATTTTATTAATTTTAAAATCATTTTAAATAAGAATAAAGTGTTAGAAAATATTTTGAATTATAAAATATAATTTTCAATATTTTTGGAGAATTCTCATTAATAAATTAATATTAATGATAAAAGATTTATTTAATTAAAATAATAAATAAATAAATTAAAAATGATTTTATTAATTTAAAATGAGAAAAATGAATTAAAAATATTTTAAGTGATAATTAATGACTTTTAATATTTGGACAATAATTTCTTTAATATTTAGATATTAATGGTGATGATTTAAAAATGATTTAAATTATTTTAAAAATCATTTAAGTAGAATATTGTTGATTTAAAAATATTTTAAGTTTTTAATAATAACTTTAATATTTTGACAAGCATAATATTAATATTTTTATATTATTAAATATTAATGATAATAAGATTATTTGATAATTAAATCAATTAAAAATGATTTCGATGTTTGAAAAATTATTATAAATTATAATAATTATTTATAAATTATTAAAAACTTTCAAAAAATATTAGAAACGATATTTGACTTATCTAAAATAATATTGAAGCTTAAAGACCAAGTTTAATTGACAATAACTGTGTTAGTTATTTTGACAGGTGACGTAAACAGAGAATGGAAGAAATCCAACTGAATGAAATAGTTAAACTTGATACGTGTTTATATAGGTTATAAACACTAATGTGACCATGTGGTAATGTGCATAGGAGAAGTTTGATTATAAATTATAGTATTGTGTGTTTTGAATTATTGTGCTAATTATGAGACCGAAATTATTGGTTATAGGTCTTACGAACGCAGATAAGTTTATTGTGTAACAGTAATCAATGCGGAAAGCAAGTTTCCTAACTCAACCTTGAGTTATATTCATTCAATCATTATAATGGTTAATTATTGCTAATTATACCATGTCCAGGGAATTTATTGTTGATTATTCGCAATTAGTGCATGATTAATAATTCAAATTGAATTACTAATTCGAAGAATATACATTTGTAGAATAACTGTTGTTGGATATTCATATTCGTAGAAGATAGAATTGACAGTACATATAATTCATGTTTATTGTCAAATTATGTTAAGAAATGTCTTAGCTAATTATTCTGGCTAGACGAACATTTGTTAGAACTTGATAGATTCGAGAAGAGAATTCAATTGTTATTGATAGATCGATACCAATTATTTCGACTAGATCGATAAGTAAATAGAAATTGAAATCATTAAATTTTGTTGTTAAATCAAATCTTGATTCTGAGACTGAGAAGAACAACCTTTTATATAAAGGAAACATTTTTAAGTCGTATATTCGACCATTGCGCGCGACCTAAGTATTATGCATAATATAGGGTACAAAGAGTTGGCCGACTCTAAGTACTTGTAGAGGGGTATGATTTAATCTTTATAGTTATCTGATACTCCTGCTTATGTATCAAAGTAAATCTTTGATAGATACCCGAGAAAGTAGAAGTTCTAGATCCAATGGATCACTCAAAATAAATCTGGAAAACATTTCCACTTTGTAATTGCGTAGAATTGATTCTTGATTATTCAATAGAATATCATAGAAACTTTGAAAGTGTTGTACTGTTTCATTATCAAATTATTGCATTGCCTAGAATACGAGAAGACTTGTTATTGATTAACGATTTGTTCAGCTATTTCAAAGTTGACTGAACTTTGGTTTCATTCTATCAAAATAGATAGTCTGTTCCTATTGATTTGTATTCATTTATTGTATGTCTTAACTTGCGGGGCAAACTTGTTGCTCACCCTTGCTATATATAAAACATTTCAGTTAGAATCGAAGAGGCCAGCGGATCGAAGAAGAACAAAGAAAAAGCAAGATGCTGGAGTAGTATAATGAACAATATTATTATTATGTTGTATTGTATTGTAAACCCTTTTTGTATATCTAAGGGGTATTTCTATAATGTTAAGGTTAGTGGACCTGGGATTTATGTATTAACAACATATGTTAATGACTTATGTATTCCTATTTATATATGAATGGGTAGTTAAATGGTATTATATTGTGGATCGTTAACACCAAACTCGGGGGTCAGGTAACCCGGATTTGGGGGTGTCACACCTATTTTTTCAGGGCTTATGATCTTGATGTATTTTGAATTCCTCCTTGATGGATGGACATTGAGTTATCTCTGGATATTTCAGAATGGATTGTTGATCTGTTTGTGTATTCCCTACCATCTTTTTGGTGTCCGTGGACTGGTTTCTGTATGGAAATGTGGAGAGGGGTGTGGCTTTTCCTCTCTAAGATTGACCGCACCACAGATGGTCTCCAGTACTCCTATTTAGGAGGAGCCTAGTTAATTCCATCTCTTATGGATAGGTATTGTTCTTTGAGGCACAACCACAGCTTAGATGATCGCTGAATCTCCTACTTATGAGGAGTTCAGGTAATTCCATCCCTTTGGTCTGAAGCCGATGAAATGTAGTGGATTGAAGGATGATCCCAATACCAGATGACAAGTCTTTGTGTTTTGGTAGGGGGTGAGACCGAACTATGAATGGCTACCTACGTACTCCTGTTGAAGAGGAGATCAGGTCTGCGTAGTTCGAACCTGGTATAAGAGGTTCAACGATGTATGTGGCAGAAAAGGTGTAAGAATGTTTTTATTTTTTTGTAATGAGAAGGGTGTAGATATGTTTTTATTTTATTGCGATGAGAATGGTGTATAAGTGTTTTTGTGGTTTTTGGTTTTATTGCGACCGGGCCATATAAAATGGTTGCCTACGTACTCCCGGGTATCGGGGAGATCAGGTCGACGTAGTTCGCCCCTCAGGACGATTTGTAGCCGATGCCAAGTTTGATCCTATGTGGAGGACAAACTACGGGGGGAAGAAAGTTTGATCCTAAGTTCAGGATAAACAGCAGGTGTGAAAAAGTTTGATCCCATGTTTGGGACAAACTGCAAGTGTGAAAGGTTCAATCCCTAGTGGGATAACCGAAGTTGTATGAATGGAGTGAAGTCAGGTTGCTGGCTTGAAGAGTATCTTTCCCTGAGGGGCAAAGTGTGAAAAAGAGTTATATGTAGTGAAGGGTTAAAGAACCGGAATCACTGGTGATCTGATGATCCAATACCAGGATGTTTTCTTGATGGTAACCTCAGATATAGTACCATTTCACGGTGTCCAAGTTGATGAGTTGTGGAAATTCATCGCCGTCCATTTCTTGTAATCTGAGAGCGCCTCCTATCAATACCACTTTTAACAACAAATGGGCCTTCCCAATTTGGAGCAAATTTTCCTTTGGACTGATCTTGGTTGTCCATGATCTTCTTTAAAACCAAGTCATGTTGTTTAAACTTCCATAGCCGGACTTTTCTATTGTAGGATCTGGCAATCCTTTGTTGATATAACTGACCGTGGAAGATAGTCGTGATTTGCCTTTCGTCTATTAGAGAAAATTGGTGATACCTGTCTTATACCCATTGGTCTTCATCTAGCTGAGCGTCTATCAACACTCTAAGGGATTCCATTTCCACTTTTACGGGTAGCACTGCTTCCATCCCATAGGTTAATGCGTAGGGGGTTGCCCCAGTGGAAGTGCGCATTGATGTTCGGTAGGATAACAGAGTAAAAGGCAATAATTCAGGCCATCCTTTGTGGTTGGCAAACATCTTTTGCATGATCTTCTTGATGTTTTTTTTAGCCGCTTCAACAGCATCATTCATCTTTGGACAGTAGATGACGGAGTTAAGGTGTTTGATATGGAACTTGCTGCACAAATCCTCCATCATTTTGTTGTTAAGGTTCTTAGCATTATCTGACACAATTACCTCTGGTTGTCCATATCAACAGATGACATTGTTTCTGATAAAATCAATGATGACTTCTTTGGTAACCCTGGGGAAGGAGGCTGCTTCTACCCATTTGGTGAAGTAGTCGATCATGGTGAATATAAAGTGATGCCCATTACTGGCTTTGGGATTGATGGGCCCGATCACGTCCATTCCCTACATTGAGAAGGGTCAGGGCGAACTAATATTGTGGAGTTCCCTTGGAGGGGCGTGGATGGCATTTCCATAAATTTGGCATTGATAGCACCTCTTGACGGGATCATCACAATCAACCTTGAGGGTAAGCCAGTAATGTCCTATCCTTAGGATCTTCTTAACAAGTAGGGGGCCGCTCATGTGTGGGCCACATACTCCACCATGGACCTCATCCATGAGCCTCCGTGCTTGGTCCTTGTCCAGACATCTGAGGAGACCTAATCCTACATCTCTTTTGTAGAGTGCATCTCCACTCAGGTAGAATTTCATAGCAAGTCGATGGATCTGCCTTTTCTCAGTCGGGCTCGCCTTAGTGGGTGTAGATCCATCTTGTAAGTACTCCTTGATATGCTGATACCAAGGGTGCTGGATGGGAGGTAGCTCATCCGATACTTCTCCAACATAGTTCCCATAGGCTGGTGCCTTTTGTAGGGCAAATGTGATGCTCGGCATGTGTTCCTTGTTGAGTATTTGAATCAAGGAGGCCAAAGTTGCTAGTACATCTTCAAAGTCATTCCTGCTATGGGGAATGTGTAGAAAGGAGATCTCTTTGAACTCCAAAGCCATCTGTAAAACCTACTGATGGTAAGGCAGCAAGTGTAGACCTTTAGTTTGATAGATTCCCATGGATTGTCTGATTACCAACTCCAAATCCCCAAAGACAGTTAACCGCCTGATGCCCATTAAATGGGCAAGTTTTAGCCCATGGAGATGACCTTCATACTCGGTGTGTTGTTGGTGCCGACAAACTATAATTGACATCGACGGATATCTGCTTCCCCCGTCTGGGATACTAAAAGCGCCCAGCTCAGAGCCTTCCATATTAACAGCTCCATCGAAATACATTTTCCATGTACGACATGTATCGTACTGATGATGTTGCTGAATTATCATTACCCCTTCATCGGGGAAGTATGTTTCTAAGGGTTTAAAGTCCCCTGAAGGTGCGGCAGCCAGTTGATTCATAATTCCTTGATCTTTGATGGATTTTTTGCATCACGTAGATGATGTCAAATTGTTGTTGGATCAGCTGCCATCTGGACAGCCGACAATTTAACATGGGTTTACTAAACACATACTTGAGAGGATCCACTCGGGATATGAGATGGGTTGTGTGACCATGGAGGTAATGTTGTAACCTCATGGAAGCCCATGCTAAAGCACAACAAGTCTTCTCAATCAAAGTTTACTTGTGTTCACTGTTGCTGAATCTTTTGCCGAGGTAGTGGATAGCTCATTCTCGGCCTCTATCGTCTTTCTGTCCCAGCATGCAACCCATGGCATTGTTACTTATGGACAGGTACATGAATAGGGGAACATCATCCCTAAGAGGTACCAAAATGGGATCTTTTACTAGCTGCTCCTTGATTGTAAGGAAGGCCTTCTGGCACTCATCATCCCATTTCATGGAGTAGTTCTTCCGTAACAGCTTGAAGATGGGCTCAAAGGTTGCCATAAGTTGAGAAATAAACCTGCTAATGAAGTTGATTCTTCCCAAAAATCCTCGTATCTCCTTCTCTGTCCGAGGAATGGGCATTTCAATGATTGCCTGGATTTTGGTGGGATCCAGCTCAATCCCTTTGTGGCTGACTAAGAATCCTAGCAACTTGCCTAATTTAACGCCAAAGGCTAACTTGGCTGGATTCAACTTCAAGTTGTACTTGCACAACCTGTTAAAAAGCTTTCTGAGATGGTCTAAGGGGTCTTCTTCCCTTCAGGATTTGACAATGATGTCATCCACATAGATCTCTATCTCCTTATACATTAAGTAATGGAAAAGAGCCATTATAGCTCGTTGATAGGTGGCTCCGGCATTGATGAGGCCGAAAGACAACCGTTTATAGCAAAAGGTTCCCCAAGGCATGATGAAAGCAGTTTTCTCGCGATCTTCCTCAGCAACCATAATCTAGTGGTATCCTGCGAAGCAATCCGCAAAGGAGTACATGTCGTATTGAGCAGTATTATCAATGATCATGTGGATAAATGGCACGGGAAAGCTATCTTTAAGGCAAGCTTTATTTAGATCCCGGTAATCCACGCAAACGCGCACCTTTCCTCCAAGTTTAGGTATGGGAACTATGTTGGATATCCACTCAGGATATGTGGACACCATGATAATGCCAGCTTGAAATTGTTTCACAATTTCCTCTTTAACCTTCAAACTCCACTCAGGTTTCAATCGCCTGAGCTTTTGCTTGACTGGCTTGAATCCTTCTTTAATGGGAAGGCGGTAAAGGACAATGTCAGTGGACAAACCCACCATGTCTTCATGTGACCATGCAAACACATCCTGGAATTGGGTTAGTAGTGTAACCATGTCATTCATCTAGTTTGGAGTGAGGTCTGAACCAATCTGAATTAACTTAGGGCTTTCTAAGGTTCCGAGATTAAAAGAAGTGGTTTGATCAAGATTGGGTTTAGGTTTGTCTTCGACCCATTCTTTGATCTCCTGAGGCACCTCAATGTCCTCTTGTATTTCCATCAAGGCTGAGTCCAACTTTTCATCAAAGTTACAATCCTTGGGGAGAAGAGGCACCTTATCAGCAAGTACAGGCACATCTAAATTTAGAGTCCTGAAACAAAATATAATTTCACTTAATATATGAAATCGTTTAATCATACAAAGTGTTAGCATGTACTGACAAAACAACTGCTAATACTATACAGAAAAGTAAGCAGTTAATGTTATCTATAGGGCAGAAGGAGTTTATGCCCGTTTTACCCTTGTCGATCAATGAAATGAGTGCTGCTCCAATTGTCGAGGACAAAGTCCTGGTGTACTGCAGTGATGGAGGGGTTGTCATTGTCCTCCTTCTCCCGAATGATGACAATTACATTTGGGCAATCATCGTCTAGGGTGTATCTGTTTGTATGCTCATCATGAACAATGATGCGGATGTTGGACATCATCCTGGCGATGTCCTGCTTACGTCTTCGTTCCTCTTCTTCCACTTTGGGATCAGGAACAAGGACCTCTTTTCCCTTGACCGGTATAGGCTTGGGAAATAACATAGCCATTACATTGGCTGGCACCTTTACCAGAGATTGTGCGGGCTTAGGATTTGCAAGTAGAGATAATCGTCGTGCGACTGAAAATGAAGGAATTTGATGATGCTTATGAGGATTCATGTGACTAAAACTAGCAGAATAGCCTAGTCCAGCTGTCCCAGTTTGACTGGACATTCGAATCGGGTGCTTAATACCCTGATGATCTTTACCCAGCCCTCGTCCAGGCCGATGACCTAATGACATCATTTCTTAAGTAGCTGCCATCACTTCGGCGGAAATCTTGGGTGTGAGAGGCCAAAAACTTGTTGGGTAAAATCTAGTTATGCACAACACGCAAGTATACATGGTCAACAAGTAATAAAGTGAAAGTAGAGTATCGTTCCCACGAGGAATTGTTTAATAAAAATCACCAAGTACTAACCCGTAACCAACTCAATCTTATTTAAACGAATGGATTTCAATTTATAAGTAAACTAATTCTAATTACCACTAGTTAAATTAAGATTACGGAGATTTAAAATCACAACTTCACTTATTGCTTCATTTAAGTTAACACACTTCTCATCAATTATTCTCTATCCTGAATTGTTAATAAAAAACACTAAAGCAGATAAAACCACCTCTCGATGCATAATACCCATACTCACTTAAATCCACATATGATAGAATTAAGCAAGACACCCTAATTAACTAATCCACTATATCTCTATGTGAATTACAATTAAAAAGGATTTAAAGCACAAGTTCTCTATAAGATTACATATGGAGTAAAGGCATATCTCTATCCTAATCACAAATCATGAATTACATCTATGCAGAAATCACAAACACATGTTATCATGATCAGATCTAAATCTATACTTCATCTCTCGAGTTCATATAGATTATCACTGTAACTGTTAGCTATGCAATTAAACAATTAAGTTCAAATCACAATAGACAATCCTCACAATAGAACATAATAATTGATAGCTAAGCATATTAAAATAAACTACATAATAAGATCCATTGTAATCTCAAACAAAGAATTAGTTCATGATTATTGAATTAAAACTAAGAATCCACAATTGAATAAACAATAAAAGACAAAGATAGAAGAAGATGAGAAGATAGAATCTATTGTATGTAGATTTGAAGCTCCCTCCTTGCTCCTACTTTAAATCTTCAATGGTCTCCAAGTTGCTTCATTCTCCAAATCTCATAAGAACCAGTGTTTTCTCCTATTCTACTATAATCTAATCTAATGGAATCTTTTTTATCCCTTATCTTCGTTAGTTGCTTTTCGTTATCCCTCATTCGTTGTTTGTTGAGCAATATATATCTAACATAAAGTCTCCTCGAAATCTCATGCTATACAGAGTCCATATGATATCCCCAGTCCTTAAGTCCACCTTCCAGCAGAGTTCAAATCAAAACAGATCGCCCAGATTGGGACCCGCTTACTCGGTGGGGTGTTAGTTTAATTAGCTCCGCTTTACGAAAGCATATGTAATTGACTTTTGATGTTGCTTGTATCACGTTTGCTTCCAAAAATGCTCCAAATGACCTCCTTTCCTCAATACTTGTCACAACAACCACCTTGCACATAAGAGAACATGAAACAAGTAAAAACGAACATGAACACAAGAAAGTAACAACGAATTAAGCTTGAAATGGACATTGATTCGTGGATATAAAATCCACTTATCAGTGGGGTCCCAATAGCATGGTATTGAGTGTTGCTCACCTCCAGGGCATGAAAACTAATCGGCTCAACTTCTGAATTGAAGTTGATGAGTGGTATGTCACTGTGTTTAAGACATTTCGGTTCAGCGTTAATTGTGACTAGGCTATCATTAATGATGTATTTAATTTGCTGATGAAGAGTGGAGGGGACGGCCCCCGCCATATGAATCCACGGTCTTCCCAATAGCAGGTTATATCCTAAATCTATCTTGAGCACGTGAAAAGATACGTAGAATATATGGGGACCAATCTCAATTGGTAGTTCAATCTCTTCGACTGCATTTCGGTGGGATCCGTTAAAAGCTTTAATAACCGTATGGCTGCTTCGGATCCGTTTGAGATTGACGTTCATCTTCAGCAAGGTAGCATAAGGACAGATATTCAGAGACGAACCTCCATCTATCAACACTCCAACTAACATGTATCCGGAGGACAAAACCACAATGTGCAACGGCTTGCAATGACCGGTCCCTTCGGGCGGTATGTCATCATTAGTGAAAGATATCACATTGTTGTTAAAATGTGATCAACCAAATGTTGAAATTTTTCCACATCCATTGATTTCGGCAAATAGGCTTCTTCCAAAACCTTTAGTAAGATCTTCTTGTGATCCTCGGAAGAGAAAACCAAGTCCAGTATTGAAATTTGGTGTGGAGCTTCTCTTAAGCTTAAAACCACCTTGGCTTCATTATGGCCCGTAGTACGGAGGAATTTTTCAATCTTCTCCATGGGAACATGATAAGTGGATTTTATATACACGAATCGATATTCATTTCAAGTTTAAATTCGTAGTTATCTTCATGTTTTGTGTTCGTTTTTACTCTTTTTACGTTATTTTATGTGTAGGGTGGTCATGGATGCAAGTAGTGAGGAAAGGCGGTCTTTTTGGAGAAAAAGTGGAAAAATTTTGAAGAAAGAAAAATTGGAAGTCAGTGGCCATGCCTGAAATAAGGCGAACTGTTTAGTTTTTGCACTTCGCTTGTATGGGGTCCCGATTCTCAAGAATCGTCTCTGTTACATTTTGACTTTCTGCAAGAGCTCGGTTTCTTGGACTTTAATGATGTGCATGAACTCTACAAAATGGGATCTCGGCCAGAAGAGAAGAGAGCTTGCTATTACGTAAAAAAATAATAATCTTACAACACGTAGAGCATAATTCGAGAGCAATTTCTAGGATTGAAGAACAAACGTTGGAGGAGTAATTTTCAAAGATTGTCACGACGGTTACGAATCAAGGCTACGTGAAGGGGTTTTCATTATTCTTCTTCTCTTTAGTCTTATTTGTAATTGGAAGGATGTTTTCAACAAATTATTTAGTTTTTAATTCATTCGTTATGAACTAATTTACTTAGTAGACTTGTGATGGATCTTTGGGCGAAACGATGATTCTATAACTTTGATTTCCAATTCAAGAATATATTTTCAGTTTATCTATGTTAATTTGAGTGTGAATTTATGAATTTCCTGATCAACAGTTCTTTGTGGATTTGAAAGGAATCGAGAGAGGAGATTCGAATCTAGACCTAGTTAATATAGCATGTGTCATTAATTTTGTCGATAGCGGATTTTTGATTATTGTTAAGGTAGAGATATGCTTGACATCACATGTAATCATATAGAGAGCTTAAACTTCAACCTTCTTTAATTGCAGTTCACATAGAGATATATTGAGTTGGTTAATTTAGGTGTTTAACGGATTTCTATCTTAATTGTGGATTGATGTTAATACGGTATTAGTGCATCGAGAGGTGGCTCTTACTACGTTCGTGTTCTTGATTAATAAATTGGGATATTAAATTGAGTTGGAATAAAGGTTTGAAAATCAGAGTGAAGCTCAGGGTGAAATCATAAGTCTAATTCTCCATTAATTGTTTGAAATTCCAGATTTTGATATTGGTGTGTGATATTTTACTTATTTATTAATTTAGTTTTTTTTATATAGATATAAAACCATTGAATTGATTAGTTTAATAAAATTAGGATTAATAAAAAATTGATAATTGTGAAGTTAGAATTTTTGCTAAGTTATCTTCGTGGGAACGATACTTTATTCACTACTATATTACTTGTTGACCACGTACACTTGCGTGTTTTTGCGCGTATTAATTTTACCCAACAAGTTTTTGGGCGGCGCATTCACGGGGACAATTTAATTTAGATTTTAATATTTTTTACGATATCAGTTTAATTAGTCCAGTTTTACTTAAACATTTTTATTTTGTTTTCTCTATTTCAGGTTTTCGACATTGGTTTATACAAACACGATCTAAACATCCAGACTTGCTTCCTTTTGAGGACGACATTGACAGACGATTTCAAAAGTTGAGTAAGTGGATTGAGGAAACGAGGAACGAATTCAAAAATTCTGATAAGGAAGGAACGATGGCTGCCGAAGACCAGAAAGCGTTGAGGGATTTTGCCACACCTAGGGTGACTGATCTACAGTCGAGCATTACTAGGCCTGCAATAGCTGCGAACGCTTTTGAAATTAAGCCTGGGACCATTCAAATGATGCAGAACTCATGTCAGTTTGGCGGAATGGCAAATGATGATCCGAATGAGCATTTAATCAGTTTTCTAGAAATGTGCGACACGTTCAAGTATAATGGGGTGTCGGATGAGGCAGTAAGACTTCGCTTGTTCCCATTCACTTTATGGGACAAGGTGAAGAGTTGGTTACATTCTTTACCGCTGGGTTCGATCACTACGTGGGAGGATTTGGCTCCAAAATTTCTTGCCAAATTTTTCCCACCAGCGAAGACTGCGAAAATGAGGAATGACGTCACAATGTTTGAGCAGCAGAATGGGGAGTCACTATATAAGGCATGGGAGAGATACAAGGAATTACTCAGAAAGTGCCCACATCATGGATTGCCCAAATGGTTACAAATGAACACCTTCTATAACGGGCTACATGGAAATGTCGAACCAAAGATTGATGCGCATCGAGAACATGTGCATTCAAGGCTAAGATTTACGAGGACGCATACAATTTGATAGAAACAATGGCGGCAAATAACTACCAGTGGCCTACAGCAAGAATGACACAGGCAAAGGCGGCTGGGATCTTGGAATTAGATGGAGTAATAGCTATACAAGCACAGCTTTCTGCACTATCCATGAAGTTTGATACGATGAATGAGAGGGTAAATGTGACGCCCCCAAAATTAGGTATACATCACCCATCTTGGGTCGTCACATACATGGTACAAAATTCAAATACAACTTACTAATACAACTGTCGTGTACAATACGACAAAACATAACTGTGAGTTTGAATACAATTATTGTCTACTAGAGATTATACAAACTCAAAAGGAGTCCTCATTACAATTATTAACACACTATTTCACAGAATAGTGAGGACTACTAATGCTATCCTCTGGACCGTCATTCCGTTCCCCGACTAGTCCTTGCTATGTTCTCATTTCAAGAGAAAACAGTGAAAGAATGGGTGAGCTCAACTAGCCTAGTAAGAAATATTATGACTAAGATAATGCCAGAATAAATTATCGTTAGCCTTCAATAAGATTGTTAAACCGATAAAATATAACAACATCAAGTTTAGCTGCAATGAACAAGCAATCCATTAAAAAAGTCAAGTAGAGAATAAAATCTACTATCTTTTATGATTTAAAAGGTTTTTCATGACTTTTATCACTGGGACTCAGCTTAATAAATAATCCACATCATTGAATCACCCATGCACTACGGCCAAGGATATTCTTTAGTATCACGACCACAAATTATCCATGCACTACAGCCAAGGACATTCATGTAATCATTAATGGTCATGATCATGCCAACAACTATCCATCAATGCACTACGGGCCAATGATAACTTTTACCACATCACTTGTAACATTACGATCATGATTACACCGAATAATCCCTGGTCATAATCATACCAAGTCCATCTATGCACCACAAAGCCATGAGATGACTTTCAACATAATATAAACATGAGGATGATGACAATGATATAAGAATTTAATAAAACAAGTTCAAGAATTAATTTATCCGAAACTAATAATGTCCAAATTGTCAACATGATCATTGCTTTGTAGAGTAAAATTCAAAAATGATCGGAAGAATATTTCCATGAAAAGATACTTTAGATGAAGCGCAAATATCAAGGATATTCTACTAATTTCATGGAGTATAGAAGTCAAAACTTTAACCAACCGAGTATAATAAAGAATGGAATAACAAAAGAAATCACCATGCACGCAGACTTCGCATGACGAGTTATTCCAAGCAGAATAATAATAACGGAACCAGTCGAGGCAAAATTTGTGCGGCAGGATGTTCCAACAGAATAATAAAAAAGACTTTTAACCAGTGTAAAACATATATAGACAGGATGTTCTAACAGAATAATAATAAAGAGCGGAACCGGTCGGTGTAAAAACATGCGAACAGGATGTTCCAACAGAATAATAATAAAGAGCGGAACCGTGTCAGGTGTAAAACACATGCATGTGATGTTCCAATGTAATAATAGAAGAATGTCACCAAGTATAGGGTAAAGCTAGCGTATCTGAGTTATTCCAATGAATAATAAGTAATGGAATAACAGCAGTTCTCTTCATGAATAAGAAAGAATAACACCCCTTACATTAGTAGGAGATGAATACTGCGCAGAGTGTAGTAACGAGAATACTCTTCTTCTTTCTCTTATTCTCTCTATACTTTCTCTCTCTATAGCTTGAATGAATTCGTGAAAATAATGAAGCACTAGGCCTCTATTTATAGAAGATTTCTAGCTTAGCACTTGAAATGTGAAAAGGTAAGTGGCTTGGCGATTTGGTGATGTGAAAAGAAAAGTGGTTTGACGCCTGTAATGTGAAACACCAAGTGGTTTGATGCCTGTAATGTGAAACGACAATTGGTTCGACGCCTGTAATATGAAACGGCAAGTGGTTTGACGTCTGGTAAAGGTAATTACTATTGACGAAGGTAATTACTATTGACGAAGGTAATTACTATTGATGAAGGTAATTACTATTGACGAAGAGACTCTTAGATGATGACATATGGGCCCCCCATAAAATAACCAAACTTACCACAAACGTCTCATAATACTCTTTATATACATCGAGGATTGAATAAATATTACCACAAATCATTTTATTTTTAATCAACACATATTTAATCTTTTAACAATTATTAATCATTTATAACTTGTCGTCTCAATTATTGATTTAATAATATAACATATTATCATGATGATATCTTGTGACAATAATTGAATTAATAATATAAGAGATATGATGCAAAGAATTATCGTAGTAATAATTGAGTATACCGTGAGTGACTTCTCACGTAAGCATCAATAATCAATACCGTGTGCTACTATGCAACCACGCGTATTACTGTACTTTGACTACCGGTTAGTTCAACAGTTTTAATGGTAACACCTCCGCCGTTATTTTCATAAAGTATTTTTGTTGTTTTCTCAATCCGACAATAATTCCGTTGTGGGGTCCACCAATGATTGTGTCGTCGTACGAATATTCCCCGACAAAAAGAATATTCTCCGACCAAACGAATATTTTATAACAACTTGCTTACTTTGCAAAATTTATAAATATTACCCACAACTATAACATTATATCAAATTTACTCCATAATATTCAAAAATAATATTCATAGAAAATTCATCTTTATTTATAAAAGTTGGGGTCTTACAACCTCCCCTTCTTATGAAATTTTGCCCTCGAAATTAGGGTACGTACCTGGTATGTCGAAGAGGTAAGGATACCTTGATTTCATTTCAGATTCTAACTCCCAAGTCATTTCCTCAACATCGTGGTTTCTCAATAAAACTTTGACTTGAGGTATAACCTTGGAGCGTAGAATATGTTCCTTCTTATCCAAGATTTGAACAGGAACCTCTTCATACATCAAATCTTCCGCTATTTCGTCCGGTTCTAACTCAATAATGTGGTTCGGATCTTTCACATATTTACGTAACATGGATATGTGAAAAACGTTATGAACACAAAACATACTTGGCGGTAAAGCGAGTCTATAGGCCACAGTTCCTACTCGATCGAGGATTAAAAATGGGTCGATGAATCGAGGATTGAGTTTTCCTCTCTTTCCAAATCTCGTAACTCCTTTCCATGGAGCAACACGCAACAACACATGATCTCCTATATCGAATTCCACGCCCTTTCGATGAAGATCAGCATAACTCTTTTGTCGATCTTGTGAGGTTTTTATACGTTGTCGGATCGTTTGAATCTTTTCCGCAGTCATACGTACCAACTCTGGTCCCAACAATGTTCCTTCACCCACTTCATCCCAGCATACTGGAGAACGACACTTTCTTCCATACAACGCTTCGAATAGAGCCATGCCAATACTTGCTTGATAACTGTTGTTATAGGAAAACTCCACCAATGGTAAGAACTTGTCCCAACTTTCCTTGAAATCAAGGACACAGAGTCTTAATAGATCTTCAAGAGTTTGAATAGTCCTCTCCGACTGTCCTTCCGTCTGATGGTGATATGCTAAGCTAAATCGTAAGTCTGTGCACATAGCTTTTTGCAAACCCAAAATCGTGAAGTGAATCTTGGGTCTCGATCAGAAACTATGGATACCGGCATACCATGCAGTCTTACAATCTCGTTTATGTACATACGAGCAAGACGTTCAAGTGTATAAGTTTCTCGTATCGGTAAGAAATGAGCAGACTTGGTCAATCTATCAACAATGACCCAAATCGCATCTATGCCTTGAGAAACCTTAGGAAGACCAGTAACAAAATCCATGGTAATGTGCTCCCACTTCCATTATGGAATTTCAAGTGGTTGCAATGGACCTTTTGGTACTTGATGCTCCGCTTTAACTCATTGACAAGTTAGACACCTTGAGATAAACAACGCTATCTCTCTCTTCATATTGCTCCACCAAAATGTATATATTTAATATCATGATACATTTTGGTACTCCCGAGATGGATTGCAAAAAGCGGTGTGTTATACGCCTCCATCATGATTTTATACTTTAAATCAGGGTCGTTAGGAACACAAATTCTGGAGTTAACTCGAAGTATTCCTTCTTCATCGATTCTTGCTTCCGGCATAGCACCTTCTTGCACTTTCTTCCTCATACGCATCAGCTCCAGGTCTGTAACTTGAGCAGCTTTAACTTTATCGATTAAAGTCAGTTCTACTTGTATATTTGCCATCATCACATGGGTCCCTGGAGTCTTTAACTCTATCTCCATCCTTTTCAAGCCACACAAAATGGGCCTTTGTGTTGACAATATCGCACTCGTACTTGCATATGATCTTCTACTCAATGCGTCAGCTACCACGTTCGCTTTTCAAGGATGGTATTGGATGGTATGATCATAATCTTTCAACAGTTCAAGCCAACGTCATTGTCGCATGTTGAGTTCCTTTTGAGTAAAGAAATATTTGAGGCTTTTATGATCCGTAAAGATCTCCACCTTCTCCCCATACAAGTAATGCCTCCAAATTTTAAGTGCAAAGACAACAGCTGCCAACTCTAGATCATGAGTAGGATAATTCCTCTCATATTCTTTGAGTTGTCTTGAGGCATAGGCTATGACTTTCCCATGTTGCATGAGAACACATCCCAACCCTTTGCGAAGCATCATCTTTGTAGATGACAAATCCTCCGAACCAAATGGTATTGTCGTAACAAGTCTTTGAAATGAGTCTCCTCTTGAGTTCTTGAAAACTCTTCTCACATTCTTCGCTCCAACCGAACTTTGTATCTTTTTGAGTCAGCTGAGTTAATGGAGTAGCAATTCGAGAAAATCCTTCCACGAATCTCCGATAATAACCAGCTAAGACAAGAAAGCTACGTACTTCGGTCACTGATTTAGGTTACTCCCAGCTTTGAATTGCTTCAATCTTTGCTGGGTCAACAGATATTCCATGACTTGATACTACGTGCCCAAGGAATGCTACTTCCTCAAGCCAGAATTCGCATTTCTTCAACTTGGCATAAATCTTGTATTCACGAAGCTTTTGGAGTGTCAGCCTCAAGTGTTGCTCATGATCTTCATGGCTTTTGGAATAAATAAGGATGTCATCAATAAAGACGACCACAAAGTGATCCAAATATTCCTTGAATACTCGGTTCATCATATCCATGAAGGCAGCAGGAGAATTAGTCAATCCAAAGGACATGACTAGGAATTCATAATGCCCGTACCGAGTTCTGAAAGCCGTCTTTGGAATGTCATCGGTTCTAATCTTCAATTGGTGATATCCGGAATGAAGATCAATCTTTGAAAAGAATTTGGCTCCCTTGTAATTGGTCAAACAAAGTCATCAATACATGGCAATGGATACCTATTTTTGATGGTGACAAGATTCAACTCCCGATAATCAATACAAAGTCGCATACTCCCATCTTTCTCCTTCACGAATAGAACAAGAGCACCCCAAGGAGAAGTACTAGGACGAATAAAGCCAATGTCTAACAATTCCTGTAGTTGGGTCTTTAACTCTTGAAGTTCAATAGGAGCCATTCGATATGGGGCTTTGGAAATGGGTGTTGTACCGGGTTCAAGGTCGATACAAAATTCAATTTCACGCTCAGGGGGGTAGGCCAGGAAGTTCTTCGGTGAATACGTCAGGAAATTTATTAATAATAGAAATATCGTTCAAAACTGACGTATTTTTGTTTAAATCTGTGACATGAGCTAAGAAAGCTTGACATCCGTTTTTCAATAAACGAATAGCTTTATGGCTTGAGATGACCGTGATTGATTTTAATGGTTTGGTCGCTTGAATTCGCATAATAGGTTGATTAGGAATATGAAAGCTAACAACCTTACGGAAACAATCAATTTTTGCATGATGAGTAGTTAACCAATCAATCCCTAGAATCACGTCAAATTCAAGTATTTTCAATGAAATAAGATCTACAGGTAATGTGAGGATACCGATTTGAACCAAACAAGACTTATAAACAGTGGATGTAATGAATGTTTCTCCCAACGGAGTTTCCACTGATAAGTTAAAGTCTAATTTCTCCGGAGTCAAATTTAATCGATGAGCGCAAGTAGGAGAAATAAAAGAATTGGTAGAACCGGTATCAAATAAAGTATAGATTTCGTTAGAGTTTATGATAAGCTTACCCGTGATGACCTCATTCGGGTTCCTTGCTTTCTGGGAGGTCACAACAAATGCTCTCCTTGCATCACGGTTTGACTTTTTACGGGACTACCTTTGGTGCCTCCATCCTAGCTGAATTTGTCTTCGTTGAACGACAAAATCGGGCTAAGTGACCTTCTCTTCCACAATTATAACATGATTTGGACGGCATCGCGCAGTTTGGACTGATGTGCCCCTCCCCTCCGCATTTGAAACATATGATAGGTGGTCGTTCTCCTTCCTTAATGACAGGTGATGGTGCTGACGTCTTTCCATCATTGTTGAATCTCCTCTTCTTGAAATGTCCATTCTTATTGTTTTGGCCCTGATTACCACCGAAGTGGTTACCATTTCTGGCCTGTTGATTCCCTTCATGCTTGTTGTCACCGCTTCGATGACTGCTCTCGCTGGTATTATCATTTTGTCAGCTGCTCTCTTTTAGTTGTGTTGACTCGTTATCGCGCTCCACTAACTGAGCCCTATTTACAACATCTGAATATAAACACAGTTTATGAGAAATAAGGTGTTGGCGTATCTCCGGCTTCAAACCTCTTAAAAACATCCGTGTCATTCTCTCTTCATTATCCACCAAGTGGGACGCAAACCGAGATAACTCCGCAAATTTAGCCTCGTATTGCAACATGACCATATTGTTTTATTCCAACTTGATAAACTCCACCTCCTTCATGTGACGAATACTTTCGGGAAAGTATTTGTCGTTGAACAACTCTTGGAACTTCTCCCAAGACATCTTCAGAACGGCAGGTTGAGTACGTTTTATCGATTCCCACCAGTAATCTGCCTCTCCGCGCAACATAAAGGTGACAAAGGGAACCTTTTGCTCCTCGGAGAATCCCAAGACATCAAATATCTTGGTGATCTGCTTTATCCGTGCTTCCGCCATAAGTGGTTTTGGCTCTCCCTTAAACTCCGGTGGTCCCAGCTCCTTGAACTGTTTAGCGGTGACCGCCCGAGAGTTTCCAGTGTTTCCACCTACATTTTGTCGCCTGTTGTTGTATGAATTGCATAAAGCCCCTAAACATTTGATCATTCATCATTTGGTCAGTGTTGTTGTTTGCATGAGGATTGTCGCCTTCCTGATGCACATTATCCTGATTATTGATATATGGTGAATCAACGGTTGCCTGTGCTCCATTGCTATTCTCAACATTCTCGGATGTTGTTTTTTCGACATCGCCACAAAACAAAGGTTAATTGACATGTAACATATTATCCCTAAATTTACGTGACCAATTAAATACCACATAAACTTAGGTAGGTCATACTAGCGAAGGAATTCCCGCTCTCCCTCCTAGTACTATTCTCACATCTTAGCCAGGATCATATCCCTAAGCTTTGATATTAACCGCGACGCCCCCAAAATTAGGTATACATCACCCATCTTGGGTGCGTCGGATACATGGTACAAAATTCAAATACAACTTATTAATACTGTTAGGTACAATACGACAAAACATAATCGTGAGTTTGAATACAATTATTGTCTACTAGAGATTATACAAACTCAAAAGGAGTCCTCATTACAATTATTAACACACTATTTCACGAGAATAGTGAGGACTACTAATGCTATCCTTCCGACCGTCACTCCGGTTCCCCGACTAGTCCCTGCTATGTTCTCATTTCCTGAAGAAAACAGTGAAAGAAAGGGTGAGCTCAACTAGCCCAGTAAGAAATATTATGGCTAAGATAATGCATAATAAATTATCGTTAGCCTTGAACTGTGTTAAACTGATAAAATATAACAACATCAAGTTTAACTGCAGCGGAACAAGCAATCCATTAAAAGAGTCAAGTAGAGAATAAAATCTACTATCTTTTATGATTTAAAAGGTTTTTCATGACTTTTATCGCTGGGACTCAGCTTAATAAATAATCCACATCATCGAATCACCCATAACTTTTAATATTTAAAGGATAATTTCATTAATAATTTAATATTAATAATTATTAATGATATTAAATTTATTTAATAATAAATAGTTTAAAAATGGTTTATTAATTTAAAAATCATTTAAAAGGATATAAATGAATTAAAATATTTTAAGTTATAAATAATGACTTTTAATATTTTGATAAATAGTACATTAATATTTAAATATTAATGGTAATTATTTAAAATGATTTTAAATGTTTTAAAAATCATTTAAGGGTAATATTAATACTTTAAAGGTATTTTAAGTTATTATAAATAACTTTAATATTTTGAAATGAGTTCATTAATAGTTTAATATTAATTAAATATTAATGATAATAGGATTATTTAATACTTAAATCATTTAATACTAATTTCGATGTTTGAAAATTCAGCGATAAATTATAATAAATATTTTAAAATTATTATAAGGCTATGAAAAATAATATGACATATATTTAAAATATCTAAACGAATATTGAACTATTGATTTGAGTTTTAGACTCGATAATTACCCGATAAAGCCGTCGGTATATAGAAATATTTCAGAAATTGATCTGGACTTAGATAAATTGACTAGATATGTGTTTGTTTATGATCCAATGACTGTTAAACATGTGTGACAATGTGATTGGGTTATGTCTTGTCAATCGCAATTAGCGAAGATTATACGTGTTACGATATATTATTCTAATTGAACGAATGATCTTATTACTGATAGGTCGTTGTATAAAAGATTAATCTAAGTTGAGTTATTGTAAGCAGCAGCTCAGGCAAGTATCTAAACCTTAGGCACTACTTTTATTTCGTGCAAACAGGCATATTATGTTATGCAAGTTCCTAAACTTACTCCAATTATTATTGTGCCAGATTATTAACTTTGTTATTATTGATTATGTATTCGATCTTTGTATCCATACAAGTTCTTACATTATCCAATCATTGTATTATTGTATAAATTTAGATATTTATTCTGTTCATTAATTTGTATAGAGTTAGACAAGTGTCCCCACTTGGATAACTATTGTATTTAATCACATGTTGATACATACTTATTGATTTCAAGTATGTATACGTTGACTTAAAAGCCGTCTAAGCTATTTGATTTGGCTAGACATAAACTTAAAGATATTGTTGAGCAAGATAGAACTTTATTGTATCCAACCAGATTGTTTTGGTTCGGATTCCCGACTAAGTATAAACATCCCGAACATGGGAAAACTTTTGTGCACCTAAGGTGGATAGAGTGAACGATAATATCGTTCTTGCATGTAGTATTGATCAATACAGGGAATAACGGGCTGATCACCCCCCGTGCCCGTAAGTTATGACGATTTACAGATGAATTTCTGTTTAACCTTTTCGAAAATAGAAAACAATGTTCATAGTATGTTGACTGATCTCCAGTTATAGTCTATACGTAGTTTCAAAGATTACATATGGAAGTGATATGTTGTTATTATTGGTTCAGCTTACTTCACAACTGTTGATTCGTTGTAGAAGTGTCTTTCAAAGAAAATATTTAATTCTTTCAGCTAATAAATATTGTTGTTATTACTTGCTGGGCAATCCAATGCTCATTCTTGCTTTAAATTTAAATGTTTTTAGTTAAGTATGATCAACCAGAAGGTTCAGGCAAGAACAAGGGGAAAGGAAAGTTGTACGAATGAGATTTATAATATGTTGTGTAATAGTTATAGTTTATTAAGACAATGATACTTATTATCTATGATGTAATGAATGTTTAAAGGTCTCGTACTTGGGAGTAAACTTTGATGCATATGTAAATTAAGTTTGAACTTTATATTATTGTTATTATTATTAGCATTATTCAGCTTATAGAAATGGTATCGTGAAGCACCGAGTTCGGGTTTCAAGTACCCGGATTTGGGGCCGTCATAATTACCATCGAACGATGCCAAGGTGGTCCTCAAATTCCTTCAGAAAAACATTTTTACGAGGTTTTGTATGCCAAGAGAAATAATTAATGATGAAGGTAGTCACTTCTGCAATAAGTCGTTTACAGCTCTTTTGACTAAGTATGGGGTAAACCACAAGGTGGCTACAACGTATCACCCTCAAACTAATGGGCAAGCCGAGGTATCAAATAGAGAATTTAAGAGGATATTGGAAAAAGTCATAAATCCGAGTCAGAAAGATTGGTCACTTCGGTTGGATAACGTATTATGGGCGTACCGGACTGCATACAAAACACCAATCGGGATGTCACCTTATCAACTCTTGTACGGAAAGGCATGTCACTTACCGATGGAGCTACAGCACAAGGCCTATTGGGCAATACAGAAATTGAATTTTGATCAAGCCTCGGTAAGAGAAAAGAGGCTACTCCAACTAAATGAGCTTGACGAATTTCGCCTCCAAGCCTATGAGAATGCCAAGCTATACAAAGAAAAGGTTAAAAGATGGCATGACCAGAAAATTGTGCAATGAACATTCGACCTGGTCAAGCAGTCCTCTTGTTCAACTCACGGCTGTAATTGTTCCCCGGAAAGCTTAAGTCGAGATGGTCGGGACCATTTACTATAAAATGCGTATTTCCTCACGGCGCCGTTGAACTCTACAGTCGTAATCCATTAGAGACGTTCAAGGTCAATGGTCAACGAATAAAGCATTCTTTGGGGTAATGAGTCGAATTGGGACGCCGATTTACATTACCCCTCGGCCGATACATGAAAAACGAGGAGTAGTCGAAATTTGAATGACTTAAAATCAAGCGCTAATTGGGAGGCAACCCAACTTTTCTTTATCTTTCATAGTTCATGTTTAATTTGTTAGGATGTAGTTTATTAAGCAGTAGTTAGGTCTTATCAAGTGTAAGTTTTGCTAAAAAACTCTGAAAAGTACTTAAAATCTCAATGAAACTCCAAGTCATCATTAATCTAACATATTGCATGTTTTTGGTTTCAGGAGAGGTCCAATGTGAGTAAGAGCAACAACGACTAAGAAATGGAGGAAGATTGGAGAATTCTGTATCTCAAAAATTTTGGCCAAAATTTGAAGACAGTGGGCATGCCCGCCGGGGCGGGCGTCTTTCGCCAAGCACCCCCCGCCGGGGCATGGGTACTGAATCCTGGGTAGACACGCCTATTTTAAACGCATGCCCCTTCCTCCTCTCCCTCACACATACACCTGGTGCCATCTCTATTTTCTCTCCTAAACACAACCCACGTTGCCATCTCATAGTATCTTCTTCATCCCATTACCTATATCAAAATTACCCACTACTACCACTACCTAAATCCATTACACCCACCTTCTACCCCACGAAATTCCACATAGCCTCCATCACGTCCACCTTTTCCTCTCCCCCACATCACTCCTATATAAACCCTACCTCATACTTCCCATATTCAACACCATTAAACTCGAATTCTTCAAGAAATTGGGAAACACACACTTGAGAGTAAGTTGCGTTCGTGTCAAGTCTTCATCTTTTCTCAACTCCATAGAACCAACCTAAGTTTGGGGGATCCGAACGAGCTGTGCACGCCAAGTGTTTGACAAATTGACTGAACCAAGTTTTCGGGAAAGGTAGTGTTTATTAGCAAGAGTTCACCGCTGAAATTCAATGGCTTCTAAACCGACATCCAAACGCCAATGGGGGGCGAGTTCAAGCGCCGCTCCACCGCCACCAACATATGACCGACGAAAATTTATGAGTGTCGTCGCCGCTGATCGGTATGAGTACATGCTAACTAAGGCACTTACGCCAGAGCGGGGATTGGCCCCCGAGGGGAATGATGGGGAGATGATGTCTCAAATTTACCAAAAGGGGTGGCTTCACTTCACTGAACACCCGCTACCCGCCGTTGTTAACATTGTCAAGGAATTCTATGCAAATGCAGAAGATAAAGCTCCTTTCAAAGCATTTGTGCGGGGTCGCATGGTTCCGTTCAGTGACGATGCCATTAATGCTTACTATCAGTTGCGGGTGCCACGACATTGTCAGTATGCCCAATTGAGGGATTTAGACCCGGACTATGAGGAGGTTATTACAAACATGACAAAGCCGGGCACATCTTGGATCAAAGGTAGAAGGGGAGGAACGGTGTTCAATAGCAAGGACCTTAGCCGGTATGGAAAGATATGGTATGCATTCTTATGCACAAAATTGCTCTCGTCCCAACACACTTTGGACGTCACAAAAGAGAAGGCGTTACTTTTATACGCCATTGTGCAAGATTTCATTATTGATGTCGGGGCCATTATCAATTTCTCAATCCGCAGGTGCTTACGTGGAAATTTTTCTAGCGGGTTGCCTCACCCATCATCTATATGTGCGTTGTGCCGCAACGCCAGGGTGAGATATTCTGATGATGAGCCCACTCAAGTACCGCTCGCTTTGCTTGATTCCAAAATGATTACGCGGTATTCAGTTTGGGCAGGAGGAGAGTCACATCCACGGGGTTTGGGTTTTATTTTTCCATCGGCGTCGAAAGACGAAGTCGATGCCGAAGATACCTCGGGAGATGAGGATGAAATAATGGGAGATCAAGGAACCGAGCAGGTCCCGCAGCCTGAGGCAATTTCTAGAACTCAGTTCCTGGAGTTCCAAAATCAGATGAATGTGCAAAATAGGGCAGCACGTCAAGAAATGCGGCGATTGGCAATGCGCCAAGATCATATGTTCAATGCCATGAACGCATCCTTCGCTTCATTCAACACAACACTCCAAAGTTTCAACCCGGTGGCTCAATTTCTATATCAATAACCCGGACCATTACCTCGATTTCCTCCCAGTGATTTCGATGAAGAAGAGCACCAACCACCTCCCCAGACTTAGACGATTCCAGGGAAGTCCTCATGCACTTAATTTTTATCCAATGAGGGCATTGTCTTGTTTAAGTTTGGGGGATTTATTTGTTAGTTGCATGCATGCATTTTGTTATTTTTATTTTCATAACTAGTTTTGCATTATAGTTTAGGTATTTGCATAGTAGTTAGGATATTTTCAGTTTAAAAAAAAATTAGTTAAAAAGAGTGTTTGCATATTTCCAATGGTGTCGCATTTTACAGTTTATTTTGGCCAATGATGAGATTGTGAACAAGTTAACCAATATAGTATGGATTATTAGAACTGTGATATAATTTCTATTATGAATCGAGTCTTGGACTTCTTTGAAACTGTTATATAAAGGTTAGCACTAAAAATATCTTGGTTGACCGGTCAGTTCAAATTGATACATAAATAGTGTCTAAAGGATAATGCTAGGGTGAACCAGAAAACGACAAGGATAGGTAGTGAAGGCTTAAATTAGGCAAGAACCTAAGTTTGGGGGAATATATGTGGGGTATATAAGCTTTGAAAAAAAATAGGGTATACATGGTGACTAGTCTTGTTTCGGGGCATTTGTTACTTGAGCAAGTATGCCCGAGGGGATTGTCTTTACACCTAGCGCCCTAAGGTCTTTTATGGTCTGGGAGTCGTTGGTCGAAAGCTCGCTAAAGGGTAACATTGTTAGCCTAATGGGATGAGATATTGCACAGTTAGTTATGTATATTTTTTTTTAAAAAAAAAATATAAGAATAAAACGGGAAAAGTGCAAATAGCCCCCGTGTTGAAAAAAAAAAGAAGAGAAAAAGAAGAAGGCATAAGTATCCTGCATGTACCCTTGAATTTGGTTTTGTTTAATCTTAGTTGAGTTGTGCCTATCTTTGAATTTTTTTAAGTTTGCACTGTATGATTCCTTCTAAGATGTAGCTTATGTATTGAATTTGGGTCCGTATCAGTTATTTTAGATGTTGATCACACACGCACGCTATACCAGTGATAAGTGTTCAAGATTTGAGAATTAATATGTAGGTGTGGATTGGTTTTGATAATTTGTATTGTAAAGTTGCTTGTTTTCTCTGAGGCCGATGGGATAAGTTAGTTTATACAATGTTGTTGGATTTTTAGGCATTTAGATTGTTATTGCATTTCATTGCATTGCATAGCACGTAGTTTGTTTTGTGCTCGAGGACTAGCACGGTTTAAGTTTGGGGGATTTTGATAAGTGGATTTTATATACATGAATCGATATTCATTTCAAGTTTAAATTCGTAGTTATCTTCATGTTTTGTTTTCGTTTTTACTCATTTTACGTTATTTTATGTGTAGGGTGGTCATGGATGCAAGTGGTGAGGAAAGGCGATCTTTTTGGAGCAAAAGTGGAAAAAAGTTGAAGAAAGAAAAATTGGAAGTCAGTGGCCATGCCACGGGGGTCTGTTTAGTTTATGCACCCGCCGGAAAATGGGGTCCCGATTCTCGAATCGTCTGCTCTGTTTTGACTTCTGCTAGAGCTCGGTTTCTTGGACTTTAATGATACGCATGGACTCTACAAAAGGGGATCTCGGCCAGAAGAGAAGAGAGCTTACTATTATGTAAAAAAATAATAATCTTACAACACGTAGAGCATAATTCGAGAGCAATTTCCAGGATTGAAGAGCAAACGTTGGAGGAGTAATTTTCAGAGATTGTCACGACGGTTGCGAATCAAGGCTACATGAAGGGGTTTTCATTATTCTTCTTCTCTTTAGTCTTATTTGTAATTGGAAGGATGTTTTTAAAAAATTATTCAGTTTTTAATTCATTTGTTATGAACTAATTTACTTATTAGACTTGTGATGGATCTTTGGGCGAAACGATGATTCTATAACTTTGATTTCCAATTCAAGAATATATTTTCAGTTTATCTATGTTAATTTGAGCGTGAATTTATGAATTGCCTGATCCACAGTTCTTTGTGGATTTGAAAGGAATCGAGAGAGGAGATTCGAATATAGACCTTGTTAATATAGCATGTGTCATTAATTTTATCGATAACAGATTTTTGATTATTGTTAAGGTAGAGATACGCTTGACATCACATGTAATCGTATAGAGAGCTTAAACTTCAACCTTCTTTAATTGCAGTTCACATAGAGATATAGTGAGTTGGTTAATTTAGGTGTTTAACGGATTTCTATCTTAATTGTGGATTGATGTTAATACGGTATTAGTGCATCGAGAGGTGGCTCTTACTACATTCGTGTTCTTGATTAATAAACTGGGATATTAAATTGAGTTGGAATAAAGGTTTGAAAATCAGAGTGAAGCTCGGGGTGAAATCATAAGTCTAATTCTCTATTAATTGTTTGAAATTCCGGATTTTGATATTGGTGAATGTTTTGCGATAGTTTACTTATTTATTAATTTAGTTTTTTTTATATAGATATAAAACCATTGAATTGATTAGTTTAATAAAATTAGGATTAATAGAAAATTGATAATTGTGAAGTTAGAATTTTTGCTAAGTTGTCTTCGTGTGAACGATACTTTATTCACTATTATATTACTTGTTGACCACGTACACTTTCGTGTTTTTGTGCGTATTGATTTTACCCAACAGAAGTTTCCCCTTTGATTTGATGGTAGGCTTTATCACCCGTTGGGGAAGATACAGTGGATTTTCTTTCGACACTACAGCAGTTGTATGAGAGGTGGATCCTTCAGCTTCTCCATAATTCCATGGGACTTTTTGTAAGTTGATAACAAGATATTGTGATCTGAATGGCAAGCTAATGGGCTCTAGTGCAGCCACTTTCAAAGGATTGTCAACTCCTTTAAGTTGAATCGCTTGTATTGTGAATGGTTTGACAATCCCATCAACCTCGGCGGATATAACTGCTACCAATCCCTTCCATTTAGTAGGACAGGTGTTCTCACTCTCAAATAACACAGTATCATCGTCTGCCAGTTGCAGGACACCGCTGTCAATTAGATTCTGAATAACGTGGCGGAGTGCCCAACATTCTTATGTGCTGTGACCGCGAGAATGGGAGTGATATTGACATGCTCCAACAGAATTGAACCGTCATGAACGGGGATTAATCGGAGGTAGAAGGGAGGTAATCATTCCTTCATTGATCAGCATCTAAAATATCTCCTCCATAGGTTGGCCCGTGTATGTAAATTCCCTTCTATTGACAAAATCCCAACGGGCTTTGGCATTTGCTCTCTTCGTAACTTTGTCCTCCATTGTTTCAATTTTTGAAGGCGATGATGTAGTATTCATAACAAAAGGGAAGAGACTAGCATGCTCCTGGCTGACTACTTGGCGTGTGACTTGATGTTGATGGGTCACCAATTTTGCCAATTACTCAATTTGCTTACACAGAGCTTTCATCTTTCGTTCCATCACAAACTGGAACTTTGCATAATCCCATTCGTCAACACCATATTTAATGGTCTGGGATGATTCACCGTTAAAATTAGAACTCTGTCCACTGCTCCAATTAATCATGTTGACCTCTTCCTCTTTGTGTTGAGGAAGAGGGTTGTCTTGTACGTGAGGTTGGTCTGGTTTGGTGACCACAATCTCACTGCTGTCTATCAAATCTTGGATCTTGTGTTTCAAGGCCCAAAAATCTTGAGTATCATGTCCAGGTGCCCCGGCATGATAAGCACACTTCCGAGTAGCATTGAAATCATTCCCATTCGGGTTGGCTGGGGGAAGAAGATGTGTGATTTTCTTCTGAGTCGTCAGAAGAGTGAGAATGTTCTCGAGTGAGTCCCCCAAGGGTGTGAACACTCGAGGGCGTTTGACTTCTCCACCTTTAGGTAATGGAGGGTTTGAAGAATGAGCTTAAAAAGGGGAGTAATTCCTCCTCTGAATAGGTATGTTTTGATTGCCTTTCTGACCTTGTAGTATCAAGGAAACATCCTCCTCTTTCTTTTTATGGACCCTCCGGGGGTTGTTTCCATAAGTTCCAGACTAGATGTGCTCAGCAACAGCTTTAAGGGCAGCTAGGACTTGAATCTTTCCTGACTTCAATTTCATCTCATCCATCTCCCCGTGTTTAATCATTTCAAAGAATGGTTTACCAATGCCAGCTAAGACTCTCTCATATAAAGGAGCTTTTTGTATGTCTATGAAGGTCATAACCATTTCTGACTCTGTCATAGAGGGAATAACTTGAGCAGCAAGGCGCCTCCACCTTTGAGCATACTCTCTGAAAGACTCATTGGACTGTTTCTTAACCTTGGTAATCTGATACCGGTCAGGAGTCAACTGAGACTGGAAGTTGTATTGAGTGAGCAAGGCATAAGCTAGCTCTTCCCAACTATGGATCTTTGAATTGTCTAATCTGGTATACCACGAACGGGCTTCTCCAGTCAGACTCTTTTAGAACAACTGCATTCTGAGCTTCTGGTCCTCTATATAAGATCCAAGTTCTCCAATGAACACCTTCAAATGTGTGTAAGGATCTCCTAACCCGTCGTACTTTTCGAAGTCAGGAGTTTTGAACTTCTCTGGATAATGAACCCCAAGGAATATATAAAGGTCAGCATATGAGACACTCCCATGTGCTCCAATTCCTTTGATAGAACGAATGGTTTCTTCCATTTGAAGGACCTTTTTCCTGATATCACCGGTGTCTAGATCTCCTTTGAGATGGGTGTTTTCAGGATTTTTGTATGTAACCAACTGAAATTCTGGATTTATTTTATCCGAACATTGGATTCCTCCCTGTGAAGAGGACTCTGTATGTGTGGGCATTTTTGGGCCCTGAGTAGACTGATGTAATTATTTAAGTAGAACAACCAAATCTGTAATCTGTTTACTTAATTCGTCGAATTCTTTGCGGGAAATGGGATTAGACTAGTCAGATGAAGACATGATTAGTTGTAGGCTCATAGCCTTTTTGGACTTTGAACGGGTAATAGGTCCAATTGTTTCCCTGCGAAAGACTTGCATAGTTTAGTCTTAGGAAATGTGTAAATGTTTACATGCTATGTGCTGTATCCGTTTTAGGAATGTTATCCTATAAAACGGATGTTAGCTACTTGTAATACAGGATATCATGTAAATATGCATGTACGCATATTTCTTCATATTTCTCATTACATGGAGATGAATATAGAATGAATTTACAAGTAATTGAATTTACAAGTAATTTTGAAATGAGAAAGCATGAAAAGACTTTTCTCCGCGTTTGGTTTATCAGAGGTTGACCTATCTTAGGCTACTCTCGCGGCTTTTTAGTATGAAGGTTCCCAAATCATCACAATTTACTCAACGGGAAGTTAATCCGGTCTTTCAACTAGAGCGAACTTGGGTGGTGCCTTTCCTGAGCCTCGTTGGAATTAGTCTTCCCACGAGTCCAGTAATCAAACACCGATAGGATAGCCTCTTAATGGAGGAACCACACAACATACATTCACATTCAACGTGTCTCACCTTTTATGAAAAATGATGACATGTGCGAAGCACTAATATCACAAGCAGGTATAGTGTAGAGCATTAAGTGCAGTAAATATATGCATTCATACATATTCATCATAAATGTAAATGCAACATCCACACACAAATATATTACAGTTTTTGAAAAGATTGTAATAGCGGCTTAAGCCCTCTTACTGGTGTCCCCAGCAGAGTCGCCACATGTCGACGTTGGGATTTTTATTTGTCCCTTTTCTGTTCTTGTTCTTTGGTGTTCTCATATTAGGTGAGATTTGTTTGAAAAAATAAGTTGTGAAAAGATCCGACATATATATGTCGACGATTGGACTGTAAGAGTCGCCAGTTGGTTTTTTAAATGGTTATACCAACACAATCGAGAAAAGGTTTGCACATTGACCCTGTGATGTGACACTGCTAAACGGGTCTGTGAAACCGAGATTCATTAGGGTCCGGGGGCTTTATTATGTGAAGGGAAGGTGTTAGGCACGCCCTGACATCCGTGTTACCACGGTTACCGCCACTTTTCAAGAAACTATTATATGAATGTGTGTGTATGTGGGTCAATGTGCAGTTTATATAGTGTGAGGCCTCGTTCGCACCTATATACACAGGGTTTGAATTTGTGTAAAAATTCAGTTTTAAACAAGATATGACAGTGATGTTTTGTAAAAAATGCTTTTCAAACCCTTATGATCAATAGTAATTGAGACCTGTTACACTTCTATTTTTTTATTCAGTGTTCGACTTAATTGCTTTTAATTTTTGAGATGCGAAGCATTTCGAGAAAATAATGTACAAAGCAGTGCCGAACTCCTCGTGGGCATGAAAATCATCTGAGGAAATCCAAACACCGTGAATAAATTTACAAGCTGCTTACAGCTGAAAATGTCCATCACGGGAACCGAATCTAGATTCAGTAGACTGAATATGTGATCACATGATTCCTAGACTCACATGATGCCACAATTAATATGAAAGCAATAAGCAGTTATATATAAAAGCTGTAAATATATATATATATATATATATATATATATATACAGACACGATCAACCACCACGAAGCACCTCCATGGAGGATCAAAAAATGTAAATAAAGTTGTAAAATCCATCAACCGCCACGAAATAAACTCCAGGCGGGACGAGAAGCTCCTCGCGACTTAGCGCTAAAATCGCGGCGGCTTCCCATCTCCCCGCGACGGCTTCCATTTCCTCGCGACAAATCCGCCGATTCACTGCAAGGTAACAAAATTAGATGTGGGTAGATGGATTTGCAAACTTTTAGTGTTGAATTAGGCTTAATTTTTTACATTTTGTTGTGTTGGTTATCAATAAGGGCTAAAAATTATTGAGAGGCAAACCCTAGAATTTGCTTAATCCATTTCCGTCAGATAATTTTTGAGGGGCTAATGACTGAAAATTTTCGTTTGTTTCACAAAAAGAGTAAATGATTTATTTTTGACTTAGAAATTTTCCTTCAGTGTGGTTGCTATTGACAAAGAACAATCATGCCATGACTGTTTCTTTCCGAAGGACATACACCTGTGTTGGGCACATACGTTGGGGCAGGCACCAATATGCCATTTTTTTTCTTTCTTTTGAACTTTTTTTAGTGTCTTATGCACTGTGGGATGAGGTACGAGAGTAGAAAATGAGTGTTCAGGTGTTCTGTGACTACAAGCATTTTGAAACTTTGGCACCAATTTGCAGGGGTTTAAATAGGGTAGAGTAGGATTACAAGTGTGTTGGTATAATCTATATCTATATAACAGAAAACTTGGATTCTTTTGTTCTGTTTGATACTATCGCTAGGCAAGTAGTTTTAGACCAATGTAGATGAAAAATATATACTCCCTCTGTCCTAATTCACTATATAATGTTATTAGAAATCAAGCTACATTCACTGTATAATGTTAAACTGCATGTGAGTTTCATGTTTATAGCAGATTAGCAGCTGATGTTTCAAAAAAACTTATTAGTGAGGTACAGTACTATTGCATAATTTTAGTTTTTTGACTGCTAATTAATAAAAAATGAGCTAAAACATACAATTTTTTTTTAAAGTTAATATTTAAATCTAAAGTTCAATTTTAAACCGAGAAATATGAAAAACATTATAGATAAATGTGTCAGCTGAGCCATGACATTCAAAGTGAAATGAAGTATGTTTTTGTTGTTAGGTGTTAGCTACTTGAAATAAATTACTTGCATTTGATAGGCTATTGTTGCTTCATAGTCTTACTCAAATGGAGGGGAATGCGTTTGTATAAATTGGGGATACAATTTTATACGACGTGCTTTCCTATAACTAATAAACAACTAGTAATACCAAATTGAAAATGTAAACTGACTAAGTGAAATGGCAGAGGCCATGAGTCCAATCACCATACTTACTTAGGAACTAGGAAATTGTCAAGCAAGCCCAAGTTTACATCTGTGTGATGATCTATCCTCTATTGAATTAATCTGCAAATGCATTGAAAAATGAAGAGTTAAAACTTATAATTCTTTTGGATATGATTTTAGGAAGGACATGAGCAGTTAATAAAAGAAATTTCAATTTCTCACGTTTGGTGGAGAAGAATCAGTTATAACATTGAATAAGATATAGAGAGTTTCTAGGAATTTTCAGAAAATGAATTTTCCTAATTAAAATAGTGGAAAGATATGGGAATTTGCAGCCATGATCGCACATTGTGATTGTGAGAGGCGAGCTCAACTTAAAACAGCATGGACCGATTCAAACCATGGAAGAAGGTTTTTATCATGTCCGAATTATGAAAAAGTAAGTGTGTTTGGGTTCCAATTTTATTATATATCTCTTTCATTCTATTTACTTACACATAAAATTGAAAACTTCTTTGTTTACAGAGGAATACTTGTGGTATGGTCTTCCAATGTGTGACAGATCAAGACAAATAATCCCCGGATTACTTCGAAAGATTAACAGAATGGAGCAAGAGATGGAGAACATGCGTGCCATAGGCAACAAACGCAGAATAAAATTAATTATTGCACTTGTTTGTTCTTGGTTATTAATTTTAATCATGTTATTGTAGATGGAGTAAATATTATCATTTGGGTTGATTAAACTTCTAGTATAGTTTGTTGTAACCTTATCCAAGATAGAGTAAATATTGTCATTTGGGTTGTAGTCTTTTAGCATATGTAAGGATTGTTTTGTCTTTGTGTTGTTAGAAGTGGTTTTTTTTGAACTTGTGGGTTATTCTTGCCTGGTTGTGAATTCTTAATGGCTGCCTCAAAGTATATGTTTATTTCTTTTAACATGTGATTTATTCACAGTGTATAACTTGTATTAGTAACAACAACATGATAGTATTTTCTGTATGTAAGAACTATTTATTGATAATCTTTTTCCCAATTAAAATTCAAGACCAAGTGAGGTGTACATACAGTCACATAAACACAATGATCAGAAAAGGAACTCCTACTTTTCTGTTGATTTTTCCTTCACTAATATTAAAGCTTGAATTGTGACTTGTCCTCAGAAATGGCCTGCAAAAGTGTGGACAGTTTTGAGGGTCAGAGAACATGTCCTCTGAACCAGTGATCACCTTCACTTCATGTAGTGGATACTTTTCAATAATTAACATATGTATCTCCTCTGTTAATATGATGTTTCCCTTGCTCACAATGTAAACTCCCATACTGATCCATAATTGTCTTTGAAACTCGCATACCCAAAAAATAGAGTAGACGTAGGTTTGTAAACTACATGAACAACAATCTCAATTCACCAGTGAACTTTTTTGCTCAAACATAATCTAACTTGGGATGCCTCAAATACAGAAAATAATCCATTCAATCTCATTAAATTTGAAACAAAAAGATAAGATTTTAACCAATTAAAGAATTTACAAAGTTAATTGGGTGACACAAATACTATATATTTGTGTAAACAACATCCAACATATCTACAACCATATGACTCAACAACAAAAATTAACCTACAACTTTAGCTGCCCCAAGTGAGAACCTAAAGCCTACCAGCAGTGACAAATTCAATAGCAGTAGCAACAGGAAAAGGAATGAAATAGCAGCAACAACATGGGCAAGAGATAACCCAGCCATCCCAAAATACTTCACTGAAATGAACAACAAGAAAAATATTACTCGGAATTTGAATCAAAAATCATACGAAAAATCTACAATGCAGAAAGACATTAACACGATGCATCAAATTTTTAATTAGCTAAACTAGGAAATTCAAGAACACTTAAAAATAGAAAGACATTAACATGATGCATCAAATTTTTAATTAGCTAAACTAGGAAATTCAAGAACACTTAAAAATGTCTATGACCGCCACACTGAAGAGAGGTCGCTATTTTGACTATATCTACAAGTTAACATGGTAGCACCAACCAAGGGCTAAGTCGTGAAGAGCGCTGAGTCGCGAGGAGATGGGCTGATTCGTAAGTGACAGAGAGGAGATGATCGACAGAGCAGGAGAGAGGCAACGGGGTTAGTGTCGAAGAGAGAGAGACAGATGCTTGGATTTTGTTTTTGGAGTCGAAAGTCAGGAGAGAACAGAAATAAGGCAGGCTATTTATAGGTGAGTTAGGTGAGCTTTTTAAAGAGTAAGCATGTGATCGGGACTATATATATATATATATATATATATATATATATATATATAGGATTATATACGCAGAGATATATATATATCTATAAAAAAATTTACATAAGTAAAAATAGCGTACTGCCAAAATGGGTTGCAACAGGTTCTTTGTGGATGGAATCCTATATATATATATAATATAAACAAAGATAATGACCTGGATGTAAAATTGTGCTCATCGAACAAAGTTCGACAACAGTTGATATATATAAATATATATCTATTAAAGCAGTAAACGCACCAGATGTAAAATCCAGGCTCATCGAACAGAGTTCGACACACAGTTCATATATATAAGTATATATATATACGAAAGCAAATAAACGCTCCAGACGTAAGTCTACGCTCAATTGAGGCATAACTCAATAATGTTAGTCCATATATAAATATATATATATATACAAACTGAAATGAAACCACGGACCGAAGTCTGGGCATACACACACAACACGACTCTCAACGTGAAGAATGGTGTGTGCAAAGATGAAGAGAAAGACTTTAAAGTGTGTAAGAAGGCTTACAGTGGACTGCCAAGAAAGTCTTCTATAACTTTAAGTGGATGAACACTCGGCTCCCGTCGGTAAAAATAGTAGCTATATGTGAGCTCACAAGTGTTTAAAATGAGAAAGCACTCAGTTTAGGGTGTGTACAGAGCAAATTTAATAGGGCTTCCTCGCCTTTTTCTCTTATAAAATGGCCACCCCAAGCCCTCTATTTATAGAGAGGGAGCCATGAGTGCGGCTAGTCAGCAGATGTACTCCTCATGGTTGTCATGGCACGCCCGAGGTGCCCCAGACTCTCACATTGGTCCTGCTGTCTCGGCACGTGCATTGTGATGTCCACTAAAACTTTCAGAACTGCAATCCGGGCATCCGATTGAGGTATGTAAGACCTATTTCGGACCGCCGTTGTCGAGAGTTACCCAATGACATGGGATTAGAGGTTGTACGAAGTTAGGAAGATGGGACCATGCCCTCCCATCTTCAAGGTTCAAATTATATATGTTGCCCTGCGTAGTGGTCACTCGGAATTGGACCTCCTTGGTTCTTGTAGGACATTGCTATGTAGAAATATATGTATGTGATGTTGAGACGGTGCAATGTGGGGTCGAGGTGGCAAGATGACGACTTTTCCCCTCATCGGGGTCATCTCCGGTTTGGGCTGATAAAGCAAACGTTGCGCAAGGTTATCTCTGAGATTGGACTACTGCAAGTGTTGAAGGTCCTCAGTGTCATCTCTGAGGTGTGCATGTCTTCCCGGTGTTATCTCTGGGTCTTGTACTGAGTGCCTCGGTGTGAGTTCCGAGGTTGAAACTGATTGTGTGCACTTGAAACAAGCATTTCCGGGGTTATCTCCGGAACTGCAACTGCATTCCTTGGGGTTATCTCTAAGGTTAGCATTGTTATTCCCGGTGTTGTTTCCGGGACTGGAACCGAGCATCTCGGGGTTATCTCCAAGACAGAACTGTCATCTCCGGTGGAATTTTCGGTATTTGAACTGCATTATCTTCCAAGGTTATCTCTGAAAGACGAATATGCCCTCCTGCAATGTTAGTGACAGGTGTGTAGAAAATTTCGAGTGTCTACAGATAATTTATTCTGCATTATCTTAGTCATAATATTTCTTACTGTGCTAGTTGAGCTCACCTTTTGCTTTTATTGTTCTCTTCAGGAAATGAGAACGTAGCCGGGACTAGTCGGGGAACGGAGTGATGGTCCGAGTTGGTGGCTGTAATAGTCCTCACTATTTTATAAAATAATGTGATAATAATTGTAATGAGGACTCCATTTGAGTTTGAATATTGTCTACTAGACAATATTCATGTAAAAACTCTCAACTACGTTTTTGTCATAGTGTATAATGAAGATTGTATTTAAATTATGTACCATGTATTTGGCGACTCAGAATAGGTGATGCATTCCTATTTTGGGGGCGTCACATTATTATTATTATTATTATTATTATTATTATTATTATTATTATTATTATTATTATTATTATTATTATTATTATTATTATTATTATTATTGTTGTTGTTGTTGTTGTTGTTGTTGTTGTTGTATTTTAAATTATTATAAATTATTATTATTATTATTATTATTATTATTATTAGTACTATTATAATATAATTATTATTATTGTTATTATTATTATTGTTTTTAGTACTATTATAAATTATTATTATTATTATTATTAGTACTATTATAATAATAATTATTATTATTAGTAGTACTATTATAATATAATTATTATTGTTATTATTATTATTACTATTATTATTTTATAATAATAATAATAATAATAATAATAATTAATATTATTATTAATATTTTAATATTTATTATTGTTATTATAAATATTATTATTACTACTATTAATATAATAATAATAATAATAATAATAATAATAATAATAATAATGATAATTATTATTATTATTATGATAATAGTAATAATTATTATTATTATTTTATAATAGTAATTATTAATATTATTATTGTTATTATTATTATTACAAATATTTATTGTTATTATTATTGTTATTATTGATATTATTGTTATTTGATTTGGGCGGAAATTTTTAAGGGTGAATTTGATTTGGGTAGGAATTTTTAGTGTGAGATGAAATGTGAGCCTTTAGATTAAGTTGGAAGAATTGAGATGAAATCTAAACCGTCCTTGTGATTTGTCAAATGAAAATTTTAAAATTGTTTATGTTTTATTATATAGATATAAGACAACTCTCTTTGTAAATGAAACAAATCATATAATACAAAACTCAATTTTCTATATGCTTTAACTCACCATTATACTTTTGGAAACTTCGGCAAGTGCTCAATGTAACCCGGGTGGGTATGATTTTCTCTTAATGGAGACCGGGTATAGGGTGTAAAGTTTAGCTCAACAGGCTTAGAGTCGACACTCTAGAGTTGGGCTATGATGTCGAGCATGTCTGCCTTGGTTATGGTGGAGGGATACGCTGGCTCAGGGACAACTAAAGATGAGGCTGGGGTACAGGGACGAGTGGTGGTTGGGTAGCAGTGGGTCGGACATCGGCGGAGGATGTAAGTTGTTGTACTATAGGAGTAACTTGGGGTGTGAGTTGGGTATTCGGGACAGGGATGTTTAAGACTACATGGTTGTTGGTGTTACTTGGTTGTTGAGAGTGACATGAGCACTTGGGCTATATTTGTTTACAATTAAGAGGCGATAAGAGCTAAACAAACACCACATAAGATTATTTATCTTAATTTAATATTTTTTTGGACTATTTAATCATTTGAAGAGAGACTATTAGTCCATTAATGTGCAACTATTAGTCCTACAAAATCATTTGATAACTTAAAATGGAAAGACTATTAATCTCACTTAATCATGGAATTATATAATTCATCATAAATAATTTTAGAAATGACAAAAAATAGTCCATATGACTATTTAAAAGACTATTAATCCTCTATTATGGGATAAAATATTATGAAATAGTGTTAAATTAAAATAAATAATCCAATCACAAATATACTTTTTACAAACAAACAGTCATAATATAATTTGGGTGTCGGGAATGGCTACGGCAGGAGACTGTTGAAGTGGTGTCTGAATGGTGAAGCATTGAGGGTTTAGGTTGAACTGATGTAAAATGAATAACTATTGGCAAAAAACCTCTCACAACTTACCACCAACCAAAAAGTATAAAGATATTCTAACATGTACACATTTTATGGCCTTCCTCATTCAAGGAAAATGAATAATATTTGGCTTTATTCCAGATCAGATACTGATAGAATTTTAGCTAAAACCAATAGAAAGGTTGATAAATGATCAAATGGGAAAGGTATAGAAGGAAAGAATGTTGGCGAGCAAGAACTACAGCTCATTCCTTTGGTCTATATTCCTGGCGTTTGCTCTAATACTATCAAGGAAAGATCTTCAAAAACTGAATTCATATTAGGTCTCTCAGCAGCAGGGAGGATACACCTAAGAGCCACCTGAAGCATATCATCGAGTCCTTTGGGTAGACCGCCCATATTATGCACATCCAAAATCTGCATGTCCAAGCATTCATTGGGTCGGTTTTCCGCAGCTAACAGTATGACCCATTCCGTCAGGTCCACCACCCCATGGTTCACAGAGACAATGTCGGCTGAACTTTTCCCAGTCAAGAGCTCCAACAAAATAACCCCAAAAGCATAAACATCACTCTTCAGTGATGGACAAGGCTTACTTGTACTGGCAAATTCGGGTGGCCGATAACCGAGGGCGCCAGCATTGAGAACCTGCTCAGACGTCCCAGCAGACGTCATTATTCGGTGGAGACTGTAGTCAGTTAGGAGTGTATTCAAGCTGGAAGTTTCTAGTAATATGTTTGTAGATTTCAGGTTCCCATGAGGTATGGCTCTCTCATTGTGAAGGTAGTTCAGGCAACGAGCCACACCCACGGAAATCTTGAGCCGTTCATCAAGAGACAAGGCCGGAAACGCTCTTGGCTCTGTCCCTGCAAAGAAATAAGCACACAATTCATTTAATATAGCCGTATTGAGATAAAGTGAGGAATACATTTCCACAGCATAGAAGTCTTGTAGATGTTACTAGATGTTTTTCGCCAAGGCGTGTGAAAGAGTTGACTGATAATAATTGAACTCTATTAACCTAAGAAGCATAGACACTTCCACAGCGTAGCCTGTCCTAGTCCATTTTCAGGAATTATTTTGAGAAAAAACTCATTTCAGAAAAGGTAAAGTTAAATGCACTCCACTTTCCACCATTTGCACAACACTACAAGTGTAAAATTTACATTTGAAGCGAGTGTAATTAATTGAGACAGTTATTTCCTACTGTTTATGGAACAGAATAGGAAAAAATGCATCTAAAATGATTTGAACTCGTACTAAAGTTTACTATGATGGGAATTATAATGCATTTTATGTATAAGCAAATTAGCATATTCTATTTTTTCATAAATTTCATGACGTTAAACTTTTGAGAACGGTAACCAGGCTCCTATTCATTTTCTGTAAGTAAGACAAATGAAAAACTGAAACCCTAGAATAATCTGAATACGAAAACAGAAATAGAAAAGGTAGGCAAACAACCTATGCTTTAAAACTAACGGGTATGAATCAAAGCCCTAAAAGGATCCATTTTACATTTGATTTGACCCCCCGCCCCGCGGTCTTCTACATATGTTTGGGGTTATAACACCATCAAACCCTTTTTCAAACCACTTCAACTTAAATAACTGTAGAGGCTAGTCATAAATGATAAATAAGCAGCAGCCACAACATGAAGAGAAATAAAAACTATACCACATAAAAGTATGAAAACTAATTGTTGAAAGTTCCATTTCACAATTAGTAAATTCAATATGATCATGAAAACCAATATTGACCTTCATTCAAATATATAGATGTTTCAGAACAAAGTATGAGATTGGTGTCTGAATGTCTCTATTGCCACATATTACACAGAAAAAAACTCCATGTAACCTATTTCCTCCTCCATAACTACAAATGAATGCTAGTCATATTGCAACACCAGAAAAAAAGAAAATAGGATTATCTCAATCATTAGTTACTTGAAAACAACGAGCCTTGTACAATTGTACCAACTACACTACACGGGGTAGGCTATAAAACTCTATATTGTCATTTTGCTCCACTGGCAGGACAAAAGTTTAGAAAGGCTTAGAAAATATATTTTTGACAAAGAAAGAAGGCTTAAGAGCACTTATCCCTGTAGAGAAGCACAACACGCAATAAAAGCACATGGCTTTCATCTCAAATCAAAATATAATTCAACTCTATCTAATAATAAAGTGTACATCAACTCATGTAGGAGACCTACGTCTTTGAAGACAAGTATAACCCCAAATTTAAAAAGGAAAGAACTCCAAATTTCAATCTACTACAATTCAATTTCTACGATAATCTAACTAGTATCAAGGAAGGCTTACCTAGACAAGACAAAAAGCTATAAATATGAGATTATTGATATACACACATAATTTGAGACATAGACTTGGAGACAGATTTGGAGATTGGAGATTCAAAAGAGCACACAAGGAGATCAAAACGGAGATTTGAAGACGGGAGAACTGAGTTTTTTCTTTATTCTTTCTCTTCTCAGCTTTGTAACTCTAAGGTGTTGTTTGTTTACATCTGATTGCCTCTTAATGGACTGCCTCTTATTCGTTAAGAGGCATGATGCTGTTTTTTTTTTTTACCTTTGAATGCCTCTTAATCGATAAGACAGAAAATGAAATCTTAATAATTAAGAGGTACCTCTTAATGAAATTTTTTTGATAAATTTTTTTTATATAAATATATTCAACAATATTATGCACTCATTTTTATTAAATTGAATATTTAAAATTATTAAATAAAATTTTACCCTTTAAAATGGTAAAATAGTGTCATTAAGAGACAACTTACTTTTTAGTTATCAAACAATTTTTTAGATTCAGACCTCATAACCATTCAGATGATCTAATTTATTAAGACATTATAATCATTCAAATCTTAATTCCCAAGTTTATCAAACACAACCTAAGATGATGTTTAATTTGGGATTTCTAATTTTTAATTCCAGCATGAACTAATTCTTTAAGGCTACAATTGAACCTTTTATGGTTAGAATTGATTACTCTAATTAATCCAATTACTTATTCAAACTAAGTTGTCTATCATATTTTGTGCTTAATGATTAATTGTTTGATCAACAATTACCTTGTTACACTAGAAGAATTCGGGAGATGAAATCTAGGGTTAGAATTGAATGTGATAGCATGTATTCTTAGTTATTTGCATGAGATAAATAATTAGGGTTATGAATTGAATAGGGATATCTCTTTTCACTGCATGTAACAATTGGGAATTGAAACTTAATGAATTTAATTCTTTTGTTTTGCATAGGAAATATCGCAGAATTAATTGAATTGAATATTTTTGTTTGATCACGTGAAAAAAGGCTTATAAATACTTTGAATTCCTGTTAACAACTCGAGTGGATTTAATAATTGGAGAAATTGGTTAATTGATTTATATTGCATAATTAGAGATGTTGTAGTCTTAAGCCTTTATCGTCTGAATCAAATCTGTGTTAAAATTAGTTTTAGTTAATTGAATTTAGTTGGAATTGGAAAATCACCAAATTCGGTTGTTTAAATAAAATTGGATAGATATAAAACTAGTAGTTTGGATTTGTTAAATAGGATTCCTCGTGGGTACGACACTCTTTCTTATCACTTGTTGATCGGATATACTTGCACGTAATTGTTGATTGTAAAATTAGACAACAAGTTTTTGACACCGTTGCCTGGGAATCTATATTTAATATTAAATTTATATTAGTTACAATCAATTTGATTTTAATTTAAACGTTTGTATTTAATTGTTTCTTTCTTTCTTCTTACAGGTTTTTCATCCGTGTATGCACACTAGGTCAAAGGGAAAGAAGGAACTTTTGCTATACGCCTATTGAAAAGAAGTTCCGAAAACTGCGATTAACTAGTGAGGAAGTAAATACGGAAGAAGAACTGGCAGAAGAAATTGAAAATCCAGTTAACATGGTTGTGGAAGAACAAAAAACACTTGGGGATTACGCCATGCCAACAGTAACAGACATTCAATCTAGCATTAGGAGACCTGCGATCAATGCAAACAGTTTTGAAATCAAACCGGGGTACCATTCAAATGTTACAGAATTCAGTTCAGTTTAGGGGTGGTCCGAATGATGATCCTAATGAACACATCTTGAGCTTCTTGGAGATATGCGATACGTTCAAGTTCAATAATGTTACGGAGGAAGCAGTAAGGTTAAGACTTTTCCCATTCACACAGCAAGATAAAGCAAAAAGTTGGTTGCACTCTTTGCCACCGGGATCAATCACAGCTTGGGATGATTTAGCTTAAAAATTCCTGGCTAAGTTTTTTCCACCAACAAAGACGGCGAAACTAAGGAATGACATCCACAATTTCACCCAGTTTGATTCGAAGACATTGTATAAGGCATGGGAAAGGTTTAAAGATTTGCTCAGTAAGTGCCATGTTCAAACGTTTTGTGATGGTTTGCATGGTCTTACAAGAGCTAGTACTGATGCAGCAACTGGAGGAGCCATTATTGGGAAGAATTTTGATGACGCTTATCAGTTGTTAGAAACAATGGCCAACAACAACTATCAGTGGCCAATGGTAGCCGCGTTATCTGCACAAGTAGTCGCGTTAACTAAAAAGATTGATTCATGGGGACCACAGGGAAATCAACAGATGGTGATGGTATGATTACTTTGTACAGGTAATTATGCTACTGATCAATGTGCCATCAACATAAAGTCGGTGCAATTTTTGGGGAACCAGGATAGACCACAGCCGCCTTATCAAAATGCTTATAATCTGGGGTGGAGGAATCATCCGGGTTTTTCTTGGAGTAATAATCAGGCACAAAACCAAGCTCCAAGGCCACAATATCCACCTGGATTTCAAAATCAAGCAACCCAACAGGCGGAAAAGTAACTAGCTTTAGTGGAGATCTTAGCAAAATTCATTACAGCCACAGAAAGGAGAATGATTGATCAAGATAGGTTGTTGAATCAAGTTGATTTAAATGTGAAGAGCCAAGCGGTATCAATAAGAAATTTGGAAAATCAGATGGGTTAGTTGGCTCAAGCCCTTAACAATCGACCTCAAGGAGCTTTGCCTAGTAACACGGAGGTCAATCCAAAGAAAGAAGGAATTGAGCATTGCAAGGCGGTCACGCTTCGGAGTGGAAAAGAGCTGCATGAAACTGTTGTGGATAGAAACTCTAAACCACCATCATTGGCAGAGAGCCATATCAAAAAAGATGAAGGCAAGGTATTCGAATGCGAACCAGCAACAACAGTTGGACATTCGAGTGAACAGAAAGATATAGTCAAACAAAGTTTTAGTGTACCTCCCGTTCAATTTCCACACAAATTTCAGAAATCGAGGGTGGAAAAACAGTTTGCAAATTTCTAGAAGTGTTCAAGAAACTGCACATTAACATCCTTTTGTTTTTGCTTAAGCATTGGAGCAAATGTCAGGTTATGTCAAATTTATGAAGGAGATTCTGTCTAAGAAGCGTAGACGGGGAGATTTTGAAACAGTTGCATTGACAGAGGAATGCAGTGCCATATTGCAGAAAAAGCTACCACTGAAACTTAAAGATTCGGGTAGCTTCACGATACCATACACGATCAGCAATCAGTTTTTCGGTAGAGCCCTTTGTGATCTGGGAGCCAGTATTAACTTGATGTCGCTGTCGGTTTATAAAAAGCTGAGTTTGAAGAAAGCGAAGCCCACCAATGTCATGTTGCAACTAGCGGATAGATCATATACTTATCCAAAGGGAATTGTGGAGGATGTTTTAGTTAAAGTGGATAAGTTTATCTTCCCGACAGATTATGAAGAGGATCGAGATATACCCATCATTCTTGGGCGACCATTTTTAGCCACGGGTAGAACTCTCATCGATGTGCAAAAAGGTGAGCTAACTATGAAAGTTCAAGATGAAGAGGTGACATTTAAGGTTTTCAAACCAATAGAGATCCCAAATGGTCAGGAAGAATGCTTTCGGATCAACACAATTGTAGGTGTACTCCATAATGAAAAGGATGGGAAAAGCCAAGTTCAACTGAACGAGGCGGAAAAATTCAAATACAAAGGGATCCAATCTTACAAGAAAGTCAAGCGGGATAAGTCCAAAACCAAGTGTTGGATGGCGAAGCGGTTCTTTAAGCATAAATTTGATCCAGGCTAAGAAATGCGAGAATGTCGGGCTAACGACTTTAAACCAAGCGCTAATGGGAGGCAGCCCAAATTTTAGTTTTAATTTTTAATTTTTTTTATTTCTTCAATTTCATTTTTCAATTGGTAGAGTAGATTAGTCATAGTTGTTGATATTTTGGGATTAATCTGTAACTTATTCTCTGTAGGGGCAAGTGAATGGTGTTGCCGCAAGAGAGTCAATGAGGTGAAAAAATGACAGAGTAATTCTAAATTTTCAAGCCAGGGACAGCTTACTAAATACCTTGGCGCTACAAACAAAAAGTACTGATCAATGCCCGACACCTGAAGATGTAAACTTCAAGACAAACAAACGCCCGGCCCTACTCATCCGAGAGCTTAAGTTCCAATAGCGCCCCAGCACCTAAATGATAAAGAAGTAGAGCGCCCCAATGATGTCCCTTGTCCAAGCAATCTGCCTTGTAGCGCCTCGACCCTCTTACACGATCAAAACCCAGCGCCGCAAGCAAGGTCGAAGTTGTGATGATGACGGCAAGGCGTCTTGTGGGAAAACAAATGAGTTGGTTAGAAGACCGATATAAACGCATACTACAATCTAACCAATGAGGTCAATTTCCTGTGGCACCCACTTTGCCCCTGCCGATCAAAAGATGAGCGATGAGGAGGTCGATCACGATTGACCAAATCAGGGGAGTCCTCTATTCTTGTTTCTTTATTTTTCGCATGAGGACATTGTTCAATTCAAGTTTGGGGGTAGTTTTTATTGTAGGTTTGCATGTTCATGTTAGGTTGTTTTTCTAGACTGTGTTAGTTTTAGGTTGTTTTGCATCTAGAATGTGTTAGTTTTAGTACTGTGATTATGTGTTTGTTTTCATTGTGTTAGCATGATCTCACTTGAGCATGATGAGACATGAAACTTAGTTGTTAGCCGATGAAAAAAATGTTGTGAATTGAATGAAAACTTGAATGAATGAGAAAATAATAGTTGAGTTTAACTTGAGAATATTGTTAACTTGATTTATTGAAGAAAATCCTGATTTTAATTGCATAATGTCAGTATGTTGATTTAGTTGTGAGTTAGTCTAAACTGAAAGAATTTGTGACTTAGGACAGATATAGATCATCCTCTATAATTTAGTTTATTTCGTGTTTTGAAAATTATTATTAAAAAAAAGAAAAAATTGAAAAGCTAAAAAAAAAAAAAGAATTGACTAGTTGTCAATAAGTAAGCCCTTGTGAGTGTTTCTACACTCAGCGCCCTACAACTTGGGAGTTGTTGGTCGAAAGTTCGCTACAAGGGTAACTTTGAATAGCCTAATAAAGATTAACATTGCACGAGTCAAAATAAATAAATATAAATAATCACTTGGCTAGTTTAGTTTTGTGACCTTTGCTATACGGGTTATTAGATCTGAGGGGTGTCTTAACACCTAGTACTTTGGGAGTATTGGTTGAAAGCTCTTTACATGGGTAGCACTGAAAAGCCTAAGAAAACTAGATATTGCACTAGTCGAGTTTTTAAAAAAATGTATAATAAAAGAATTTTTAAAATATAGGGTATATTTTGTGCTTAATGATTAATTGTATGATCAACAATTACCTTGTTACACTAAATGAATTCGGGAGATGAAATCTAGGGGTTAGAATTGAATCTGATAGCATGTATTCTTAGTTATTTGCATGAGATAAATAATTAGGGTTGTGAATTGAATAGGGATATCTCTTTTCACTTCATGTAAAAATTGGGAATTGGAACTTAATGAAGTTAATTCTTTTGTTTTGCATAGGAATATCGCAGAATTACTTGAATTGAATATTTTTGTTTGATCACTTGGAAAAGGGCTTATAAATACTTTGAATTCTTGTTAACAACTAGAGTGGATCTAATAATTGGAGAAATTAGATAATTGATTTATATTACATAATTAGGGATATTGTAGTCTTAAGTCTTTATCATCTGAATCAAATCTGTGTTAAAATTAGTTTTAGTTAATTGAATTTAGTTGTAATTGGAAAATCACCAAATTCGGTTGTTTAAATAAAATTGGATAGATATAAAACTAGTTGAGATCAATGTTCGAAATAGCGCTCGAGGCGTACGCCTCGAGGCGCGCCTCGTAGCGAGGCGGAAGAAAGAGTTCGTGAGGCGTCCGCTTAGTTTGGAATCGAGAAACCCCACGCCTTTTCCTCGACGGCTTACGCCTACGCCGTGGCGTCATAGGCGTCAAGGCGTCGCGAGGCGTGCTCTCGATTTGACTTAAAAAATAGCCCTAAATATCGATTAAACTTCACTTACCATTACCGAAGAGGCGAACGAAGAGGCGAAGAGTTCGTGATCGCTCTTCGATCATGACGATCGAAGACGCTGAACGCTCTTCGACTCGTGAATCTTCCTTTCACCTCGCTACTTCTCCTTCTCCTTCTCCTTCTCCTTCTCCTTCTCCTTCTCCTTCTCCTTCTCCTGCTTCTGACTGTCGTCGTTTCTTCCTCTGGGCTCTCGCTCTTCTCCTTCTTCACGATCGATTTCGTCTTTTTCTTCTTTGGTTCTGTTTTCTTCTTTTTCTTTTCTTCTTTGGTTCTGTTTTCTTGCAGATACATTTTTCTTTTTTCTTTTCTTCTTTCGGGTTCTATTTCAATTAATGATCTTAGGCAAAAAAAAAATTACTACAAAGAAATTGTTATTTAATATGTAAATTGTTTATATAAATTAAATTGTTTACATATTTATGTAAATTAAATTAAATATGTAAATTGTTTATATAAATATGTAAATATTTATACATATTAATAATTTACAATTAAATTAAATATGTAAATTGTTTATATAAATTAAATTGTTTACATATTTAAATTGTTTATATAAATATGTAAATTAATTTGTTTACATATTTAAATTGTTTATATAAATTAAATTATTTACATATTTATATAAACAATTTAATTAAATTGTTTACATATTTATGTAAATTGTTTATAATTCCTATTATCGCATATATAAATTGTTTTGGGGACTTTTAGGTTTTCAAATTGAGGCTTACGCCTGTCAGCCTCGAGGCTTACGCCTCATTTCGTGTGACACCCCAAATCAAGTTACCGACCCCTAAATTTGGTGTTCACGATCCACAATATAATAACATCTAACTACCCATTCATATAGAAATAGTAATACATAAGTTATTAACAGAGATTGTTAATACATTAGTCCCAGGTTCTCTAACCTTAACATTACAAACATACCCTTTAGATAAACAAAAAGGGTTCACAAAACAACATAATAATAATAATGTTCATTAAACTATTCCAGCAACAGGCCTTTGCCTTTGTTCTTCACAGCACCTCCTGCCACTTCGTTCCGCTGAAAAGTTTTATTTAGCAAGGGTGAGCAACAAATTTGCCCTGCAAGTTAAGATATACAATGAATGTATAAGTATCAGAATAATAGACTATCTATTTTGATAGAATGACACCAAAGTTCGGGGAACTTTGAAATAGCTGAACAAATCGTTAATCAATAACAAGTCTTCTCGTATTCTAGGCAACACAATAATCTGATAATGAAAGAGTACAACGCTTTCAAAGTTTCTACGATATTCTATTGAATAAACAAGAATCAATTCTACGTAATAACAAAGTGTAATGTTTTCCAGATTTATGCTGAGCGATCCATTGGATCTAGAACTTCTATTTTTCTGCATCTATCAAAGATTTACTTTGATACATACATGCAGTAATATCGAGATAACCATAAAGATTAAATCATACCCTCTCGCAAGTATAACAAGTGATCAACTTTATTATACCCTATATTACGATAATACTTAATATCTTGTGAATAGTTAATATATCGACCTAAAATGTTCCCTTTATATAAAAGGTTGTTCTTCTCAGTTTTTGAATCAAAATTTGATTTAACAACGAAACACAATGATTTCAATTTCTATTTACTTATCGATTAGCCGAAATAATTGGCATCGATCTACCAATAACAATTGAATTCTCTTCTCGAATTTATCAAGTTCTAACAAATGTTCGTCTAGCCAGAATAATTAGCTAAGACATTTCTCAACATAATTTGACAATAATGTGAATTATCTCAGATCATCAATTCTATCTTCTACGAATATGAATATCCAACAACAGTTATTCTAAAAATGTATATTCTCCGAATCAATAATTCAATTTGAATTATTAATCATGTACTAACTGCGAATAATCAACAATAAATTCCCTGGACATGGTATAATTAACAATAATTAACCATTATAATAATTGAATGAATATAACTCAAGGTTGAGTTAGGAAACTTGCCTTCCGCGTTGATTACTGCTACACAATAAACTTACCTGCGTTCGTAAGACTTATAACCAATAATATCGGTCTCACAATTAGCACAATAATTCACAACACACAATACTGTAATTTGAAGTCAAACTTCTCCTAGGCACATTACCACATAGCCACATTAGTGTTTATAACCTATATAAACACTTATCAAGTCTAACTATTTCGATCTGGTTGAACTTCGGTCCATTCTCGGTGTCCTGGTCACCCTATCCGACAATTAACTCATTGATTGTCAATTAAACTTGGTCTCTAAGCTTCAATATTATTTTAGATAAGTCAAATATCATTTATAATATTTTTCGAAAGCTTTTAATAATTTTAAAACAATTATTATAATTTATAATAATTTTTCAAACACTTAAATCATTTAATTATCAAACAATCTTATTATCATTAATATTTAATAATATAACATACTTGTCAAAATATTAAAGTTATTATTAATAACTTAAAATATTTTTAAATAAATCAATATTCTACTTAAGTGATTTTTAAATTAATTAAAATCATTTTAAACTATCACCATTAATATTAAAATATTAATGAAATTATTATCAAAATATTAAAAGTCATTAATTATAACTTAAAAAATTTTTAAAACATATTTCTCATTGTTAAATGATTTTAAATCAATAAAATCATTTTAATTCATTTATTTAATATAATAATTAAATAAATCTAATATCATTAATATTAATTTATTAATGGGAATTCTCCAAAAATATTGAAAATTATATTTTATAATTTAAAATATTTTCTAACACTTTATTCTTATTTAAAATGATTTTTAAATCAATAAAATCATTTTTAACTTATTTATTTAATTTAATAATTAAATAAATCTAATATCATTAATATTAATTTATTAATGAAAATTCTCTAAAAATATTAAAAGTCGCCTTTTATAACTCAAAATATTTTTAAATACTTAATTCTTATTTAAAATGATTTTTATATAATTAAAATCATTTTCTCTAATTTATTATTACACTAATTAAATAAATTAAATAGCATTAATATTCAAATAATTATAAATATTAATGAAAAATGTCCCAAATAATTAAAAGTTATTTTTCAGAATTTAAAATGATTTTTAAAACCATTTTTGTAATTTTATAATTTATTTTCTATTTTTAAGTAATTTCCGGAATATTCAGAATATAAAATAATCAAAACCGTCTCTAATGGCCAATAGCGACACTTAGCGTCGCTGTTGGTGTTCTTGGCCTCAAGAACACTGACAGCCGGCAGTACTAGGGGTCAACTTTGACCAGCTGTTAATCTCAAATCTTGAATCTTATCGGCTAACAAATACTTTGGTCTGGTAGTATACTTGTAGTACTCCAATTAGCAACCATCAATTTGCTCAAAAAAACAACCCAGATGCAAGATCTGATCCCTGCAAAACACTGTCAGAGTTGTTCTGGGTTTTCTGGGTAACCCAGAAACCCAGACAGTTTCGTGGTGCTACTTTGAAGCTCAATTTCTAAGGTGTTCCGGTTATGTTTAATGTTGTTTAATGCTTCAACGTTATAGTACTTATGTCATAGAACATTCACAAAGCAACACATAAGTTTAACAACAACAGATCCACAAGATATGCCTTGGTCAAACCCTGTCAAAAACTTTGTTCTTCAATTTTCTGGGATTTCCAGAAACGGCAAGTCAGTGTCGAGGGGCCTAGTTTGACCACCCCCTACTTCTATTATGTTAGTGATATAAGGAATATTAAAGCATGGATCTAAAGGCCAGACAACATACTACAACCTGGTTACAACCATATCAACAATACACATCAAACCTAATAGTTACGGGCCTTGCAAATGGTTGTCAGACACTGTTCATGGCGTTCTGGGTTACCCAGATTTGTCCCGGTCATGCCCGATCAACGGGTTTTGACCAATTATATCTTCGAATCCAGACATCTAATGACTCTGATTTCTTTTGCAGACTAAAGACCTCATACCAAGCTACAAAACCAAAACTTAAAACAACAAATATCGTAAACGAGAAAGGATCTGTGACGACTGACATTGGTTGTCAGACCACAAAAATTGCTCAAGAACAGTTTTTGAAAACTTCATTTTTAAAGTCATTTGATGTTATGGATCTATGGTATATCACCATAGATCATCATAAAACAACTTCTAGCAAACATCTAAACACAAACACAAAAGTTGTCTAAGCATACAAGATCAAATTAGATTTTAGGGTTTATACCTTCTTGTTCCAATTCTTGATCTATGCTCTCCAATCTAAACTTGATGTTTCTAGAGGTGATTTAGTGACTGATCTACCTTAGAATTTCGGAGCTTTGGATGGGAGAGAGAGTTGGTGAGAGCAAGAGAGCAAAATGGCTATTTTTATGAACTTTCTCTCTCTAAATCTCTTATAAATGATGATGTGTTGCTATGATATGCAATTTTCGGTTGGTTGGCTGAGATCATTAAGTCACAATGTCAACAAAGTGGTTCACCAACTAAAGTTGCTAGCATTTTTACAAGTTATCTAAATAAAAAATGAAAAAGGGCATTTTGGTCTTTTGCAAATTGATTTTAATGACATACTTGGAATTTGCACAAACCCTTAGGGTTTAACCCTAAGATTTTAACCCTTAGGTTTTACGTTATTAACTTTCTAGGATTTTCTAATTAGGGTTTTTTTTAAAATAAAAAATTAAGAATTTCGAAAATGTAATTAGGGTTTTAAATAGAAAATAATATTTCTAAAGTATAATTAGGGTTTCCTAATTATATTAACACATACTAATTACTTTAAGCTTGCTAATTAGGATTAGGGTTTCCTAATTAGGGTTTAGAAATCCCGAATATAAAATTAGGGTTTTAATTAGAAAAATTAAAATTTCTAAATTACAATTAGGGTTTGTAAAATAGAAATTAAGATAACTAAAATATAATTAGGGTTTTCTAATCATATTTAAGTTTAATAAACACATTAAGCTTACTAATTAGGATTAGGGTTTCCTAATTAGGGTTTTAGTATTCCCGAATATAAAATTAGAGTTTCTCGGCTTTCAATTAGGGTTTCTAACCGTACGTTAGGGTTTCTAATCCTGATATTAGGGTTTCTAATCTCTTATTAGGGTTTATTAATTTTAAAACTTATCTGATCGATCATTGATCAATATCTCTATACCGTACAAACACGTACATATCAATATAATTATTTTAATTATATTTTCTATCGAATCCCTATCCGGACTTAGGGTTAGGGTTTCTAATCTTGTTAAGCACACCTCTACTCTAAATTTATTAGTCAATACACAAATTGACCTTCTCGAGACCCGTATCACAGATACATGTCGCAAAATTGATAATCAATATTAATATTAAATAAATAAAAAATTATTCGTAAAATTTTAATTATTCGAAATCCCGGGTTATCACACCTCGTCCGGAGAAAAACGCCTCATGCCGCTTTTAGCTTTTTCGAACATTGGTTGAGATGTGTTAAATAGGATTCTTCGTGGGTACGACACTCTTTCTTATAACTTTATTACCTGTTGATCGTGTATACTTGCACGTAATTGTTAATTATGAAATCAGACAATAATTGCAACAACAAATAAAAGAATAAGACTACGAACCGCCTAACCACCTTAGAGGAATCTTACTTTTAGATAATACAAACAATTGGCACTGAGAATAGGTTATTTCATTGAAGTAATTTCTCTCTCTTGCATAGGTTGATATATATACACAAGTATCCTAATTAAAGTTATGGTAATTCCTAAATTACAGTAATGTGTACACATTGATTATGAAAACTACAATTATGGCATATCTATAGCATATCTTCCAACACTCCCCCTCAAGTTGGTGTATAGATGTCTCGCATACCCAACTTGAAACATAATGGATGAAACATCTTACTACTAAGACCCTTAGTCAAAATATCAGCACGCTGATGTTCTGTTTTGACAAAAGGTAAGCAAATAAGACAACTAGTTAACTTTTCCTTGATGAAGTGTCTGTTAATCTCAATATGCTTCGTTCTATCATGTTGTACTGGGTCGTTTACAATACTAATGACTGCCTTATTATCACAAAATAACTGCATAGGCCTTTTAGTTGTAACACCCAAATCTTCTAGCAATGTTCGAAGCCACATTAGTTCACATATACCCAAGGCAATAGCTCGATATTCAGCCTCAGCACTTGTTGATATATCAATCATCTCACCAATCGTTAATATCTTTCTTTATCAATCGTAGGTCATGTGCCACCTACTAAATGATGATTAACTTCAATAGGAGAATCATCAGGCTTACATCTCAACATACCAATTTCTGTTAAAAAATCAAGTACATATTTCATTTGAGATAGAAAAATCCCACTGGAATATCTTGCAACTTCAATACTAAGGAAATATTTCAAAGGACCAAGATATTTGAACTCAAACTATTTGGCCAGACTTGCTTTGAGATTAACTATCTCTTCTCTATTATCTTATCTCATGTCACCACAATGTCATCAACATAAACAATAAGAATGGTAGTCTTTCCATTTATCTGTTTGACAGATAGAGTATGATCTGCTCGACTCTACTTGTACCCAAATTGTAAGACTCCAACTTTTATGAATAAAGATGAATTTTCTATAAATATCATTTTTGAATATTATAAAATGAATTTGATATAATGTTATAGTTGTGGGTAATATTTATAAATTTTGTAAAGTACGCAAGTTATATAATATTCGATTGGTCGGGGAATATTCGTTTTAACAGGGAATATTCGTACAACGGCACAATCATTGGTGGGCCCCACAACGAAATTATTGTCGGATTGAGAAAACGACAAAAATACTTTATGAAAATAACGGCGGAAGTTTTAACGTTAAGTGTTGAAACACCCGGTGTTAAATGTACAAGATGTCGCTGTGGTTGCATAGTAGCACACAAGATTGATTATTGATGCTTACGTGAGAAGTCACCCGTTTTGTTCAATTATTATTACAAAGAATAATTGTTGATAGTATCTCACGTTATTTGATTCAATTATTGGCAATATTTTATAATCAATAATTGAGATGACAAAGTTATTAATATTATTATTTGCAATATTAACGATGTCTAGAAGTTACATCGAGGAGAGGTTTGGTCACCTAATCAATGCGGCGCATGATGGGGAGAAATCCTTATTGGAAAACCTCATCTTTCCAGGAACGACACAGGTCGATTAATATTGTGAATTATAATAATGATGATAAATTTTGTTTTATTAGTATTATTAATGTAATAAAAGCAGAAAAAGCTTTTTATATAAAACAAAATACTTTTATAAAGTTATATCTGTTTTTTATTAGACTATAAATAGAATATATTATATTCTATTATGTATAGTATTTTGCATAGTAAAATCTTTTTATATAAAAAGCGAATACTTTATAAAGTTATTTGTTTTATTAGACTATAAATAAAATATATTATATTTTATTATGCATAGTGTTGCGTAGTGTTTGTATAGTAAAACTTTTTATATAAAAATGTAATACTTTTTATAAAGTTTTGTTTTATTTGATTATAAATAGAATATATTATATTTTATTGCATAGTAAAAGATAGTATCCTTTCCATTCTTCTATAAATAGGATGCTTAGTTAGAATTGAAAATCACACCGAAGTCGAGAGAATTCTCCTTCTATAATCTTGAGCGTATTTCTTTAGAGTTTAAGAAAGCTTTGAGCATAGAAATTAATGCAAGTTTTCTTCAAGAATATCATCGCCCTACCCGTCGGAATACTCTTCTTTCACGGTAAGGGATATTATTTGTTGTACTCGTAAGGGGTATTATTTCTTTCTTCATGAAGAGAACTTCTGTTATTCCATTCTTTATCATTATGTTGGAATAACTTGCCATGCTAATACCGCATCCATGGTGAAATTCTTACATTATTCCATTCTTTATTATTACATTGGAACATCGTATCGCATGCGTTTATGCAATGACACTGGTTTCGTCCTTTATTATTACATTGGAACATCACCGTCATGCGATTTACGCATTGACACTGGTTCCGATTTCTTTATTATTCTGTTGAACATCCCGTCTGCATGCGGATTACGCATTTACCTAGTTCCATTCTTTATTATTCGTTGGAATAACTCCGTTATGCATGCGGCCTATCGCATGCATGGTGATTTCTTCTGTTATTCCATTCTTTATTATTCATTTGGAATAACCTCATACATGTGGATTATCACATGCGACGGTGAATGATCCTTTGTATTCATTTCTTATTAAATTGTAGAAATAATGCATGCAAGTGGATTACCGCATGGCGGACGAAAATCCATTTGCAATTTCATATATTCTCTTATACTCAGTTGGTTAAATCTTTGACTTCTATACTCCATGAAATTAGTGGAATATCCTTGATAATTGCGCTTCATCCAGTATCTTTTCATGGACATATTCTTCTGAGCATTCTTGAATTTTACTCCACAAAGCAGTATCATATTGACAATTTGGACGTTATTGAGTTCAGGATAAATTAACTTATAAATCTTTAAAATTTATTCTTGAACTTATTTTATTGAATTGTCATCATCCTCATGTTTATAATATGTTGAAAGTCATCTTTGGCCTGTAGTGCATAGATGGACTTGGTATGATTATGACCATGGATTATTCGGATAATCATGACCGTAATGTTACAAATGATGTGGTAAAAATCCTTATTGGCCGTAGTGCATTGATGGACAGTTGTTAGCATGATCATGACCATTGATGAATACACGAATATCTTTGGCCCGTAGTGCATGGATAATTTGTGGTCGTGATACTAATGAATATCATTGGCCGTAGTGCAGAGATGATGTGGATTATTTATTAAGCCGAGTCTCAACGATAAAAGTAATGAAAAACCTTTTAAATCATAGAAGATATTAGATTTTATTCTCTACTCAACTCTTCTAATGGATTGCTTGTTCCGCTGCAGTTAAACTTGATGTTTGTTACATTTTATTAGTTTAACACTGTTGAAGGCTAACGATAAATTATTCTGCATTATCTTAGTCATAATATTTCTTACTGGGCTAGTTGAGCTCACCCTTTCTTTCACTGTTCTCTTCAGGAAATAAGAACGTAGCTGGGACTAGTCGGGAAACGGAGTGACGGTCTAGAAGATAGCATTAGTAGTCCTCACTATTCTGTTAAATAGTGTGACAATAAATGTAATGAAGACTCTATTAAGTTTGTATATTGTCTAGATGACAATATTCTTATTAAAAACTCTTAGATTATGTTTTGTCGTATTTTACACGACTGTTGTATAATTAAGTTGTATTTGAATTTTGTACCATGTATTTGGCAACTCAAGATGGGTGATGTATACCTATTTTGGGGGCGTCGCACAAATCTTATGATTGTGGAATCTACCAAACTAGGCTCTGGGAGATTGCTTCAAACCATATAAAACCTTTCGCAACTTACAAACCTTACCCTTGGTGACAAAAGAAGCAAAACAACGAGGTATTTTTATGTATACTTCTTCCTCCAAATCACCATGAACATATTTTTTACATTCAATTGTTGAAGGTCCCAGCCGAAGTTTACTGCACATGAGATTATGGTACGAACAAAATTCATTTTCGCCACATTAGCAAATGTCTCCTGATAATCAATCTCATGGGTTTGAGTATACCCTTTTGCAACTAGCCTATCTTTGAGTCTCTCAATTGTCCTATCTGACTTCTGTTTGACTGTATATTCCCATTTGCAACCAACTGAATTTTTCTTGTAAGGAAGAATAACTAGTTCCAATATATCATTCTTTTTCAAGGCATTCATCTCCTCAATCATAGTCTGTTTCCAATTCTCATCACTAATTGCTTCTCTCCACCCCTGAGGAACAGATATTGAAGACATGGAAGAAACAAAGGAGTAGTAGGATGCAAATAATTTATTATAGACAAAGAAATTAGAGATAGGATGTTGAGTACAAGATCTAACCCCTTTTCTAAGAGCAATAGGAATTTCAGTATCATCTGAAGAACAAGTAGGATTAGTATTCTCACTATTAGCATTATTAAGATTAGGTTCTGAGCAAGGTTGGTGTAGTGGTGTACAAACGGTGATTTTATTTTTGCCTCTTCGAACATAGGTTCTCAACTCATGCTCATTCTGTCTAGCATATGACCCGTGTAGATATATCAGAAACAACAGGAACAGGAGAAGAATTTATGGGAGAAGATGGTATAACAAAACTTGTAATACCAGCCTAATGAAGAAGCTTCTCCTCATCAATAACATCCTCCCCCTGAGGAGAAAGTGAAGAATAAAAAGGTTCCAATTCTCAAAAAGTTACATCCCGAGTGACAAATACTTTGTGTGAAGGAGGATGATAACATTTATAACCTTTTTGGATTGGAGAATAACCAATGAAAACACACCTAAGAGACTTGGGATATAATTTTCCCCGAGTGGGAGATTTATCATGAACATAGTACACACAACCAAGACCTCAAGGCAAAGGAGGACTTGTCATGTGTTGGAGAAAATAGATTGGACTTTTGTTCCCAAGAATTCTAGAAGGGAGTCGGTTTATCAGAAATGCAGCAGTCATAACATCTCCCCGTAGAAATTTAGGGGTGTTAATAGTGAACATAAAAGTGCGTGCTAACTTTAGTAAATGTCGATTTTTTCTTTCCGCTACTCCATTTTGTTCTGCAGTTTTGACACAGGAGGTTTGAAGAATGATGTCATGCTGAGAGAGATAAGATGCAAAAACATTATTATTATATTCACAACCATTATCACTATGGAGAATTTTGACTTTAGCTTCAAATTGGGTTTGAATCATTTTGTGAAATTCCTGAAAACAATCAAACACCTCATTTTTGGAACGAAGAAGATAAACTCAAGTGACACGAGAATGACAATCAATAAAGCTAACAAACGATCTATAACCAGAACGGGAAACAACCCGAGAGGGTCCCCACACATCAGTATGTATAATAACAAAAGATTCAAAATGTCGACTGTTAATAGAAGAATAAATAGAACGTTTGTGTTTCTCCAATTCACATGATTCACACAAAAACTGAGTTTTATTACATTGCTTAACTAAAGATGAAAATAAAGACTAATATGAAAAAAGAGGGATGTCCCAAACGTTGATGCCATTGATGGAGAGAAGTCAGGTTAGAGTCAGAAATAGAGCGAAGAGCCTGAGTAGAGAACATGTTAGGCGAGGGAATATCTAAATAATAAAGACCACCAACTGCACTACCACTGTCAATCTTCTGTCCCATCACCAAGTCCTGAAAAACACAATTAGTTGGGGGGAAAAGTTACTGAACAGTGTAAGGATTCAGAAAGACGTTGGACAGATAATAAATTTGCAGTGAATGAAGGAATATGAAGAACATATGATAATGTTAATGAAGGAATACAAACTTGAACAACTCCCAAAGATGGAAGAAATGGAATTATCAACTACTCGAACCTTGTCTTTTTCAGAGCAAGGCGTGTATGAAGTAAAGAGAGTGGAGGACCCGGTCATATGCTCGGAAGCACATGTGTTAATGATCCAATTAGGACAAGTTGATGAAACATTAAAAGCACAAGAATGTATACCTGATTGGGCATAATGAGAAGTAGATTTGGAATAAAATTTTCGAAAAACTGAGATTTCCTCAGAGTAAGTACAGTAGTAATGTTTGAGGCATTGGAGGCATCAACAAGAAGTGTTGTATAGTAGTCACATAGGACTGAGATCCACATCGACGACAGCTACTAAACTAACCTCCTCGTCCTTTAGGACGTCTATGAAACTTAAAACAGCGATCCCTGGTATGGTTCTTTCCCCCACAATAATCACATTCGCGGGATTCCTTCTTAATAAGAGACTGAATGGTGGAGCCAAACTTAAGATACGAAGCAACCATGGTTGACCGGTTAATAGAATTTAGAACCATCACCCGACGCCTACTTTTCTCTTGTAGAACTCTAGCATGAGCCTCTCGCAGTGATGGAAAATATGTTTGACCAATCAACTGTGCTCGAACTTGATCAAATTCTATATTCAAACCGGCCAAGAAATCCACTACTCTATCTTCACTAACAAACTTTTGATAAGCAGTTGCATCTTCCAAACATTTGGCTGAAAAAACCAGATAATGATCAAGCTCCTGCCAAAGTGCATTAATTTCTACAAAATACTGTGCCGCGGACTTCTCCCTTGACCGAACTCACGGATTCATTTACGGATATCATATGCCTTAGACATATCCCAGAAACAGAAAAGATTTGAGAGATAGACTCCCAAAGTTCATATGTACTGAGTTCCATTGGGTTAAAAATTCATGTTTTCACCATGGAGTTATCAGATTTCCATTCTTCTTGGGACACACCTACTTGTGTAGGCATGGTTGTTGTACATTTGATGAAATTTTGCATCCGATTAGCTTCAATAGACATACAGCACGCTTGAGACCAAGTTAGATAATTGTTCCCATCCAACTTAAATTGAAGAACCAACGCAGAGTTGAGATGATGATATCTAATCAACCACCTTTTATGTGTTTCAGTAGTACCAACACTATTAATGGAACTAGATTCTGTCATGGTGAGGTAATAGGAGCAACAAGAATATCCAAGGAAATATCAACAAGTAAAATTTAAATTCTCAAAAAAAATGGAAGTTAGTTATTCCAGAAAATCAAAGTAGTGCAGTTAATTGTACTACACTTTAGAACCCACTCTTATGTTAGCCCACTTCAAATAGCAGTAAAGGAAGCTTATGCATATGGCAAAAAGTGCAGATGAAGGTTTAGAAAAAAACACAGTAAGCAACGAATGCTGACAAAGAAACAACGAGTAAACCTGAATCAAACTCTCCAAGACCACTGTAGATGGCGTCGACAGCATGCGCGTAAGGTGGCGTGTGAGGGCACGTGGGGCAGTGGATCCCGGAGCTGATTTTCTAGTGGTGGTCGCCTGGCTGCGTAGAGCCCTAATATGGCCTCAATTTCTCAATACAAACTGGTCTTGCTAGGTTTCTGAAGAAAAATATGAGTAGCAGCGAGAGATGGGCTTCTATTAATGGAAGAAGGCTTTGATACCATGTTGAAACTGAGAATAGGTTATTTCATTTAAGTAATTTCTCTCTATTACATAGGTTAATATATATACACAAGTATCCTAATTACAGTTATAGTAATTCCTAACTTACAGTAATGTGTACACACTTATTATGAAAACTACAATTATGGCATATCTATAGCATATCTTCTAACACAAACTATTTGCTATTTCCATTTCTGTCCTTGGAAGGTTGTTAGAAGCCAAATTTAAAATGAGAAATGAGTTCATTGTATTATAATCACCTGAAAGAAAATGCAAGTCACATCCTGATAAATTTTTACCTTGAATTAAATCGACTTTGGCCTTACGAACATATATATTGTACAGTAATATGAAATGATGCATATGCCAACTTATAAAACAAAAGAAAAAAATATAATAAAAGGAGAAAAAGAAGGCAATTCTGAGTTGCCTTACTGAAAATCTATCAGAATAAATGAAAACAAAGAGTTTTTACCATGAAGATAGAGATCCAAACTTGATGCACTGATATAATTTGATATAATCAGTTTCTCATGATCTGTTGGGCCCCAGTAATAACCCTGGAGAGAAACTAAATTTGGATGTTTGATATTTCCGAGCTTCTTTGCCTCTCTTGCAAATTCCTTCCTACCTTTTGCTATCCCTTCCTTCAACCATTTCACAACCAAAAAATGACCAGATGGAAGCAGAGCTTTGTATAGTGTTCCATGACAACTCCTCCCAATAACTTCTGCCGGAGCACATGAAAGTTCTTCTGCACTGAACATTAAGGAGCTATCAAAAAGATGTAGATCCCCAGCTAGTTTATCTGGAGAACACACCCTGAGTGACCCAGGATTCTCAGATAGATGTTCAACTCTACTCGGAGAAGGATTGGCAGTTGCAATGAGAGTCATGGGTGAAGATATTACTTCATTATGTTGTATTGATCCAAGGAGGCAAAGATCTTTGGGTCTCTGTATAAATATAGTGCCCGGCTGCTCTTTTGGAGACCCCATGTGTGTTGAAGTTACATGATCTGGAGGGAGATTAACAGAAGCTGATGATGCAATTGCATTCTCATTAAGTATTAATGCGCCAGGTAGGGAAGAAACCCTTTCATGAATACCTTTTGATTCATCACTTCCTTTCAAACTTTTCCTCCCATCTTCGTGTTGATGGGTTTTGTAATAGATCATCAATATGAATAGAGCTATAACAAAAACACCACAAACCAAGCCTGCAATAAGGGCAGCTCGAAAGGTAGATTTCATATGGGAACCGTGCCTTTTCAAATTTATGTATGGATCACCTTTTGGAGAAAAAACTGAGTAAGGGAAATACAATAAAGAATTTCCTGGATGGAATGATGAATCAGGAAACCTCCTCAAGTTTTCAGGTACAAATCCAGAAAGAGTATTGTAAGATACATTGAATCCTTTGATTTCATCAGGAAGGTCATCAGGGATACCACCTTCAAAATGGTTGTTGGAGAGGTCCAGATACACAATGTTATGGAATCTACTTAATTCCCGAGGCAAATGACCAGTTAGTGCATTGTGTGACAAATTAATAGAAACTAGGGCCAAATTCTGAGCGAACTCTTCAAAGGGTCTATCTGTAATACGTATCGTCCCCATGAATTTGTTGAATGACAGGTTAATATCAGTCAGTTTTGTAGAGTTAAAAAGGATGGAAGGGAGAAAACCACTAAATTGATTAAGGCTGAAGTCAATCCTTTTTAACTCCGGATACAATCCTAACACAAGTGGGAGAACACCTTCTACTGAGTTGTTGGAAATCTTGAATGTTGTAAGCCTCAAAAACTGAGAAGTTTGGTCTGGCAAGGTTCCTGTCAATAAGTTTGAACTCAAGTCTATTGTTTCCACATAATTTCCCCAACCCTGAAATCTGGACAAGTTCCCTGAAAGCAAATTTTTACTTAGGTCTATGGTGGCACAGTGTCCAACTTTGGCAGGCAGCGGACCTGACAGCATGTTCGATGATAAGTTAAGATTCTTCAGAGTTCCAGAAGTGATACTTCCAACCGGACCTATCACAGATGTAAACTAAAATTCAATATAGAGGGGTAAAAGAGCTAGGTGGAATATAATATTAGTGATTAACAAACAAGAAATAAAAACAACCATAGGAACTATTATAAATCAGTAAAAACTCCACATTTTTCAACTCCAATGCATATATGAAGTAATACTTAAAATATTTGTTGAGGGATTTTGGACTACTTAACTTCTTACTTGGTCAACTAACAGAAATAATATGAATCAAGACAAATCTTTATAACGAGGTTCCTATTTCTACTAAGGAGAAGGAAGATTTTCTTTCAAAGCATTCATTCAGTATCGGGGCCAAAAAAGTAGGTCAAACCTGCAACACAAGCTGCATTGCACAAGGAGAAGCACTAAACTAATTCAAGTGTCTTCAGCTAATCAGTCAATCGGTTAAGTTGAGCGGGTACAAGTTATATCCAAACAAACCAAGTCATGGAAGCTTTTCTTTCCCCGGTCCTTGCTTCGTCACAAACCAAAAGAATAACGTTATTAAGCTCATGTTTCTTAAAATTACTGTTCAATAATACAATTTATAAAAATCTTAAGACCGAAGCTTGCAAAAGTCAGAAGTTCAACATTTTTTTAATATATGATCTTTAACTTTTCATGGGTGCTATCCAAACATCTTAATAGTTCAAGCAAACAATCAATATCCATACCTTCAACAAGTCCTGACTTACATTTGTGTTTTTGACCACCTTAGAATTGACAAGATTTCATTCTGTTTTCAAAACCAACCCCCTTTTTTTCAAGCATCTCTTTTCTATTTTTTTAATACGTCCAAACCCATGGGAATAACTGTTTTTTTCTCCCCTAAGAAATTAGTGTTGAGAAACCCTCTATTATTTTATAGTGAATAATGCAATTTACCACCTACAGTTAATATCATTTTATAATTCACCACTTTTGGTTAGAAAATCCTCACTTTGTGGTTTACAAAAATTATAACTGGCACTCCTGTTATGACACTGTTAACAGGGTTAGCTAGCATGGACAGGGTGCGAAGAGAGAGATACTGTAAGTATTTTATTATTGTGAAGAATTTCTTTTTTATTAATACTATTAATAATTTATTAGTTGCTTTAAACCCATTTAGGGTATTGATGTATTATTAACGGAGACTTATGACCTTTTATGTTTTATTTGGAGATTAAACAATTACCCTTGAGGATTTAGTTATTCTATTAGACATGGGTGCTGCACATGGCGCCCTCAATGGCTTTTACGGGGAGTTACATAAAAAAGCGTTATCCGCTACTAATAGTCCCGGTTGCTGCTAAAATTACTGGTGAATAGCTTTTTAATATGAAATTTCCACAGTACCCACTTTTTATATAAACTTAATATTTTATTGTACTATCCACTACTATTAGAAGCGGATAATAGGCAGAAGAATTCCATAAATTGGATCTCCAACAAGCTTGCTTCTAATAATCGAAGACTTATAGGTGTTGAGATAGGTATACTTGGTGCAAAACATCAACTTCTGGATCAATGGCCTATTGAAGCTGAAAATTTGGTACTTTTTCACCAAATCCATCATACTTAAATCATCACAAGTATATCCCAATAGTATTCTTTTACAATATTAATACTAAATGTTTCTTTTACATTCAAATTAATACTAAATGTTTTTTAGTGTTCTTTACACTAAATCTTGTGGTTATCATAATATTTACTATTTTTAAACAATATGATTTGTTCTACCCTCTACTTTTATATGTGAGGTGAATATTATAAAAATGATAGGTTGCTTTTTTCATGCTAAGTCCCCAAACCAATTATTTTATGAATAGATAAGTCTAATATCTAGACACTATCTAAAAATACCTGATTTCCGCTAAGTCCTCAAGCCAATTATATGAATAGGGTTATCACTCAATACAAGGAATATTATAGGGTTTACTCAATCATGGGTGAATATCAGTACACTCTCACATAAGTGAGAGATGTACACTCTCACAAAGTTGGAAAAGATGTAAGACCAGGAAATGTAAAGTACAATTAAAAAACTAACAAACAAGATTGACTAAAAAATGATATCTTCATTAATCCTTAATCATTACAAACTACAATACAATGATATCCTATACTACAGTATTACAATTCCTTCACGGTCGGGTTCGTTTGATTGATAAAGTGGGTTGAGAATTCCACAAAGGCATGCAGTATTTGGTGGAGTGATGGACGAGGGGGAAGATCGTAAGCAAACTCCTTGAGGCAGTATGGGCAAAACCCTTAGTATTAGGGCCGCATATGTTTGAGTGTGGGCTTGAATATGCTTGGGGACTTAGCTCCATGGAGACCAAGTCCAAGTGAGTGAACTTGAGACTTGTGGAGACTAAGTATAGAACTTAGCCAACCAAGCCAACGAGGTAGGTCTTCTTAGAGAGAGCAACTTAGTGCTTATATATTCTAGAGAGAGAAATTGATTTTTTTAGAGAGAGAAGCTCTCAAGTTCTCAAGAATTCCCTAAAGGTTTCAACTTTTTCTCAAATGAGGAGGGGGTATTTATAGGCTTCGTTGGGGGCCCCCATATGTCGTACACATAACCTATCTGTCAGTTATAAACTGTGACTATAATATCAGTCTAGGTGCAAATACTACATTTTCGGAGTCTGTTTCGCACTACGCCTCCATCCGCCAGTCCAAGATTCGCCGAATCCCACTTCCGGACGACCTCTTTAACCCTCTTACGGAGGCTAGAGAGGTAATCCATCTTGCTTGAAGTAGAAGTCTTTGACAGTAATACTTTATTTTGGCTCAATTGGGAACAGTTGGGAAAAAACAGTCTTCTTGGCATGACGTCACCATTGCGGCTCATGACATCATCATTCTAGCAAAGAACATAATTCTTGAAGCACTAGCATGCTCCTTGTGCTCATGATGCCAATTGGTGGCATGGAAACTTGACTTCCTCACTTTGAGCCTACTTGTGTAAACTTAGGGCCTACTTGTGTGAACTTGGAGGTACATGTCTTCATGTAAAGTCTTGTCTTGCTCTTCCTTGAAACTCCCTTGGTTGGAAACATCTCCAATATTTGGCTAAGTGTTAAAATCATGAGGTGAGGGCAAGGGCCTCCATAAGGGGAAGGCCCACCTTGGGGCCGACCCTAGGGAGGTTGGGGCTGACCTAGGGTGGCCTTCCCCTTGCTCTTTCATGCTTTGATTCCCTTTTCTATAACTTCCTTCAATTTGGCCAAGTGTTGGAGATGGTAGAACATGTGAGGACCTCCCTCATGAGGGAGGACATGTTGGGGCCAACCATGGGAGAGATGAGGCTGAGCATGGGGGAGTTGGGGACGACCATGGGTTGGTTCCCACCTCATGGTGGTGTTCCCTTGGTTCCTTATGCTTTTTTATGTAACCTACTTGGATTTTGGCTAAGTGTTGAGCTTGAGATGTGATGGGAGGCCATGGAGCACCCCCCCCACCATGTAGGGGCCGACTCCCATGAGGTTGGAGCAGACCTTATAGGGTGCCTTGGCCTCATGGAGGTCACTTCCTTACTTTCTTCTCATTTTGGCCCTTTCTTGCACTCCTTGAATTTGTCTAAGTATTGGAACTGCTATGTGATGGGAAATCATTAGGGCAGACCCTAACCATGTTGGGGGACCAACTTTGTGAGGGTTGGGGCCAACCCTATGGGATGCCCCCAACCCATGGTGATCCTTTCCTCAATTCCTTCTCATTTTGGCCCCTTTCTTGCATTCCTTCTTGAATTTGACCAAGTTATTGAAGGTGAGGTGTCGTGAGAGACACTTAGAGCAGCCCCCAACATGAGGGAACAAGTTGGGGCTGACCCTAGGGGGTGCCTCCCCCTCATGGTGGCTTCCTTCCTCAATTGCTCCTTTTTAGCCATTTGATTACATGTCCTTGCTTGCTTGACCTCTTCTTTCCTCTTTCTTTCTTGCTTGTTTATGCGAGTGTGAAATATGTGCCTTGCGGTGTCAGAAGACCTCTCTTCATGTTGGCTTACATAGTGAAGATTCCCATACTTAGCCAATTTTGTGGAAATGGCCAATGCTTTGCCTTGGCTCTCTCTTAGGCACTTATGATAGATGGTGAGGGATGTGAATGAGGATTTTAAGCCCTTAAGAGCTGATGTGTCATAGGGTGCCCAAGTGGCCTCCCGGGTGGGGCCCACCATGAGCCATGAGGGAACAAGTTGGGGCTGACCCTAGGGGGTGCCTCCCCCTCATGGTGGCTTCCTTCCTCAATTGCTCCTTTTTAGCCATTTGATTACATGTCCTTGCTTGCTTGACCTCTTCTTTCCTCTTTCTTTCTTGCTTGTTTATGCGATTGTGAAATATGTGCCTTGCGGTGTCAGAAGACCTCTCTTCATGTTGGCTTACATAGTGAAGATTCCCATACTTTGCCAATTTTGTGGAAATGGCCAATGCTTTGCCTTAGGCACTTATGATAGATGGTGAGGGATGTGAATGAGGATTTTAAGCCCTTAAGAGCTGATGTGTCATAGGGTGCCCAAGTGGCCTCCCGGGTGGGGCCCACCATGAGCCATTTTTTGACTGAGCTTGAATTTCTTGATGTGGACACATCCGTGGTTAATTTTCACTAATTATGACTTAATTAAGATAATTAACCCCTTAATTTATACCCGGAATACAACCGGCACTTTTTTTAAACTACAAGTGGTTAACTAATTATCCTTGTTGATATTTCTTTGAATATTCTTGTTGCTACTATTACCTTATCATGGTAGAATCTAGTTCCATTAATAGTGGTGGTAGTTACTGAAACAAATAAAGGACAGTTGAATAGAAATCATCATCTCAACTCTGCTTTGGTTCTTAGTCCATTTAAGTTAGATGGAAACAATTATCTAGTTTGGTCTCAAGCATGCCATATGTCAATTGAACCTAGTATGCAGCATTTCATCAATGGTACAACAACCATGCCTACACAGACAAGTGTGGCCCAAGAAGAATGGAAATCTGATAACTCCATAGTAAAAACATGGATTTTTAATTCAATAGAACCCAGTATGAGTAGTAGATACATGTTCTTGGACATTATATATGAGCTTTGAGAGGCCATCTGTCAAACCTTCTCTGTTTCTAATGATGTTTAAGACATATGACATCCATAAACGAATCCGCGAGCTGGGTAGGGGAGAAGTTTGTGTCACAGTATTTTGCAAAAATTAATGCACTTTGGCAGGAACTTGATCATTACCGGGTTTTTTTAGTCAAATGACTGGAAGATGCAACTGCTTATCAAAAGTTTGTTAGTGAAGATAGAGATGTGGATTTCTTGGCTGGTTTGAACATAGAATTTAATCAAATCCGAGCACAATTGATTGGTCAAACACCTTTTCCATCACTGCGAGAGGCTCGTGCTAGAGTCCAACAACAGGAAAGTAGACGTCGGGTGATGGTTCTAAATTTTGTTGACCGATCAGTCATGGCTGCTTCATATCCCAAGTCTGGCTCCTCCATTCAGTCTCCTGTTGATATGGAACGCCGCGAATGTGAGCACTGTGGGGGAAAGAAACATACCAGGATCGTTGTTTTAAGCTTCATGAACGTCCTAAAGGAAGAGGAGGTCGATTTGGTAGTGGTCATGGACGTGGATCCCAAGCCTATGTGTCTACTATAACACTTGTTGATGCATCTAATGTTTCAGACACTATTACTGCACTTACTCCTGAGGAAATCTCAGCTTTTCGAAAATTTTATTCCAAATATACTTCTCATTATGCCCAGTCAGGTATACATTCTTGTGCTTTTAATATTTCATCAACTTGCCCTAGTTGTATCATTGACATAGGTGCTTCCGAGAATATGACCGGGTCCTCCACCTTTTTTACTTCATACACGCCTTGCCCTATAAAAGACAAGATTCAAGTAGTTGATGGCTCCCTTTCTTCTATCTCGGGGAGTAGTTATGTAGTTTATACTCCTTCATTAACATTATCATATGTTCTTCATATTGCTTCAGTCACTGCAAATTTATTATATGTCGTCTTTCTGCATCCTTACACTCTTCAGTAACTTTTTTCCCAACTCATTGTGTTTTTCAAGACTTGGTGACGGGGAGAAGATTGGCAGTGGTAGTGCAATTGGTGGTCTATAACTAACATGTTCTCTACTCAGGCTCTTTATTCAACTTTTGACTCCAGCCTGATTTTTCTCCATCAATGTCATCGACGTTTAGGATATCCCTCTTTTTCAATATTAAATTCTTTATTTACATCTTTAGTTAAGAAATGTAAAAAATCTCGATTTTTGTGTGAACCATGTGAATTGGGTAAACACAAACGTTCTATTTATTCTGGTATTAACAGTCGACATTCTGAATCTTTTGCTATTATACATTCTAATGTGTGGGGATCCTCTCGGGTTGTTTCCCGTTCTGGTTATAAATGGTTTGTTAGCTTTATTGATTGTCATTCTCGTGTCACTTGGGTTTATCTTCTTCGTTCCAAAAATGAGGTGTTTGATTGTTTTCAGGAATTTCATAAAATGATTCAAACCCAATTTGAAGCTAAAGTCAAAATTCTCCATAGTGATAATGGTCGTGAATATAGTAATAATAATACTTTTGCATCTTATCTCTCTCAGCATGGCATGATTCTTCAAACCTCCTGTGTCAAAACTCCAGAACAAAATGGAGTGGCGGAAAGAAAAATCGACACTTACTAGAGGTAGTCCACACTCTTATGTTTACTATTAACACACTAAATTTGTGTGGGGAGATGTTCTAACTGTTGTATTTCTTATAAACTGACTTCCTTCTAGAATTCTTAGGAATAAAAGTCTCATCTCTTTTCTCCAACACACGACAAGTCCTTCTCCTTCGCCTTGAGTTTTTAGTTGTGTGTGTTATGTTCATGATATCCCACTCGGGAAAAATTAGATCCCAAGGCTCTTAGGTGTGTTTTCATTGGTTATTCTCCTACCCAAAAATGTTACAAATGTTATCATCCTCCTTCCAACAAAGAATGTCACTTGGGATGTAAAGTTTTGGAAATTGGAACCTTTTTATTCTTCTTCACCTTCTCATGGGGAGGATGTTATTGATGAGGAGAAGCTACCTCCTGAGGCTGATATTACAAGTTCTATTATACCATCTTATCCTATAAATTATTCTCATGTTCCTGTTGTTGTTTCTGATATATCTACACAAGGGGAGTTACATATGCTAAACAGAATGAGCCTGAGTTGAGAACCTATGTTCGAAGAGGCAAGAATAAGGTCACCGATTCTGCATCACTACACCAACCTTGCTCAAAACCTAGTCTTGATAATGCTAATGGTTGATAAAACATAGTTTCAAAACATCTAGATGCATAAAAATGAAGAAAATGCAAACCGGAAAATGAAAAAAATCGCCGAGTCAACCAATTCCTAGTCAATGAAAATCTGGAAATTTTAGTCCGTAAAGTCAGGCAAACGGAACAAAATCGGAACATATCAGGTCGAACATGTGCCATAGTATAATTTATGGATTTTGTTTATATAACTTTTTACCTCCCTCTCTGCCGATCGCCGGCTGCTTCTTCTTAGTTGTTCTTCGATCGACGACGCCGATGTTTTAAGCTTCTCATAGTTATACGACGACGATCGTTGTTACTTCTGCTTCCCGCCCATCGCTACTCGGGTAGTTCTTTTCCTACATCGCCTCTCTCAATCTATTTTTTTTTGTAAGCGGTTTACAAATAATAATATAAAGCTTATAAGGCATACCGATATAAGGCTTATAAGACTTAATAGTTTACAAATACAAATCTTGATATTTTTTTTTGGTTTTAGTTAATTGGTTCCTTAGTGGGCATTAAAGAAAAGGTTGGATAAATTAAATTAGTTAATTTTTTAGTTAATTGTAATATTTCATTTTAAATTTTAAATTTTTTCAACTTCAGCTTATAAATTAAATTATTAAAATCACTACGGGTTTGGAGAAACGACCGATTTTATATTTTTATGGATAGGTATAATATCACTATCAACGGCTCAATCACCATTGACCTCTAATATAAGTGTTCAAGATTAAAAAGAGCCAGATGATATTCGATGGGAATACGGCTTCCTTGTAAATCCTAACAAGGATTGTTGGAGATGCAAATCAGGTGACAAAGAGTACGGTGGAGGAGTTTATAGATTGAAACAACACATAGCAAATATCAAGAAAAATGTAGCATCATCACGCCCAAGTCAACCAAGGAAGATAAAGAAAAGTGTAAGATGACGGACAAGGCAAAGAACTAAAAAGAGAGACAAGAGGATAGATGACGTGAATGTTAGAGCGGAAGTGGAAGTGGAGGCAATTCGGAAGGAAATGAAGACAAAGAAGTCAAGTTTTAGGGTCCCCATTATCTTGGTCCCATGGATAGATATGCAAGGGCCATCAATCCGGATTTGAGTGCAAGTAAGAAGATGCGACAACAAAAAAACACGAATGATGCACTTTGAAAGAGAGAACTTATGATGTGAATGGGTAATTCCATTTCATGCTATCGACAATGATAGCTTTAAACGCTTTGTCGAGGTGGGTATATTTGCCAAATCTCAAGGAGGAGGTGGAGAGAACCAAACAATCACTCAAGAAACATGCTTGGACCAAACCGAAAAAGAAGAAGCATCATGAATTTATGTGTTAATATACAAGTGCATCGATGAAATTGGGCGCAAAATGTAATCCAGTCACGCCTCTAATAATATGGATGGCATTGTTGAAGGCCAAGAGACCACACATGTTTTGGACCTCATGCAACCCACACAATAAACCCATTTCAAGGGATGGAAAGCAACAAAAGTTCAAAGACTTATCTATTTTGTATCTATTTTGTACCTTGTACTACCAATGTATATATACCAACATATATCACTATATCACTCTATATCAACTAGCTCTTCCAATGCACGGCTTGAATATAAGATGCTCCATTAGTGATGGTTCTTCGTCTTGTTGATGGGGATTGGAAGCCCTCAATGGGCTTTGTGTATGGAGAGCTCAAGAAAGCGAAAGAAGATGAGGGTAACTAGATATTAGTCCATCACGAAGTCAAGGATCCTTGAAAGATGATCCAATTATCATGGATGGTGTTTTTATTCAACCGATGATTGTTCTTCATCAAATGAAGAACACCAACTTATGATCCGCAACTTAGTAATTACTTTTCTAGTTTTCTTTTGATTGTCGCGATAGCCTTTAACTTGAAAAAATGGCCATTAGAAAGAGATTAAATAAAAATAAATAATAATAATAACTTGAGAATTTTCAATAAATAATACTCCCTCCTATTCATATTAAATGTCTTTTTTAGAGTTAAGGTGGTGACGATGAAGTCGAGCCGGGTTCGGGACACTTATTAAGAAAATAACACAAAATGTCTTTTGTATCCCTAATTAATTATTTCTCTCTCCACAATGGTCCATTGGAATTGCATTTACTAAGCATATTAAATAGAGGGTAAATTAGGAAAAAAATAGTGCAAGTTATCGATGGTCAAATATTGCAAAAACGGGATTCCAAAACGACACTTATATTGAATAAAATGAAACTCTCCAAAGTGCGCCGACCTAAGCGACATCTTAATATGAATAGGATTGATAATAAGTAATTAAATGATAAATAAATATTAATAATTAAGTTTTAAAATTCATTTTAAGTTATATTCAATAACTTTTAACAGCTTTTACATAAATTTTATTAATAATTTAATTTATTTAAATATTAATGATAATAAAATCATTTAAAATTTTTATTAAATAAATCATTTAAAAATGTTATTAAGGTTTTAAAAATTATTATAAATGATAATTAAATCATTTAAAAATTATTATAAGCTTCTAAAAATATTATAAATGATAATTAAATTATCTAAAATAATATTTAAGCTTTTAAGTTCTAACGACCGTTATGGATATATTCTAACATATTTAGGTTACATAACGCCTTTAAATAGCGTTAACTAAACGTTCTTCACACAGGCAAGTCTTCTAATCCTTTTACATCTATTGTACGAACTCGTTTAAATATTTTGTTCGTGTTATCTATTGTGGGGAAAATATTGCTTTTTGTTCAAGCATAACTTAATGAAATGAACTATTATTTGTGTGAATTTGATTTGATATCAAAGCATAAATTGAGTAGAAACCAATAATGTTTGGTACGACATATATACTGAAATTATTTGCCTCTTTATATAAGAGTGATGACCAAGCAGGTATATACTAACCAGGGTTTATAGGCAATATACTAAACTGACCTTTGTGTGTCTGGGACACTATTGTTAGGATGATATGCATACTCTTAGGATATAAATAGGTTGATCCCCTATTAAATATCCGAACGGGTAAAAGCACATTTACCCCACTGTGGTTGTAGTGTTTTAAGCAATTAGACACTGTACTTTTAAAATATTATATTGTACTTTTTAAAATGTTGATCAAATTCCAGTCAATTTTGCTCACGGGCGTTAAAAATTTGGGGGAAAAAAGCAATTTTACCCCACTGTGCTTTTAAAATATTTAATTAGCCCACTGTACTTTTTAAAAATGTTCAATCAAACAATTTTGCTTACGGACGTTAAAAAAATTGGGTCAATTTTCCTACGTGACTTTAAAAAATAAAATACAACTGACGTCCGTGAGCAAAATTGGCCCAAATTGTATTTTATTTTTGAAATGGGGATGAATAATATAAGAATTGAATGTAAAAATATTATTTAATACTAATATTTGTCATGTACGTAATTTAAGAGAATATTGGACAAAATTTAATTAGAAATTACCAAAACTAAAAATCACTACATCACGACATATGTAACAAAATACTAATAAATTATATAAAATAAAATTGTTATCTAATAATCATATAGTAGATAATTTAAGAAAAAATTAAGAAATTTAAATTTTATTATTATCATTTATCATAATAAAACAATGTTATTGATCATATTGGATATGTTAATAAAATTTAAATCTTTAAATATTCTCTTAAATTACGTACATGACATAAATATTAGTATTAAATAATATTTTTACATTTAATTCTTATATTATTCATCCCCATTAAATAATATTAAATAATACAAATGACGTCCGTGAGCAAAATTGGCCCAATTTGTATTTTATTTTTTAAAGCCACGAAGGAAAATTGGCCCAATTTTTTAACGTCCGTGAACAAAATTGGACGGAATTGCTTGATTGAACATTTTTAAAAAGTACAGTGGGCTAATTGAATATTTTAAAAGCACAGTGGGGTAAAGGTGCTTTTTCCTCCCAATTTTTTAACGTCCGTGGGCAAAATTGGACAGAATTGCTTGATTGAACATTTTTAAAAAGTACAGTAGGTTAATTGAATATTTTAAAAACACAGTGGCTAATTGCTTAAACAATACAACCACAGTGGGGTAAAGGTGCTTTTTTCCATATCCGAACTATTCCCAAGTCTATATGACCTCTGGAAATGACCAAGTCCGGTTGAACAAATTTCTACGTCTTTATGACTGACAGAAACTAGAATATATGTGGTTTGATAGACAAACCTCAGTATAAATATATGGAAAATCCTGAAACTAAATGTTCATTCAATTCAAACAGTGTGAGTATAACTTGTTAAATGTTTAAAACTTGATGAGCCTTTTGTAGCTCATCCTTGCAAATATAATTTCCTTTGCAGCATTGAATGAAAATCCTGGATGTTCCAAAACACACCTCAATGGATAGAGACCCTGCTAGATTAGCTTTAATGCTTTTGCTTGTATTTGCTCAAGTCTATTCAGACTCTGATGTAATAACAATACGATCTTGGAATCTATGTAACCGAATTCAAAATTATGAAATATATTATCTTTTGTTATATCAATTGAGTTGTACTTACATTTTTAGATGATTTAGAAGGTAGTACTGATTTAGTACAGTATCCATATGAACTATACATCTGAATGAGGGTATTGAATGATTTTGAGAGTTCTGTAAGCACTGAGGTTCCACTTAATGAACGCCGGTACGGTATTTACCTTAACCGGAATGCGCCACCTCGGTTCCAAGAACAATCTTATCATTAATACTATAAAAATTATATAGATAGGAACTATTGATATGAAAGAGATATCCATGAGATATAAATCTACACATCCAAGTGACGGTCCAAACACAATAATTGTTCTGATGAGAACTACTATCTGTTATGGGATACTGTGAACCTTAGATAGATAGAAGTTATATATTATAGAATATTTATAGACGTGAGCACCAAATCTGCTACAGGAGTGTAGAGAATTGGGGGCGTCACAATTCATACCAGCTAAGCCTCTTCTATCTAAGGCTCAAACTAGTCTGTTTCACACACGACCAATTTGAGTCTGTTTTTAACATTCTCTTTGTTTTCCAATTTTGGCCACCTAGACAGTCTAGACAAGTGTATTTTGGTTGTCTAAGGTTACTTTTATCATAACCTTGCTTTGTTTAGAGGTCTTGCATAATTTGGCCTCTTAAAACTCACTTTAGGCTTAGTAGATAGCTTAGTCTTTTTATTAACTTCAGTCTTGGCTATTCTTGGGAATCATTTCTAGCATGTATTTGTGACATTATATGTGCTAATTACAGCCTAGTATGGTCAGGTGTCATGTTTCACCCAAGACGGTCAACATGACTTTAGCATGACAAACACCAAAACAGTCCTAGACTTGGCTTAAATAACTATTGAAGCACATTTGTGTCATGAAATAGCTAGGGAATTTGCATACATGGTTCAGGTTCTGTAATTCCTCAGCTAGGAGTTGGTTGACCCCAAAAGTCCTCTTTTCATGGCTTTTAAACATGAAATTTGGAGAGCATACAAAATAGACCTAAACCAAGTTAAGGATTACTTTTAAACATATTTTCTGGACATTACATGGACTCCTTACTGATATGGCCAGCTACTAAAAATGACTATAGCAGTTCCCAAACTAGAGTTTTAAGCATGATTTTGGTAAATTATCACATATAGTCCCAAGCTATGTTTCAAAGGATCTCTAAGCATTCATGCAAGCTCCTAACCATTATAATAACTCATTATCATGGACTTTGGCATGCTTGCATAATTAGTCAAGTCATTAGCACAAAACAACCCATTAGGCATTTTAGGCATGAATTAGAACTAGTACATTAACAGTCTTAGGCCTCAAATTCTATGCATACTTGCCTCATGTGTGTGCTTTATGACTTGTATACATGACTTATATATCCAATGGATTCAAAGTGAATATGTTTCTGAAACAAAACAGCCCCTTCATGACTTGAGTTTTTAAAACATGAACTAGCATCACAACTAAACAAATCAAAACATACATTATTTAACACTTACGCATGTAGATATGGAAAGGGGACTGTGTTTGTTTACCTGCTAGGCTGCTAGCTTCCAAGACTCCAATGTCAATGGAATAGATGGCTGTTTTGTTGCTCTACTCCTCTCCTTTACCAGCCGAAGCACTCCTCTTCTCCTTCTTAATCTCCTAAATGTTTACTCTTGCTAGCTTGAAGAACTACCCTGCTCCTTGGTGTTTGAAGAGCCGGCTTTAAGCGGAGTTCTTCCCCCTTGCAGTTAGTCATCATGACCCTGCTTTGGCCCCTAGCATGCCTCCTATTCATGCCTACAAGACTCAGCAGTCTCATCCCATCTAGCAGCCTACACAACCCCTAAAGAGCATGTCATATCCCAGCCACCCTAGCTCTCCTACTGCAGCCTCATAGCTACTACCTAATTGTTAACTTAGAACTAACTGATTGTACTAACTAATTTAACTGACTTTGCACTACAACTCAGCCCCCAACTTAAGCTCTCCTTTCTCTTTTTGGGCTGCCGGATTGCCTAATAAACAAGGTTTGAGTATAGCTTGTGTTTGGGTTTAGATAACAGGGATTGGTTGGGTTTACAAAAAAAAATGTGGGCCTCCCATGAAATTGTATCATAACATTTTGGGTTTATAATTAATATAATTATGAAACCTTGCTTCTAGCCAATCTATGCATCATATAATTGATCACATTATTCATTTTATCCTCTTGGCCAATATTCGTATTACTTATTATGTTCATGTTATAGATAATATTTAATTAAGTGTATTAATTAAATTCCATGTTCATATTCTTGTTACTATCAATTAATGAAATTAAGTAAGTCGAAACTTAACTATTTCATCGATCGTACAAATAGGCTTATCCCACACATTTTCAGTTTAAGCCATGTTGGCTTTCCTTTTCATTCTCAATATAAATATACAATGATAACAATGTATATTCATTTCACCTTCTTTTACCATAATTAACTTGAAATACTTAACTAGTTATTAAGTATAAAATAATAATATCACAACAATTAAATATAAGGAAAAAAAAATTTATACACAAAATTGTCATTATAATATTTAAATATCATATAGAAATTACGTGTCATTACAATCCTAATCCTACTTGTTCTTCTGATGATACTGACCTTCCTATTACTCTTAGAAAATGGGTTATATCTAGTACTCAACATCCTATCTCTAAATTCTTAGCCTATAATAAATTATATGTGTCTTACCACTCCTTTGTTTTTTGTTTGTCTTCAATATTTGTTCCTCAGAGGTAGAGAGAAACAATTAATGATGAGAATTGGAAACATGCTATGATAGAGGAGATGACTGCTCTGAAAAAGAAGGATACATGGGAACGAATTACTATTCTTCGGGAAAAAACCAGTTAGTTGCAAATGGGTATATACAGTCAAAACAGAAGTCAGATGGGTCAGTTGAGAGACTCAAAGACAGACTAGTTGCAAAAGGGTATACTCAAACCCATGGGATTGATTATCAAGAGACATTTGCTCATGTGGCGAAGATGAACTTTGTTCGTACCATAATCTCATGTGCAGTAAACTTTGCTTGGGACCTTCAGCAATTGAATGTAAAAAATATTTTCCTTCATGGTGACTTGGAGGAAGAAGTATACATGAAAATACCTCATGATTTTCCTTCTTCTGTCACAAAGGGTAAGGTTTGTAAGTTGCGAAAAGCTTTATATAGTTTGAAGCAATCTCCCATAGCCTAATTTGGTAGATTCCACAAAGCAATGATAAGATTTGGGTACAAGCAGAGTCGAGCAGATTATACTATTTGTCAAACAAATAAATAGAAAAACTACCATTTTTATTGTTTATGTTGATGACATTGTGGTGATAGGGGATAATAGAGAAAAGATAGTTAATCTCAAAGCAAGTCTAGCCAAAGAGTTTGAGATCAAAGATCTTGGTCCTTTGAAATATTTCCTTGGTATTAAAGTTGCAAGTTCTTCCAGTGGGATTTTTCTATCTCAAATGAAATATGTACTTGTTTTTTTAACAGAAACTGGGATGTTATGATGTAATCCTGATGATTCTCCTATTGAAGTTAATCATCATCTAGTAGGTGGCATAGGACCTACAGTTGATAAAGAAAGATAACAACGATTGGTGGGACGATTGATATACTTTTCTCATACTAGACCTGATATATCTTATGTTGTGGGAATAGTGAGTCAGTATATGCATGATCCTCGACATTGTCACATGAAAATAGTTTACAAAATTATGAGGTACCTCAAATCTGCTCTTGAAAAAGGTTTATTGTTCGCACCACAATAGTCATGAGCGTTGAGGCTTTTTAGGACTCAGATTGGGTTGGCTCTATAGAGGATCGTCATTCTACATTCGGTTACTATTCATTTGTTGGAGGTAATCTCGTTACTTGGTGCAGTAAGAAACAAAATGTGGTGGCAAGATCTAGTGCTAAGGTCGAATATCGAGTTATCGCTTTGGGAATATGTGAACTAATGTGTCTTCGAACCTTACTAGAAGATTTGGGTGTTACAACTAAAAGACCTATGCAGTTATTTTGTTATAATAAGGCAACCATTAGTATTGTAAACTACCCAGTACAACACGATAGAACGAAGCACATTGAGATTGACAGGCACTTCATTAAAGAAAAGTTAACTAGTGGCTTATTTGCTTACCTTTTATCAAAACAAAACATCAGCTTACTGATATTTTGACGAAGGGTCTATAGTAAGATGTTTCATCCATTATGTTTCAAGTTGGGTATGCGAGACATCTATACACCAACTTGAGGGGGAGTGTTAGAAGATATGTCATGATTGTAGTTTTCATAATCAGTGTGTACACATTACCATAATTTAGGAATTACCATAACTGTTTATAGAAAGAAGATATGACGTGTTTACAGAAAATCAACACGAAAAAACACAAAGTAGTGCTAGGTTTTCTTTCAATTTTCTTTTGATTTTAGTAACTAAAAACACTAGTAAAGCATGGTCTTAGAATGGCATACCTTCAAGCAGGTTAAGGCTGAGATCCAATTCGGACAAGACCATTGAGCTCTCTTGCAAAAGAGCTTCCAGAAGTGACCCAGATAAGAAATTGCTTCCAAGTCTAAGTATCCGAAGAGAGACCACAAAATTGAAGGAAGGAATATTGCCCACAAAGTGATTATTACTTGCATCAAAAACCTCCAAACTGTCAAAATAAGGCATTCCATCATGAGAGAAGAGCTCTCCTGACAGGTTATTGTGGCTGATATTTAAATATTGAATTGCAGAAACAAAACTGGAGTTTCCTAGTCCCAGATCTAGGGAACCAGAGAACCAATTGCTGCTGAGGTCAACATAAACCACACTACCCAGTTGGGACAAAAAAATCATAACTTCCCCTGAAAAATTATTAGACTGCAAATCCAGGTACTTTAGCTTCTCAAGATTTCCAAAATTGGAAGGAATTGTGCCTTCAAAACTGTTCGACGAAAGATTCAAAAGCACCAAGTTCTTCAAGTTGATCAATTGAGTTGGTACTGACCCAAGAAACAAATTGCAGGAGAGATTGAGATATTCTAAAGACTCCATTAATGCAACCCCACCCTTGAGAGCACCCATAAATTGGTTGTTTGAGATTGATAAGTTGCGAAGCATATTAAGCCCGAAAATAGCAGAAAAATTAAAATGTCCAACTAGACCAATATCATTTAGAATGATTGAAGTCACTCGGCCATTGCTACAATTTATACCATACCAATCTAGAGGGCATCCCTCGGGTGCCAATGACTTAGAATCCCATGAACTAAGAACTTTTCCAGAGGGATCTTTCTCAATTCCATTTTTTAGCTCCAAAAGTGCAACCAAGTCTGATTTTCCTATTGCCAATTCTACCAACAACAATAGTATCAAACAGATAAGCTGCATTCCTCCCTTAAGAATCCCTACCCCCAAACTCACATCCGCACACATTGAAGAGTTTTTACAATATGGTCACCAGGTAAAAAATATTATCACGCTAAAAATAACGAAGTAAACAATGGGAGCAACAAATCTTACAAATTGAACTGAAAGGCCTGCAGTAAAAAGCAGAGCTGAAATGAACTAGCTCAGGTATAAACTCATGAAAATTGGCAAGCAAACCCAAGATGTAACTAAATTGAGCACAAACTAACCACCAAAAATAACTGCACAAACCAAATGAGCATCAAGAAACAACGAAAGCCCTTTAAATCTAAAAAAATGAATTTGAAGGTTATGGTCCTTTAAAAATCAAGAGTTTCATTAACTTGATTAAACCGCTTCAAATTTTGAATCTAGCATAAAATTCAATGAACATAAGGAACAAATCTGCAAATAGCTTACAACTTTAACAAAGAGAAAGGAGATTCAACTCCTATTGGATCGACTAAGTACTAACAATGGGGTTGAGAATTTAGAAGTGAACAAGATTATGGATAAGCTTACTATGTAACTGGTGACAGTAGAATAAATTACGATAAAATGGACAATAGCGGAAACTCGAAAGATCCAATTCTACAAGAGAAGTAGACGAAAGATTTCAAAGAGTGGTAAGTAAGTCGTGTTAACTGCAATGGAGATACAAATAGTGCCTGTTTTGGGGAACTATTTTACTGTAAAGAGTGACTTAAAGATGGTGCCCAACCCAATGACTAGGCTTCGGGCAAGGTCTACGCCCCTCCGGTCGCAAATCTCCATCCTACGTGTCCATCTTGGCTTTATTTTAGATGGGTTGTGTTTGATAAAACTAATTAATTAGTATCATTTAATATATTTTAATAAATTAGATTATTTGAGTGAAATAATATTTAAACTTAAAAGTTATTTGGTAACCGTTGGAACTTAATTATTTGGGCTCGGGTTGTATGGTGGGCCAAAATCCAAATAGAGATATTTAGTCTACGTAGGAATCTGTTTGGGCAGTTGAATATTTTAAGTAATCTATGATTTCTAATTGCATTTAATTTCCAACTTCTAAAGAAAGTGTCAGAATATAATCTGACTTCCTTTTTTTAAGGAGATTCTATTCAATTTCACTAAGAAATCATACCTAAGGAGGAATCCTAATTCTATACGGGGAATGAGGTGTGATCACTATAAATACATGGTTATACCCTAATCATCAGATACAGATTCATATTATTTTACAGCACTAGAGTATTAAGCTTCTATTGTTAAATCTTATTCAGCATGTACTTATTATCGCACCAGAGCTAATCTCGGGGGCCCAAGTCGTCAAACTTTTGGTGTGACTTCGTTTCTGTGCAAGATTTGAAGCGCTTTGGTGACTGAAGCACATTGACGAATCTTGACGTTAACATTGGCGCTAGAAGGAGGGCTTTCTAGTGTTACGTAGATTTCAATCACACAGTAGTTACGGTTGCAATCATGGTGAACAGTAAGAAGACAGTTTCAACTCGTGACCAGCCATCGACGTACCCCCTTCCTCATCAACCAAGGGGTTCACCCAAGGACAGGTTGGGGCCATCAGTTTCTGAACTATTGGGGTCCCATGCCAATTCTATGGCCCCATCGAAGGAAAGGGCGGGAGGCCCTAGGCGGAGGTTGTTCTCAAAAACCAGCAAGGATGCGAGACCCGGAGACTGTGTTAGGGACGCACCATCCCGAACACGACCTCATGACGATTGTCAGGATGGGAGGAGGTCGATCTTGGTGAAGAAGGCCCGGGAGACCGATAATGCATTAAAAGCCTTATTATTGCTAAGGAAGGAGATCGACCAACAGATGGTACTCTTAATAGGAGATGAGGATGGTGCCTCCAGCCATAACCGAAGGCGGGGGCAGTCGCCGGGAATCAGTCCAGGACACATCATCCAGATGATTCTCGGTGAACCGAGAGCAGACTCCGATGTTTCTCTTGGGACAGGAGCAAGCACCAAAGCCACCCAAGGGATCGTTTGCCAAGGAATCAGTCCAGGACACATCGTCCGGACAGTTCTTGGCACATTGGGAGCAGGCACCGAAGTCGTTCCAAGGAAGCAAGATTTGAAGGTAGATGGCGATCTGACCAAAGGATCCGAGATCCTTCTCCAGATAGAAGAAGGAGGGATAGACGAGATCCGTCCCCCTTAAGAAGCGAGACAAAGGCGCTGGCCAAAAAGGTGGCGGAGTTGGAGAAAAGATAAACTGAAGGAGACCAGAATAAATAAACCCCAGTCATATTAGAATGTGATGATAGAGGAGATCCTTATAGAAGGAAACAATATGTACTCATATTAATGGAGAATGAAATAATATAAAGGTTAAATTGAGAATCTATTATTGGTGAATAAATGTAGTAGAGATTAGTAGCCTATAATTTCGAGGATGAAATTCTTATAAGAAGGAGTGAATGTGACAACCCAAAAATTTATAAGATTTATAAATAAAATCTTAAATGATAAAATAAAGGTTAAATAATAAAACCTAGATGGGAAATAGAGGATTAATTTAAATTTTTAAAGAACCTATATGGTTTGATTTGAATTTTTAAGCAACGTAAAGAAAATTAAATGAGAATGATAGAAATTTTGAAAAGTAAGAAAAGATTATGTAAGTGAAAAATTTATTAAGGAAATAATTTTTAAATGGAGAGATATTATAAGATGAAAGTGAATATAATAATTATTTATCAATGATGGTAAATAATTTTGTGACTTATATGAAATAGGTGTGTGATTAAATAAGAACTTAAATTTTCTTATCCTAAACTATGGAATTCGTATTAAAACGGTGATTCGCATTTTAATTTTGTCGATTAGATGATTAAGCTATTAATTTTTTAAACTTGAATTCAATTAGTACTTCAACTTGGAATTGATGGCGTGGCATTTCTCTCAAAATAAGTAGTAGTGCGGTGATATGTTCAAAAAAGTATATTTTAATATTTATTTACACATTTATTATACATCCAAGGGCAAATTCGTCAAACCGCCCTAAGATTTCACCCAAAATGAAATCAATTCTTCATCCAAATCCGATTACAATTCATCTTCATCATTCAGGGAAACAATATCCATTCTCTCCCAACAATTATCTCTCATCTTTCAACTATAAACACACTGATCTTGTTTTTTTAATTAAAAAACTGATGCAAGAAAATTTTCGTTTTGATTTTGATGATTTTTTCCTTCTTAAATTGATTTGGCGTCACCAACCGGAGGAATCTGATGACTCGATCTCTGGTGGATGAACTCATCACTATTGTAGTCGAGTCCGAACCTGAAATTGAGACTGCCCGCAGTGCAGCCAAAGATAAAGGTAGAGGAGGTGGCGACACCAAAGGAGAGGCATCACTGAGGTGTTAAGCGATGATCGTGGGGGAAGTTTGCGGCGGAGATTTGAGATCCGGCGAAGAACGGAGCCTGTGTTTCACATCCATGGAATAAGGTATGTAGATTAGACAAAAAAAAGTAATAAATCAGATTAAAGCCCCAAAAAAACGTAGGTCTCAACATCAAATATCTTAATACACCCATCTATCGACCCCACATCTGAAATTCACCGGCAATCAACTCTCCAATTCGAGCTTGAAGTGCATCAATGGCGTCTCTCCTTCTGCAACCTAGTTCAGTCACTCACGGGCTGGCTGCGGCTCAGCCTTTTTAGTTCAGTAATAACTCAGTTTCCAAAACCAAACAAGACTCTGCAATTTATTGCAACTCTGGAGAATTTTTTGATTTTGAGACCTAGGTTCTTTTGGGCTTTAATCAATTTGATCGAAGTTGGGGCTTTGATCGATTTGTGATTGTTTTAGACTTTTGTTGTTTTTATTTAGTTTTAATGTTTAATATAAAGTGAGTTGCCGAATTTGCCCTTTAATGTATAATAAATGTGTAAGTAGATATTAAAAAATTTTTTGAACACGCCAATTGACTATACTACTACTTAGAGATAGTATGTCGCCATGATTAGTGGCGTAAGCAGGCTAATTGAATGGAAATGAAAAAAATTAATAGTTTAATCATCTAATTGACAAAATTAAAATGTGGATCATCGAAGTGGAATATGATCCATAGTTTAGGGTAGTAATTTATATTTAATCCATTAAATAAATATATATTATAAATATGTATATATTTATTTATTATATAAATAGAATTAATAAGAAAGTGTAAGACCCCAACTTTTATGAATAAAGATTAATTTTTTTTGAAATATATTTTTGAATATTATGGTGTGGATTTGATATAATGTTATAGTTGTGGGTAATATTTATAAATTTTTCAAAGTAAGTAAGTTGTTATAAAATATTCGATTGGTCGGGGAATATTCGTTTAAACAGGGAAATATTCATACGATGGCACGATCATTGGTGGATGTAAGACCCCAACTTTTATAAATAAAGATGAATTTTCTATAAATATCATTTTTTAATATTATGAAGTAAAATTGATATAATGTTATAGTTGTGGGTAATATTTATAAATTTTGTAAAACGCAAAGAGTTGTTATATAATATTCGATTAATTGGGGAATATTCGTTTTAACGGGGAATATTAAATAACGCACATAATCATTAGTGTGATTCCCACAGCGGAATTATTGTCGGATTGAGAAAATGACAAAAAATACTTTATGAAAATAACGGCGGAAGTTTTTACCGTTAACTATCAAAAACACACGGTGTTAAAAGAAATACGATGTCTGGCGTGGTTGCGTAAATACACGGTATTGATTATGGATCTTTACGTGAGAAGTCACTCAGTTTTGTTTAATTATTGTCACAGTATTTGTTGTAAAGTTTGGCGTATTATTTGGACCCCCCCACTTTCTCATTTTTCAAAATCGTCGGGAGAAAGTAATATCAATTTTTCGTATATATATGTACTGCAGGCATGTGATTATATATATTTATATATTATCTTTATGTTAGTGGCGTATGGTGGGTGGTGTGTGATATGTGGGTGTGGGTGGGGGTGGAATTAATGGTGATATTAGTATATATTTAGATGTTAACATGTGGGTGGTGGTGGTCCTGGTAGGTGATGTTGGCAGGTAGTAGTATTTTCTTTCAAAGCCTTCACCTTATTGGCTAAATAATTTCTTATGCTATCAATGAGGCCATTTTTTTCAACTTGATATATGATAGTTTTGTTTTCCTCTCTTTTAATTGGCCAACACCTTGACAAATGATGCATGAGTAGTAGAATTTTTCTAATATAGCATGTGTTATATTATATATATATATATTATAAAATTTTGGTTTTGAAAAATCTAGCGTATGATTTTAGCTTTGATGAATTAAGCAAGATCCTTCCATTCTCCTATAAATAAACTTATTCCTTCATTATTTCTTTTTTATTCATTTTGGCTACAGAGAGAGAAAATTATAGAGAAAGAAGAAGAAAAGTATTCTCGCTACTTCCCTACTCTTATATCCAGGTTTTTTTTTACGTAAAGGTATTATTATTTCTTTCAGATTCACGTGAGAGAACTTACATTATTCCATTCGTTATTATTACATTTGGAATATCCTGCATGCATACATTTTTTCATTGGGACTGGTTAAAATCTTTATTATTCATTGGAATATATCGTCTGCAATGCGTTTTCTGTGGGACACGATTCCGTCTTTATTATTACATTGGAATATCACATGCATGCGTTTTTTGGGACTGGTTAGATTAATTATTATTACATTGGAATTACTGCGTATGTGTGGTCTATCGCGTGCTTGGTGATTTCTTTTGTTATTCTATTCCTTATTATACTCGGTTGGTTAAAGTTTTGACTTTATACTCTACTGAAATTAGTGGAATATTCTCGATATTTGCAAGGCTTCATCCGGTATTTTTCATGGAAATATTCTTTCGAAAGATTCTTGAATTTTACTCTCTAAAAAAGTATCGTGTTGATAATTTGGACGTTATTAGTTCACGAATAAATTAATTCTTGAACTTGTTTTATTGAATTCTTATATCATCACATCATCATCCTCATGTTTATATTTTTTGAAAGTCATCTACATATTTTTGTAGTGCGTAGATGGACTTTGTATGATTATAATGAGGGATTATTCGATTGTAATCGTGGTAGTAATGTTACAAATGATGTAGTAAAAGTCCTCGTTGGCCGTAGTACATTGATGGACGGTTGTTGGCGTATGATCATGACCATTAATGAATACACGAATGTCCTTGGCGCGTAGTGCATTGGATAATTTGTGGTTGTGATACTAAAGAATATCCTCATGGTAGTAGTAGTGCGGGGGTGATTTGATGATGTGGATTATTTATTAAAATTTGAGTTCAACGACAAAAGTGATGAAAAACCTTTTAAATCATAAAAGATAGTAGATTTTATTCTCTACTTGACTCTTTTAATGGATTGTTTGTTCATTGCAGATTAAACTTGATGTTTGTTATATTGTATCGGTTTAACCTTGTTTAAGGCTAATGATAATTTATTACGCATTATCTTGGTCATAATATTTCTTCTTTGGGCTAGTTGAGCTCACCCTTTCTTTTTTATCGTTCTCTTTAGGAAATGAGAGCGTAATTTGAGACAGTCGGGGAGCGGGTGATGGTCTAGATGGTATATTAGTAGTCCTCACTATTACGTTAAATAGTGTGACAATAAATATAATGAGGACTCGATTAAGTGCGGATATTATACAGATGACAATATTTGTATTAAAACTCACAACATTTGTTTTGTCGTATTTTACACGACGGTTGTATAATTAAGATTGTATTTGTTTTTACATACTATGTATTTGTATGACTCGAGAATAGGTGATGTATACCTATTTTGGGGCGCGTGGCGATTAATATCGAGCTTAGGGATATGATCCCTGGCTAAGATGTGAGACTAGAACTAGGAGGAGAGAGCACGGGAATTCCTTCGCTAGTATGACCTACCTAAGTTTATTTGATATTTAATTGGTCGATCGAGTATAGTGTTAATATGTTTCATGTCAATTAACCCTTGTTTTTTGTGGCGATGATCTCGAAAATGACATCAAAGAATGTTGAGAATATCAATGGAGCATGTGAGAGACCGTTGAGTCACCACAAATCAACACCTGGGATAATGTGCATCGAAGAAGATAATCATCATCGTGGCAAACAACAACAACGACCAAATGATGAATGATGGAATATTCGAGAGGCTTTATGCAATTCATGCAATGGCAATGATGAGGCAGCTCTGTCCAAAATGTAGGTGAAAAAACTGGAAACTCTCGGATGGTCACCGCTAAACAGTTTAAGGAGCTGGGACCACCGGAGTTTATTGGAGAGCCAAAACCACTTAAGGTGGAAGCATGGATAAAGCATATCACCAAGATATTTGATGTCTTAGGATATTCCGAGGAGCAAAAGGTTCCTTTTACCGTCTTTATGTTGCGAGGAGAGGCGATTCTTGGTGGGAATCGGTAAAAGTGTACTCGACTGCCTTGCCTTTGAAGATGTCTTGGGAGAAGTTCCAAGAATTATTCAATGACAAGTACTTTTAAAGAAAGTATTCGTCACATAAAAGAGGTAGAGTTCATCAAGTTGGAGCAGAATAATATGGCCAGTGTCGCGAAGATGAAGCTAAGTTTGCGAAGTTATCTCGGTTTCGTCCCCTTGGTGGATAATGAAGAGAGAATGACGCGGATGTTTTAAGAGGTTTAAAGTCGGAGATATGTCAACATCTTATTTCTCATAAAGCGTGTTTGTATTCGAGATGTTGTAAATAGGGCTCGATTAGTAGAAGCGCGATAACGAGTCAATATAATCAAAAGAGAGCATCCAAACAAAATGATAATACTAGTGAGAGCGATCATCGAGCGGTGACAACAAGCGTGGAGGAATCAACATGCAGAAGTGGTAACCACTCCGGTGGTAATCGAGGCCAAAACAATAAGAATGGACATTTCAAGAAGAGGAGATTCAACAATGATGGAAAGGCGTCAAAGACCAAAGACTCGTTGTTAAGGAAGGAGAAACGACCACCTATCATATGCTTCAAATGCGGAGGGAGGGACACATCGGTCAAGCTGCGTGATGCAAGTCCAAAGCATGTTATGATTGTGGAAAGAAGGTCACTTAGCGATTTTTTCGTTCACACGAAAGACAAGTTCAACTAGGATGGAGGCACCAAAGTTCGAGGAAAAGTCAGCCTAGTAGTCTGAGGGAGAGCGTTTGTGTAACCTCCTAAAAAGCAAGGAACCCGAATGAGGTCATCACGGGTAAGCTTATCATAAACTCTAGCGAAGTCTATACTTTATTTCATACCGGTTCTACCCATTCTTTTATTTCTCCTACTTGCGCTCAACGTTTAAATTTGACTCCGGAGAAATTACACTTTGACTTATCTGTTGAAACTCTGTTGGGAGAAACCTTCATTACATCCACTGTTTATAAGTCTTGTTTAGTTCAAATCGGCACCCGCACATTACCTGTCGATCTTATTTCTTTGAAAATACTTGCATTTGATGTGATTCTAGGGATTGATTGGTTAACTACTCATCATGCAAAAATTGATTATTTTTGTAAGGTTGTTAGCTTTCGTATTCCTAACCAACCTATTAAGCGAATTCAAGCAACCAAATCATTAAAATCAATCACTGTCATCTCAAGCCATAAAGCTATTCGTTTATTGAAAAATGGATGTCAAGCTTTCTTAGCTCATGTCACGGATCTAAACAAAAATACGTCAGTTTTAAATGATATTTCTATTGTGAATGAATTTCCTGACGTATTCCCTGAAGAACTTCCTGGCCTTCCCCCAGAGCATGAAATTGAATTTTGTATCGACCTTGAACCCCAGTCTAAAAACCCATTTCAAAGCCCCATATCGAATGACTCTATTGAACTTCGAGGAGTTAAAGACCCAATCAGTAGGAATTGTTAAACATTGGCTTTATTCATCCTAAGTACTTCTCCTTGGGTGCTCTCTGTTCTATTCATGAAGAAGAAAGATGGGAGTATGCGACTTTGTATTGATTATTGGGAGTTGAATCATGTCACCATCAAAAAATAGGTACCCATTGCCCGCGTATCACGATTGTTGACTGTTTGACCAAAGAAATTCTTTTCAAAGATTGATCTTCGTTTGGATATTACCAATTGAAGATTAGAGCCGATGACATTCAAAGGCGACTTCGGAACTTCTAAGATGCGGGCATTATGAATTCTTAGTCACGTCCTTTGGATTGACTAATGCTCCGCCGCTTGCCTTCATGGATATGATGAACCAAGTATTCAAGAAATATTTGGATCACTTTGTGGTCGTCTTTATTGATGACATCCTCATATATTCCAAAACCCGTGAAGATCATGAACACTTGAGGCTGATACTCCAAAAGCTTCGTGAATATAAGCTTTATGCCAAGTTGAAGAAATGCGAGTTCTGGCTTGAGGAAGTAGCATTCCTTGGGCACGTGGTATCAAGTCGTGGAATATCTGTTGACCCAAAGAAAGATTGAAGCTATTCAAAGTGGGAGCAACCTAAATCGATGATCGAAGTATATAGCTTTCTCAGTTTAGCTGGTTATTATCGGAGATTCGTGGAAGGATTTTCTCGAATCGCTACTCCACTAACTCAGCTGACTCGAAAAAATACAAAGTTCGATTAGAGCGAGGAATGTGAGAAGAGTTTTCAAGAACTCAAGAGGAGACTCATTTATTTTGTTCTTCAACAATACCATCCGGTTCGGAGGATTTGTCATCTGGTGATGCTTGAGCAAAAGGGTTAGGATGTGTTCTCATGCAACATGGAAAAGTCATCGCTTTATGCCCTCATGACAATTCAAAGAATATAAGAGAAATTATCCTACTCATGACGATCTAGAGTTGGCAAATTTGTTGTCTTCGCACTAAAGATTTGGAGGCATTACTTGTATGGAGAGAAAGTGGAGATCTTTACGAATCATAAAAAGCCTCAAATATTTCTTCACTCAAAAGGAACTCAATATGCGACAACGACGTTGGCTCGGCTGTTGAAAGATTATGATCATACCATCCAATACCAACCGGGGAAAAGCGAGCGTGGTAGTGGACGCATTGAGTAGAAGATCATATCGCGGTCGAGTGCAATATTGACAATGCAAAAGCCCATTTTGTGTGACTTGCAAAGGATGGAGATAGAGTTAAAGACTCGGGGACCCATGTGATGATGGCGAATATCTGAGTAGAGCAGACTTTAATTGATAAAGTAAAAAGCGCTCAAGCTACGGGACGGAGGCGATGCGTATGAGGAAGAAAGTGCAAGAAGGTCTTTATCTTAGGAAGCAAGAATCGATGAAGGAGGAATACTTGAGTCGACTCGGACTTTGTGTTCTAACGATACGATTTAAAGTATAAAATCATGATGGGGCGCATAACACACCGTTTGTAATCCATCTCAGGAGTACCAAAATATATCGTGATCTTCGTCATACATTTTGGTGGAGCAATATGAAGAGAGAGATAGCCCTGTTTATCTCAAGGTGCCTAACTTGTCAACGAGTCAAGGTGGAGCATCAAGTACCAAAAGGTCCATTGCAACCACTTGAAATTTCAGAATGGAAGTGGGAGCACATTACCATGGATTTCGTTACTGGTCTTCCCAAGGTTTCTCAAGGCATAGATGCGATTTGGGTCATTATTGATAGATTGACCAAGTCTGCTCATTTCTTACCGATACGAAAAACTTATACACTTGAACGTCTTACTCGTATGTACATAAACGAAATTGTAAGATTGCATGGTATGCCAGTATCCATAGTTTCTGATTGAGACCCAAGATTCACTTCAAGATTTTGGGTTAGTTTGCAAAAAGCTATGGGCACGGATTTACAATTTAGCTCGGCATATCATCCTCAGACGGACGGGCAGTTAGAGAGGACGATTCAAACTCTTGAAGATCTATTAAGACTCTGTGTCCTTGACTTCAAAGGAAGTTGGGACAAGTTCTTACCATTGGTGGAGTTTTCTACAACAATGATTTATCAAGCAAGTATTGGCATGGCTCCATTGAGCGTTGTATGGAAGAAAGTGTCGTTCTCGGTATGTTGGGATGAGGTGGGTGAAGCTAACGCGTTGTTGGGACCGGGAGTTGATACGTATGACTATGGAAAAGATTCAAACGATCCGACAACGTATAAAAACCTCACAAGATCGACAAAAGAGTTATGTTGATCTTCATCGAAAGGACGTGAAATTTGATATAAGAGATCATGTGTTGTTACGAGTTGCTCCATGGAAAGGAGTTACGAGATTTGGAAAGAGCGGAAAGCTCAATCCTCGATTCATTGGCCCATTTTTAATCCTCGATCGAGTAGGAACTGTGGCCTATAGACTCGCTTTATCGCCAAGTATATCTCATGTTCATAACGTTTTTCACATATCCATGTTACGTAAATATGTGGAAGACCCGAACCACACTATTGAGTTAAAACCGGACGAAATAGCGGAAGATTTGACGTATGAAGAGGTTCCTGTTCAAATCTTGGATAAGAAGGAACATATTCTACGCTCCAAGGTTATACCTCAAGTCAAAGTTTTGTGGAGAAACCACGATGTTGAGGAAATGACCTGGGAGTTAGAATCTGAAATGAAATCAATGTATCCTTACCTCTTCGACATACCAGGTACGTACCCTAATTTCGAGGGCAAAATTTCATAAGAAGGGGAGGTTGTAAGACCCCAACTTTTATAAATAAAGATGAATTTTCTATAAATATCATTTTTTAATATTATGGAGTAAAATTGATATAATATTATAGTTGTGAGTAATATTTATAAATTTTGCAAAGTACGCAAGTTTTTATATAATATTCGATTGGTCGGGGAATATTCATTTTAATAGGAAATATTCGTACAATGGCACAATCATTGGTGGACCCCACAACGAAATTATTGTCGGATTGAGAAAATGACAAAAATACTTTATGAAAATAACGGCGGAAGTTTTTACCATTAACTGTTGAAACATCCGGTGTTAAAAGTACAGTAATACACGTGGTTGCATAGTAGCACACGGTATTGATTATGGATGCTTACGTGAGAAGTCACTCAGTTTTGTTTAATTATTACCACAGTATTTGTTATAAAGTTTGGCGTATTATTTGGACCCCCCACTTTCTCATTTTTCAAAATCGTCGGGAGAAAGTAATATCAATTTTTCGTATATATATGTACTGCAGGCATGTGATTATATATATTTATATATTATCTTTATGTTAGTGGCGTATGGTGGGTGGTGTGTGATATGTGGGTGGGGGTGGAATTAATGGTGATATTAGTATATATTTAGATGTTAACATGTGGGTGGTGGTGGTCCTGGTAGGTGATGTTGGTAGGTAGTAGTATTTTCTTTCAAAGCCTTCACCTTATTGGCTAAATAATTTCTTATGCTATCAATGAGACCATTTTTTTCAACTTGATATATGATAGTTTTGTTTTCCTCTCTTTTAATTGACCAACACCTTGACAAATGATGCATGGGTGGTAGAATTTTTCTAATATAGCATGTGTTATATTATATATATATATATATTATAAAATTTTGGTTTTGAAAAATCTAGCGTATGATTTTAGCCAATGAATTAAACAGTATCCTTCCATTCTCCTATAAATAGAAACTCATTCCTTCATTATTTTTCTGAATTCATTGAAACTCTAGAGAGAAAATTATAGAGAGAAAGAAGAAAAGTATTCGCTACTTCCCTACTCTTATATCCAGCTTTTTTTTTTACGGTAAGGGTATTATTTATTTTTTGTATTCATGAAGAGAACTTACATTATTCCATTCGTTATTATTACATTTGGAATATCACATCACATGCGTTTTCGTTTCTGGGACTGATTAAAATCTTTATTATTACATTGGAATATCACATGCATGCGTTTTCTGTTGGACTGATTCCGTCTTTATTATTACATTGGAATATCACATACATGCGTTTTCTGTGGGACTGGTTCCGATTAATTATTATTACATTGGAATAACTGCGTATGTGTGGTCTATCGCGTGCTGGTGATTTCTTTTGTTATTCTATTCCTTATTATACTCGGTTGGTTAAAGTTTTGACTTCTATACTCCATGAAATTAGTGGAATATTCTTGATATTTAAGGCTTCATCCAAGATCTTTTCATGGAAATATTCTTGAGCATTCTTGAATTTTACTCTACAAAGAAGTATCGTGTTGATAATTTGGGACGTTATTAGTTCTGAATAAATTAATTCTTGAACTTGTTTTATTGAATTCTTATATCATTGTCATCATCCTCATGTTTATATTTTTTGAAAGTCATCTATGGCACGTGTAGTGCATAGATGGACTTGGTATGATTATGATGAGGGATTATTGATTGTAATCGTGACCAGTAATGTTACAAATCTTTGCGATAAAAGTCCTCGTTGGCTCGTAGTACGTTGATGGACAGTTGTTGACATGATCATGACCATTAATGAATACACGAATGTCCTTGGCCCCAGAGTGCGTGGATAATTTATGGTCGTGATACTAAAGAATATCCTTGGCGTAGTACAAGGGGGGTGATTCGATGATGTGGATTATTTATTGTTTGAGTTCAACGATAAAAGTGAATAAAAACCTTTTAAATCATAAAAGATAGTATATTTTATTCTCTACTTGACTCTTTTTAGTGGATTGCTTGTTCATTGCAGCTTTAAACTTGATGTTTGTTATATTGTATCGGTTTAAACTTTGTTTTAAGGCTAATGATAATTTATTCTGCATTATCTTAGTCATAATATTTCTTACTGGGCTAGTTGAGCTCACCCTTTCTTTCATTGTTCTTTTCAGGAAATGAGAACGTAGTTGGGACGAGTCAGGGAACGGAGTGATGGTCCTAGATGATGTATTAGTAGTCCTCACTATTCTGTTAAATAGTGTGACAATAAATGTAATGAGGACCAATTGAGTGTGGATATTGTCTAGATGACAATATTTGTATTAAAACTCACAACATTTGTTTTGTCGTATTTTACACGACAGTTGTATAATTAAGATTGTATTTGTATTCTGTACCATGTATTTTGCGACTCGGAATAGGTGATGTATACCTATTTTGGGGGCGTCACAGTGGACCCCACAACGAAAGTATTGTCGGAGTTAGAAAACGACGAAAATATCTTTTTATAAAAATAACGGCGAAAGTTTTACCTTTAAACTGTTAAACTACCTGGTGGTAAAAAAAGCGATGTCTGGCGTGGTTGCATAGTAGCACACGGTATTGATTATTGATGCTTCCATGAGAAGTCACTCAATTATTGCTACAGTAATTGTTGCATAATATCTCGCATATTATTGATTCAATTATTGTCATAGTATCATCTGCATAATATTTTATATTTTTAAATCAATAATTGAGATGATAAAGTTATTCATATTATTATTTGCAATATTGATGATGTCTAGAAAGTTCTATCGAGGAAAGAGGTTTGGTCACCTAATTGCGTGCCAGTAGGGAGAAATCCTTATCGGAAAGCCCCCTCTTTCCTGGGAAAGATCTAGTTGTCAAATATTGTGAGTTAGAATATTAATGATGAATAAGTTTGTGTTGATTAAAGATGAAATTGTTGATAAAAATATTTCTATTGTGTTGGGATTATTTGTGTTGGTGGAAATCAATATTTATTTTGATAATAATTGATTTTTGGATGTTAAATTGACCAATCGGGCAATTAATCAGATAAATGAGCAATTAATTGCTATTAGTTCACATGCATATAACTATTTGTTCACATGAATGGAACTATTAGTTCACATGCATTACTATTAGGGGAGGTGGTGCAAGATTGATAATACTAACAGGACTAAATTATTGATTATTCTGAGCATTCTTGATAATTATTGATCTTTTCATGCCGAAATACTATTTATGGGGTACTATTCACATGGTACTATTCATAAAGTATTATTAAATGGGTCTTATTCACATAAGATTATTCCCTAAGATTTATTCACAAAGTCTTATTCATAAAGTACTATTCATAGGTACTATTCACAAAGTAATATTCCCATGTACTATTCACAAAGTACTATTCACGAAGTACTATTCATGTGATACTATTCACTCGGGTACTATTCACCCAAAGTACTATTTATGACAAAACAAAATTTAATTTTTTTTCGGTCCAAATCATTTTTGATACAATATTTTTCTTGAATTTTACTCCACAAAATAGTATCATGTTAACAATTTAGACATTATTGAATTCTGGATAAATTAAATTATAAATCTTTAAAAATTTATCCTTTGTTTCCTTTTAATTGAATTCTTATATCATTGTCATCATCCTTATGCTTATATTGTGATGAAAGTCATCTTTGGCTTATGTGCATAGATGGATTATTGATTGATATGATTATAACCAGGGATCATTCGGTATAATCATGACCCATAATGCTATAAATGATATGGTAAAATTCCTTATTGGTCTGTAGTGCATTGATGGACAGTTGCTGGTATGATCATAACCATTGGTGAAAACACGAATATCCTTGGCCTGTAGTGCAGGGATGATTCAGTGATGTGGGTTAATTATTGAGCTGACTCTTAGCGATGAAATATTAATTCATGGATGTGATAATAATGAATATCCTTGGCCCGTAGTGCATGGATAATTCATGGATGTGATACTAACGTATATCCTTGGCCGTAATGCATGGATAATTCGGTGATGTTGATTATTTAGCGGAGTGTCAGCGATAAAATATTGATAATAAATTTTTAATTCATAGAAGATAGTAGATATCATGCTCTACTTGACTCTTCTAATGGATTGCTTGTTCCGCTGCAGTTTTTGATCTAAAACTTGTTGTCTATTGTATTCTATCAGTTGTTATACTGTTGAAGGCTAACGATAATTTATTCTGCATTATCTTAGTTATAATATTTCTTACTAGGCTAGTTGAGCTCACCCTTTTCTTCAATGTTCTCTTCAGGAAATGAGAATATAGCTGGGACTAGTCAGGGAATGGAGTGATTGTCCGAGATGGTGGCTATAGTAGACCTCACTATTTTTATAAAATAGTGTGATAATAATTGTAATGAGGACTCCATTTGAGTTTGAATACTGTCTAGAAGACAATATTCGTGTAAAAACTCAGCTATTGTGTTGTCGTATTTTGCAAGATAGTTGTATAATTAAGTTTGTATTTGTATTCTGTACCATGTATTTTGCGACTTAGAATGGGTTATGTATACCTATTTTGGGGGCGTTACAGTTGGTATAAAAGCTTAGGGATATGATCTTAGGAGGGGAGAGACGAGTAATTCCTTCGCTAGTATGACCTACTTAAGTTTATTTGTTATTTAATTGGTCGGTCGGAGTATAGGGAAAATATGTGGCTTGTCAATTAACCCTTATTTTGTGGCAGTGTTAGAAAATGACATCTGAAAATATTGAGATAAGTAATGGAACACATAAGACTGTTGAGTCACCGCTGATCAATAACCAGGATAATGTGCATCAGGAAGGAAATAATCCTGGTGTAAACAACAACACCGATCAAATGACGAACGATGGTATGTTTAGGAACTTTTTAGAATTTATGCAAAACCAAATGAGAGAGACTCTTGTTCATAATGCAGGTGGAAACACTGGCAACTCACGGCTGGTCACCGCTAAGCAGTTCAAGGAGTTGGGACCGCCAGAGTTTTTGGGAAAGCCAGAACCACTTAAGGCGGAGACGTGGATAAAGCAGATGACCAAGATATTTGATATCTTGGAATGCTCAGAGGACAAAAGGTTCCCTTCGCCACCTTTATGTTGGGTGAAGAAGCAGATTACTGGTGGGAATCTGTAAAACGTACTCAACCTTTTGTACTAAAGATTATTAGTTCATAGAGGCACAATAGTTATCTAGAAGGGGGGTTAAATAGATATTTAAAAATTCTTTTCAAAATACTTTGTTAGTTTTGTTAACGATTCAAACACAGCGGAATTAAGATTTATTTGATCTATCTTTTAGATATGGTGAGTTAATGAGAGTGAGACAGTTATAACTGTTATAGCAAGAATGCAAGAGACACAACAGTTTTAAGTGGTTCAGAGTACTTAAAGCTCCTAGTTCACTCTTTTACTCCTCGAGTATGAAATCTACTAAGGATATCTTTTACACTTTCTGAATCTCACAGATTCCTTCTAGACCAGCAGTCTAGGCACTTCTTAGTTCATTCTTGAACTCTTCAAGTCCAACAGACTTGGTTCTTCACAGTTCACTTAGAACTCTTCAAGTCCTTCTGACTTGGAACTTCTTGCTTTACTTGATTGGTAGTTGATGAGTTCTTGTTTGATGCTATTCAGTTGCCGTTAAGAATTTGTTCGAAAGAGCTGAGTGGCTGAGCAAGCTTTCTCTTTTTCAGATCGTAGAATTGAGCGTTGAGTGTTCTTCAGCTTTTTTGTTCAATGCTTGCTTAGTTGAATCAGCTGCAAATGTTTTGCATATATGTGATCCTTAAAATCTATTAGTTGAAGACATCCGTTGAAGCATTAAATGCGTTTGACATTTTTGAACTTTGATGGAGACTTTTCTGCACATCTTCTGAATTTCATTCTGGCCCACTGACACAACAGACTGCTTTCTCACCTAACACCTGAAAAGGTATTTTCCTCTGACCAATGGTACTTTTCTTAGCTTCATCAATACGTTTCCATGTTGTATACTAAGGATATCTTTTGTACCATTGGGACTGGTGAGGACTTCAACGTTTATAACCCATTCCACATTGTTTGGGATTTATCTTTAAACAAAAGGGTAAGGCTCGATGCTTCTGACACAGGCAGATGATACTCTACGATTCAGATCGTGGTGTCTTGCCACCTTGGTGCTTGATCCGATGCTAGCAAACGAGAACACTATGATTTCTCTTAAGGACTGGTACACTACGATCTTCACTTGCTTGTCTTGCAGACTCTACGTTTTTGAGAGCACACTACGATCTCTGAGTACGCTTCGGCAACCGTCTGGACCACTCTATGAATTCCTGAGAAGCCCTTCAAGGTAGACACACTACGATCCTTGATGCTCTACGATTTTGCCTTGGCTTCTGCAATCTCTTGATCAGCTCGATAGACTACGATTTTGTTGAAGCCTATCTATTACATCTCAAGTCATAGATCAACCTAACATATTTGATCTCTTCATCTAAACATTCAGTTATAGAATGATAAACATTAAAAGCTTAGATCAACCTAACAAATTTGATCTATCACTAAGTCCTTGTACATATATTCCTTGAAGGACTTTACATATAATCATGAGCATTTACTTTAAATATCAAATCAAAATATGCAGTCTCCTAACAATCTCCCCCTATTTGATGTTGACATAACCAAGGAGATTTGTGCCATGATTATTAATTTCTAGATGCAGTTGAAGGAAAGTAAATATGACTTAATATTTCTGTGAGCAGCTGAAATTTCTAGAGAATAAGCATGAATTTATTGATGTTTAAAGATGGATATTACTGTTAAGCTAAGTTACATCAATAAGAATTAAATTTTAACTTATCTCTATTTCTTCGGCCTTTTGCCTCGTGGAGGATTGACATACTTCTCAGCTCTTCTTTTCCTGCTTGCTTCGTCTCTCCTGGCTAGATCTTCCAACTCGTTTTGACTTAGTCTTGGATTGTGATCATGCCTATTTATGAATGCAGGATTTCCAATTGGCATTCCTAGGCCTGTGGTGGTCACTTCTTGTGAGCTGGGAGTTGGCTCTTGACTCCTTAGTGGTTGAGCCATGATAATTGGCTGCGGATCAGATCGTTGAGTTTGATGGAAAGATCGCGGAGTCTGTTGGTGAGACTGCCTTGGAGGAGGACTCCTTGATGGTTGAGCTAAGAATGTGCCTCTACCCTTGCCTTGATCTCCTTTCCCTTTATTCTCCCCCTTTATGTCAGCATCAAGGGCTCATATGTCGTCAGATAGGCGAGTCATGCCTTGGACAAGTTTGTTGAGCTGACTTTGGGATTAAGCAATGTCTTCTCGATTCTCTTTGATTAGAGCATCAGATCGAGCTTCCCTTCATTGGAGGATATCCAGGACATTGTCAGTCTGCTTCATTTGACTCATGAAAAATCCTTGGAATTCTTTCACTACAGCTTGTAGATTCGTGATGCTGTTCATTATAAGATTGTTCTGGGATTCTTGAGTCATCTGCAAGAGAAGAACAACATCCCTATGTCTCTTAGCAGCTTGAAAGTGGATCTAATCCCGGTCATTTATACTCTTAAGCATCTCTTTTATGATCTCCTTAAGCTTCTTTGTGAGCTCAGAGCTTAGGGTGCTTGGGAGAGCATTTGCAGCATTGATCATTTTAGTTAGTCTCATTTGAACTAGTTCAGTGTGAGCGTCAAGACTTTCGTCTATGTCCTTGGTCACTTTCTTGGACGCTTCAGATAACTCATTTTTGGTGGGAAGATTTGAAAGGAGTTCACAGAGTTGTGGATTGTTTGGAGGAGGGGCCCTTGTGTATTGATCTTGCAGGGTGTAGAGAGCAAGATCAAGGTTGAAATATTCATTTGAGGACGAGGAGGGAATATCTGATGGAGGGGCTTGTGTTTGGGCTTCATGAGGAGGTATTTCTACGATTTGAGTGTGTGACTCTATGATTGGGCTTATGTTAGTAATCGTAGAGATGATAGGAGATTGTATCAAAATAAAGTTGGGCATATTTGGTTCATCAGTTACAGAATGTTGGGATTCTGTAACTGGGAATTGATTAAGTGGATGTAGAATCACTTCCAACCATTTTGGGAATTCATAGAATTGACTGAAGAATGATAGTGGACAGTGATTAACCCTGAAAGAGTTTGGGATAGATTGTACCTCATGCCCATTCTTTGAAGAAGGACCATTTGTGATCAGCTTTCTGGCAAAGTTGAGGTTGTCTAGAAATCCATGAGCTAGCACTGAGATTGCTGGATATTTTGAAGCTCCAGAATATGTGATCCCAGGAGTTGAGATTTTGAGCTCTATTGAAGGGCATTATGGGTAGATAGGATAACAGCTGATTGTAGTTAGCTCTCCTATACCCATCACAGCCCACATCTATAATTTCGACCTCATCATCATCTTTTTCTTCTCTGTCTTTTTTAAAGATTCCACTACATCAATTATTTCTTTTTGACTTTCTTGCTCTGGTGCTCTCTCATTCTCTTCAGGAGCAGTTCCTTCTGACATAGGGATATCATGGGGCTCCCCCTCAATATGATCATCCATCTGCATTTCAAATAGCTCCCCCTCAGCAGGAGCATTCTCTAGAGTGAGAACTTCAGGCAGCTCCCCCTCAGCTTGAGCTATGTTATTCTGGTTTGCCTTGGATAACTCCTTCTTAGAAGCTATCTTTTTATCTTCTTCTTTAAGTACTCCTTCATTGATGAGGATGTACTTTTTGACCAATTTTCTTCTTGGTTTTCTAGGCTTAGCCACAGCCTTAGGACTCTCTTTAGCTTCAGCTCTGAGTGGTCTATCAGTTTGAGAGTCTGTTGCAGTAACTTCTTTGGGAGAGGAGTCCAGTATGGTCTCTACGATCGGTAGTGACTCTACGATCGAAGAGACAGAGGGCCTCTTGGATTTGTGACTATGTTTATTCTTCTTCAGCAGTTGAGAGATGGTAACTCTATCTTCATCTGCCTCAGCCTGCTATTCTTTCCTTTTCAAGATCCTCAGAGTTTCAATGTCAGAACATTCTTGAGGTACATCAGTGGTTGACCCCTGGGGTTCCTCTGCCATTTGAGCCTTCAGCTTTCTTTTGCCCTTGTTTTTTCTGACTAAAGCAATGGGTTCTTCTTTGTTGATCTCTTCCTCTTCTTCTACAATCTCCTTGATAATAGACATGTTTTCTGGAATCCCTGATTCCTTTGCATCACCAGTCCTTCCGCTGGACTCAGACATCATTCTTATATTTTTTGCTGGATTTCTTTTCCAGTTCTCGAACAGCTGCTGAGTCATTCTTCTGTTCGGATTGATGGACTCTCCTTCATCATCCCCAATCTTATCACCCAAAGCAGATTTTAGGATGATGCTTATGAATCGTCCGTTGAGCATCTTCCCAGAGCTCTTTGATTTCTTCGAGCTTAGTATCCATTTCCCAATCCAGTCAAGTAGTAGGGCTCTATAATTGAGTTGAATCCCACAACTTATGGCTGTCATGAGCTCGAGCTGCACTTTGTTTACAAAGTCATGGCCGGAGCTCTTGTAACATATGCATTTCCCAATAATGTCTGCCAAAAATTCATACCTCTGGGGGAACTCTTTCTTCTTATACCCTCTGACAGTAGGAAGCTTCTTGTGGTGCATTCTTTTTAGTCCTTCATGGAAATTGATGCCCTCTATGAACAAAAACCCTTTCGATTTGAAACCTAGGGCTAGATTTATGTCCTCAACCTTGAGCTTGATTTCCACGTCCTTGACCCTCGTAGTGATGACGTTGTTCTCGAACGCACCATTTATGTAGAATTCCTTTATCAGCTTAGGGTATATCCATGTGCCCGTACCCAGAGCCTCTTCAAGACAAGCTTTCTTTATCAGAGAGAGTTTTAAGAAATTTGGGGCCAGTTGTCTTGAACTCATTGAAACAGAGTCTGTAACAAGAGATGACATTTGAAGCTGCCATTGATTTCTTTGCATTGTGTATGATTGTTTGAGCTTTTCTGAAAGCTAGGGTTTCTGCTTGTATAGAGAGAGATGAGCTTTTTGAACTTTTGATTTCAAAAAGGTGTTTTCAAACTGTACTTGTAACTTCCCTCTCTCCATTTGCTTAGTGGGACATGTGTCAAATTCTGCTTGGCTCTACGAATTTAATTGATGAGGAATGTACTGATTTGTCCTTAGTTCTTTTTTAGCTAATGTATCCTTTGGGAGGACTACGATCGTTGAGGTAGTCCTTATAATCGTCGAGTCTGCACTGAGATTATCGAGTCTGCTCTGCATTCGTCGAGTCTGCTATGCATTCGTTGATTCTGCTTTGCTTTCGTCGAGTCTGTACTGCGATCGTCGAGTCTGCTCTGCAATCGTCGAGTCTGCTCTACATTCGTTGAGTCTGCTTTGCTTTCGTCGAGTCTGTACTGCGATCGTTGAGTCTATCCGGGTCCTTGTGATGAACTTTTGACTTAGCATTCTTCTCAGTTTAAGGTAGCTTAAGAAGGGCCAACCTCATAGAGGTAATCAAGGGTTAGGTTTGTTCCTGAGGCGCTTATTAGAGAGATTGCTTTGTTTTGTTGAACTTTGTCATCACAAGATGCTTCTTTGTTTTTTTGATGGAGCTCTGCCATCGTTGAGTTTTATTTTACTTTAGTTCTACGATCGTGGACTTCCTTTGGTCATGTCTACAATTTTGATCATAGCCTTTATATCTGTATGGTTAGCACAAACTAGAGCATAGATCTCATGGTTGTAAATTAAGCATGCCTAGCTCACTTATTAATTTGTTAAACCTGGATTCATCTAGAGGCTTTGTAATGACATTAGCAAGTTGATTTTCAGTAGGAATATATTGTAAAGACATGGTTCCATTTTGCATATGATCCCTAATGAAATGATACCTTATTTCTATATGCTTAGTCCTAGAATGCATGACAAGATTATTTATTATTGCTATGACACTTGTGTTATCACAGTGAACAGGTATAAATTTGAATTCAAACCCATAGTCTGCTAGCTGATTTTTCATCCATAGGATCTCGAGCACAAAAGAATGCCAAGAAAGAATGTATATTCATTTCCGCAGTAGTTGAAGTAGATATTGAGTTTTGCTTCTTGCTAAACCAGACACAAGTCTGTTTCCTAGCAACCGACAGTGTGCATCGGTACTTTTTTTTGTCTATTTTGCAACCCTCAAAGTCAACATCTCAGATATCCTGTTAGTTCAAATGAGGATTCCTTGGGATACCAAAGCCCCAAGTGAGGTGTGCCCTCGAGGTACCGAAAATCCTTTTTACAAAGAATTAAGTGTGATTCCTTAGATTAGCTTGAAATCTAGCACATATGCATGTTGCAAACATTATGTCTGGGTCTCATTGGCAAATCGGATATAGAAGAGAGCCTATCATACCTCTATATTGAGTTATGTCAATACTTTTACCTTTTTTATCTTTGTCAAGTTTGGTTGCTGGAGCAATTGGGGTTTTTATGGGAGAGACTGATTCCATGCCATACTTTTTAAGTAAGTCTTTAATGTACTTGGCTTGGTTTATGAAGATTCCTTCATCACCGCTTTTACTTTTAGTCAAGGAAGAAGTTCACTCACCCATCATGCTTTCATTTCAAACTTGCTCGCATAAGCTTGGAAAATCTCTTACATAACTTTTCATCAAGAGATCAAAAAAAAATAATGTCATCAACATATATTTGAACTAATAAGACTTTGTCTTTATGCTTTCTAAGAAATAATGTGGTATCTACTCTACCTCTAGTGAACCCATTTTTAATAAGAAGTTAGTTAGTGTTTCATACCATGCTCTAGGTGCTTGTTTAAGACCATATAAGGCTTTGTCTAATCTATAGACATAATTAGAAAGAGATGGATTGATGAAACCTGGAGGTTGCTCTACATATACTTCTTCTTGAAGTTCACCATTTAGGAATGAACTTTTGACATCCATCTGAATGACTTTGAACTTCATATGAGCAGCAAAGGCAAGGAATATCCTGATGGCTTCTAGTCTGGCAACAGGTGCAAATGTCTCATCGTAGTCAATGTCTTCTTCCTGAGTGTAACCCTTGGCTACCAGTTTTGCCTTATTCCTTGTTATTACTCCATCTTCATCCATCTTGTTTCTGAAGACCCACTTGGTTCCAATGACAGGATGACTTTTTGGTCTTGGAACCAATCTCCATAATTTACTTCTTTCAAACTGATTAAATTCTTCCTACATGGCTTCTATCTAGCTGGAGTCTTCCATAGCATCCTCTATCTTCAAGGTTCCATTTGTGACAGGAAGCTTAGATAGAAACATTCATTTTGGGTGGCAGCTCTTGTTTTGACTCTTGCACTAGGATCTCCAATGATTAAGTCTTGAGTGTGATCTCTTGCCCATCTATTTCTTGTTGGGACATCTGTCCTGATGCCTTCTTGTCTGAGATCTTCAAGATCAATTTCTGCTTCTTGATGTGGGGTTCATTATCTTACATAGGCCGCTCTACGATCTCATTTCCTTGCTCAACGATTTCGCTATCTGGAACTACGATCGTAGTGTTGAGCTCAACGACCTCATTCGTAGTGTCTCGATCATCGTTCATCAGTGTCTCGAGGCCTTTGTTTTGTCCAAGTCTCTGTTTCATTAAAGATGATGTGGATCGAGACTTCAACACTCAGTGTCTTTTTGTTGAACACTCTGTAGGCCTTACTGTCTGTGGCATACCCAAGAAAGATTCCTTCGTCTGACTTTGGTTGGAACTTTGTCAAATACTGCTTTCCATTGTTGAGAATGTAGCATGCACAACCGAATACATGGAAGTAGTCGACATTTGGCTTTTTCTTCCTTTCCACAGTCAGTAGGAGTCTTCTTAATCGTAGAGTGTATCGTTGATCCATTCGAGTGTAGCGTGCAATGTTGATAACACGCTTGAAAAGTATTTATGCAGATGGGCTGCTGCTAGTAGAGTTCTTCCAGCCTCTATCAACGTTCTGTTCTTTCTTTCAACTACTCCATTTTATTGAGGAGTTCGTGGAGCTGAGAAGTTGTGACTGATGCCATTATCTGTGTAGAACTGGTCCATTTCAGAGAAGTCGAATTATCTGCCATGATCACTCCTTATAGCTTTAATTTTCTCCCCTTTCTCGTTCATCACTAGTCTTAACATCTTGATCAGTTGGGAGCTTATTTCATCTTTCGAGGTTAGAAAGAACACCCATGTGAATCTGGTGTAGTCGTCCACTTCGACTAGTGAGTATCTCTTCCCTCCAAGGCTCGTTGTTGAAATTAGCCCAAATAGATCCATGTGAAGCAGCTGCAGGGGCTTGTCAATTGAGTTGACAGTTTTGCTCTTAAATGAGCTTCTAGTCTGCTTTCCAAGATGACATGCATTGCAAGGCCTTTCTTTGACGAAGCTGAACTTGGGCAAGCCTGCAACTAGATCTTTTGAGGCCAATTTAGACATGCTTTTGAAGTTGAGATGAGACAGTCTTCTATGCCATAGCCAGCTCATTTCTTCAGATGCTTTAGCCAGAAAGCATATTGTCTCGTCTGAGCTTAGTTAACCAAGATTTACAGTGTAAACATTTCCTTCTCTTGTTCCGGTCAGCTTTATGGCGGATGTCTTCAGATCTCTGACTTGACATTGATTGTTGAGGAATGTTACTTGATGACCCTTGTCGCAGAGTTGGCTTATGCTCAGAAGATTGTGTTGTAGTCCTTCCACATAGGCCACTTTACTGAAGGACACTGCACCATTCCCAGCTGAGCCATATCCTCTTGTCTTGCCAAGGCCATTGTCTCCAAAGATGATCGAAGACCCCCTCCTTCTATGTAGTTTAGATGTAAGGGCTTTGTTCCTAGTCATGTGCCTTGAGCATCCACTATCCAGATACCAGGTTGTGATCGTGGAGCTCTGTTCCTGAGGTAACATTAAACTTTCATTTTGGTACCCATACTTGCATGGGTCCTACTTTGTTAGTACCCTTGGGAACCCAAATCTGCTTGACTTTGGGTCTCACATGCATAGGATTATAATAGCATATTGCAGCCTTGTGACCAACCTTATTGCACACAAAACATCTAATATGATGCATGCTTGTGTGTGTATGAGGATTCTTCCTCCATTTGGACTTTTGTGGGTTCTTAGTCATTTTTCTGTTAAACTGATTCTCCTTTGTCCATATGTCCTTGTGTTTCATGATTTGAGATGAGTGTACCTTTCCTCTATTGTTCCTTCCCAGTTGGTTCGTGGAGTTGATTTTATTCGACTCTACGATCCTTCGAGGTTAGAAAGTAGTGGTTGGGTTATTCTTCTCTTTTTTGAAACCCAGACCAACATGAGATTCTTTATTCCTTGGAATATGGATTGAATCAGAAGAGCAGGGTTGGACTGGTTCTTCCTTTTGTGAGGATTTCACAAATATAATGCCTCTACTAAAACTTGAAGCATTACTTGTGCTAGTTTCCTTTATCTTTTCCACACATGGGTCTGAGGTGGATTTCCCAAAGCCTAAACCTATTCTGTCAGAGATACTTCTCTGGCTCGAGATCAGGGAGTCCATGGATGAAGAGGATTTATTCCATGTAGAAATTGTCTTTTCTAGTTCCTCAATTTTAGAGGTTAGACTTGACTCTCTTTGTGCATTGAGCTCATTGGTCTGTTTTAAGAGCTTATTCTCAGCTTCAAACTTGGAGAGAGAGTCAGTACTTAGAAGGGCTGTTTCCAGTTCTTCCTAAACTTTCTCTTTCTCCTTTTGAAGAAGTGAATAATCTTTGGATAGAACTCTGAACCATTTCATATATTGATGCAGATCAGATGTTATGCCATGCAGTTCTTAAATCATCAATGTCTACATCAGGTGAGTTAAAGTCAAATACCTCATCTATACTTACTTCATGAATGTTGGAGTTCTGTTTATCCTTTGCATGCTTGGCCATCGGGCAAAGATTTGCCATTTGATGATCTTCATCATCTCCAGATTCGGGAGTTGAGTCATTGTCTGAGTCACTCCACGATCCTCCAGCTACAAGATCTTTGTCTTTCTTCTGAGGCCTTTTGTTGTCTTTGAATTCCTTCTTTGAATGTGATTTCTTCTTCAATTCTTCTCTAAGAGGTTTGTTGCAGTTTGCAATGAAATGGCCAGGCTTCTTGCAGTTGTAGCATAGATCATTTATCTGCTCCTGGCTGCTATAGTTGTTGACTTTCTTTGGTTTGCTGATTATGCCTTGACGCATGAACCTTCTTAGTATTTTCACCAGCATTGCAAAGTCCTCATCATCATCTTCGTCATAGTCAGAGTCATTTTCAACATTGACTTTAGAGGTGTTGTCAGTTGCTTTGAGAGCAACACCCTTATCCTTCTTTCTTCCTTCAGATAGAGTTTCTACTCGTTGAGTCAGCTCTAGTTCATATGTAAGAAGGTTGCCATATAATTGTTGAACATTCATTTCATGGAGATTCTTTGACTCTCTAATAGCAGTGATTTTGGCATCCCACTTGCTTGGTAAGGCTCTCGTTAACTTTATGATTAGATCTTTATTTGGATAGATCTTTCCATAGGCTCGTAGAGAGTTGAGCAGTACATTGAATCTCTCATAGGTGGCAGTAACGTTTTCTCCTTAAACGTGTGCAAACATCTCATATTGATGAGTCAAAAGAGATTGTTTGTTTTCTCTGACTTCTTCTGTTCCTTCATGCATGATGAGCAATGCTTCCCAAACCTCCTTTGCTATTTTGCTGTTGACCACATTTTCGAACAGATCATCTTCTAAGGATTGGAATAAAATGTTCTTGGCCTTTTTGTCGAGTTGAACAGCTCTCTTTTCGTTGTCTGTCCATTCCTCTTTGACTTTGATCTGTATTCTGTTTGGGTCGTCTTTAGTTGGTCCAATCTTTGTAGGAACGTAGGGCCCATTCTAAACAGTTTCAAATAGATCTTCATATATTGAATCCATGTATTCTGGCATTCGAACTTTCCAGTTAGTGAATTTATCTTTGTTGCGCATAGGTGGCTTGCTACCTCCTCCAGTCTTTGATTCGCTTACTAGATGTGCCTTTGGATCTACTTAAGAATTGTAGGCTATTTGATAGAACCTGCTCTAATACCAATTGTTAGTTCCCGGAGGCATAATAGTTATCTTGAAGGGGGGGGGGGGGGTTGAATAGATATTTAAAAATTCTTTTCAAAATACTTTGTTAGTTTTGTTAACGATTCAAACACAGCGGAATTAAGATTTGTTTGATCTCCCTTTTAGATATGGTGAGTTAATGAGAGTGAGGCAGTTATAATAGTTATAGCAGTTATATCAGTTATAGCAAGAATGCCAGAGACACAGCAGTTTTAAGTGGTTTAGAGCACTTAAAGCTCATAGTCCACTCTTCTACCCCTCGAGTAGGAAATCTACTAAGGATATCTTTTACACTTTTTGAATCTCACAGATTCCTTCTAGACCAGCAGTCTAGGCACTTCTTAGTTCACTCTTGAACTCTTCAAGTCCAACAGACTTGGTTCTTCACAGTTCACTTAGAACTCTTCAAGTCCTTCTGACTTGGAACTTCTTGCTTTACTTGATTGGTAGTTGATGAGTTCTTGTTTGATGCTACTCAGATGACATTAAGCACTTGTTCGAAAGAACTGAGTGGCTGAGCAACCTTTCTCTTTTTTAGATCGTAGAGTTGAGAGTTGAGTGTTCTTCAGCGTTTTTGTTCAATGCTTGCTTAGTTGAACCATCTGCAGATGTTTTGTATATGTGGTCCTTAAAATCTATCCGTTGAAGTATTAAATGCATTTGACATTTCTGAACTTTGATGGAGACTTTTCTGTACATCTTCTGAATTGCATTTTGGCCCACTGACACAGCAGATTGCTTTCTCTCCTAACACCTGAAAAGATTTTTTCCTCTGACCAATGGTACTTTCCTTAGCTTCTTCAATACGTTTCCTTGTTGTATACGAAGGATATCTTTTGTGCCATTGGGACTGGTGAGGACTTCAACGTTTATAACCCATTCCACATTTGTTGGAATTTATCTTTAAACAAAAGGGTAAGGCTCGATGCTTCTGACACATGCAGATGATACTCTACGATTCAGATCGTGGTGTCTTTCCACCTTGGTGCTTGATCCGATGCTAGCAAACGAGAACACTATGATTTCTCTTAAGGACTGGTACACTACGATCTTCACTTTCTTGTCTTGCAGACTCTACATTTCCGAGAGCACACTATGATCTCTGAGTACGCTTCGGCAACCGTCTGGACCACTCTATGAATTCCTGAGAAGCCCTTCAAGGTAGACACACTACGATCCTTGATGCTCTACGATTCTGCCTTGGCTTCTGCAATCTCTTGATCAGCTCGATAGACTACGATTTTGTTGAAGCCTATCTATTACATCTCAAGTCATAGATCAACCTAACAAATTTGATCTATCACTAAGTCCTTGTACATATATTCCTTGAAGGACTTTACATATAATCATGAGCATTTACTTTAAACATCAAATCAAAATATGCAGTCTCCCAATAAAGATGTTTTGGGAGAAGTTCCAAGAATTATTCAACGACAAGTACTTTCCAGAAAGTATTCGTCACATGAAGGAGGTGGAATTCATCAAGATGGAGGAAAACAATATGACCGTGTCGCAGTACAAGGCTAAGTTTGCCGAGTTGTCCCGGTTTGCATCCCATTTAGTTGATAATGAGAAGCGAATGACGCAAATATTTCTAAGAGGTTTGAAACCCGAAATACGTCAATACCTCATTTCTCACAAACTTTGTTTGTATTCAGATGTTGTGAATAGGGCTTAGTTATTGGAGCGTGTTAGTTCGAGTGAGTACTGATAGATCAGAAGGGGGGGTTGAATAGATCCTTTTTAATTTCAAATACCTTTATCTTTTATTTTGTATTGCTATTACATTAGCATATGACAAACATAAGAATCTTTTAAAGCACAACGTAATAAGTAAAAGACCCCCTTCATTGATATATTCATACTCATACATACATTATTCGTAGAGTTAGTTTGGTTGTAAGTAGTTAAAACATATATAGCAGTTATAGTAGTTAATAGACATAATGTAAATGACATAAGGTAAAAGACAAGGGGTTTTGAGTGGTTCAGAGACTCAAGCTCCTAATCCACTCTTCTGCTTTCAACTAGCAGGATTTCCACTAAGGAAGGGAAGCACCCTGAATCACTAAGATTCCTTGAGCCGTGACCTTGGGACTTGATTCACTAAGAACTCTTGAGGCAGAGAGCTTGGAACTCTCTAGTTCCCTAGGAACTCTTCAAGCCCAAAGAGCTTGGAACTTCATTTAGTCCCTCCGAACAAGGACCCCTCAGGCCCTGGCTTCTGTTGAGTTGTTTGTTTGTTTGTTGGAGTTGGTCCGAAATGCTAAGATGTCTTCATGCTCGAACATCTTACGACTTAGTGACTTTGCGTGATCACCCTTGAAGTGCAGTTGAGTGTTGTATGATGCTCAGCTTCTTTAGTTACTTAACCACTTCGGATGATCCCTTGATGACTGCTTTTAAGATCATTCCTCTTGATACATGATGGCTGCACATGATGGGTTTCTAAGATGACTGTAAGCTCTTCTGCTAGGTACTTAGAAACTTTCTCATGCTTGCCACCATGATTACGTTTGTGATCTCCCTTCTTGATACTTGATGTCTTCTCATGATGGACTTGCTAATATGATTGTGAGCTCTTCTCTATGGTACTTAGAGTCTTCCCATGATGGACACCAAGATGACATGATGCTCTTCTTCTTCTCGCAGCGAGAACACTCTTCAAGTAGTAGAACTCTCACTTCTACATTGTAGAACTCTCACTTCTACTTCTTTCTTTGTCGGACTCAAAGTGTTCTTGGTGGATCATAGAGTGAGCCTTCAGACTCACTATCTTACATGGTTTAGAACAGTCCACCGTTACTCCAAACTTGGCAACTTTAGTAACCTTTGATCTTTGAAGCTCTAGCTGATTTATACTCCTTCCCAATCCTTCCGTTGGAAAGTAGCCGTTGAAAGCTATTCAAACATCTTCACAGATCTCGAGTTGCTTGAGGTAGACTGCAGATGTGACATGTCATAACTTTTTTGACACTGCAGTCTACTGTTTCACCTACCCCATCAGAGATGTCACTTTAATGTCTTGGGCAGGTCGAAGACTTTATTTCCTCCTTCTGATTTCTCAATCAGAGGTTGTCCTTTTGCATCGATGCTCTCAATAAGATCTTGGCCGAATATTACCCTTCAGATTGAACCGTTTGCAATGCTTGATCTATGACTATTCGAACTCTAAGATTACGATCGTGTCTTGAGGACTCGATCGTAGTGTGTCGTATTGGGTAGAGACAACACTACGATATTGAAGAGTGTTAATTGGATCTTGATGTAGAACACCTCTTCCTTCTTTTGTGTAGTACTTGATACTTCTCTTTGCTTCGATTTGTTCTCGAGATGTTGATGGCTTCGACTCTTTGCTCGGGTCCTTCCGAATATCAAGACACTTGATTTGGGCACGTCCAAATTTCGCTTTCTCCTTGTGATCTCTCGTTCACTTATCATCAATCTGACCGACCCAATGCTTAATCACTTTAGCCTTGTTCTTGAAGGCGACCGAAGATCGTTGTGTGTACTTCATCAGTTCTTTCTTTGTTTGGAAAAAAATTGCGATCCACGAATACTTCCAAGATCGTTGTCATCTTATCACATGATAGCTACTGCACTTGCTGACTTTCTTTAGTCAGTTACTGAAGTCTTCTTCTGATCAACTTGTGGAAGACTTCATCTTGAATGGCTTCTTCAACTCAATCTTGATACTGATTGGGTTGATGCTTAGATCTTCTGTTAGCATACATGTCATTCCTTGAGTGCTCTCTAGTTCCCTTCAGGTGGGATGTATCTTTCAAGTGCCAACCAGAGGCTTTGTTCCTTTGGATATTCTGGGAGTGCTTATTAGTTGAGAATCGTATTTGCTCTACGATTCTGCCTATGCATTGCGAGCACGACGGTTGAGGTCGTAGTTCTACACTCTACGATTCAACTTCGGCTGTGCAGACACTACGACTCCTAGATCAGATCTTGACACTCTACGATTTCTGTCTTGTGCTTGTTGTCTTCATCTAATCTTGCTCGACTATGATCTCAGCATGTAATTAATAGACTCTACGACTCAGAGTGTAGTGTACGATCCTTGACTTGACTTCGGCATCAGTAGACTCTACGACTCCGAGTGTAGTCTACATTTCTGACTTGGCTTGGCGAGATGTTGGTCGACTTCGTGGCGATCTGTCTCTACGATTCTGAACATGACTTCCTCAGCAGACTTCGGTCTTGAGGAAGTTCTACTCGACACACTACGATCCTTCATCATTTCTCCTGACAGTCTACGAACTCCGAGATCTACTATCTTGCAGACTACGATTCTGCCTCGACAGCTCTCGAGTTTTCCTTGACTCTCCTGGCAGACCCCAATTTTTGGTGCAGTGCTCGACGATCAGACAAGCCTATTTATTACATCATAAGATCAAACTAACATACTTGATCTTTCTACTTTTATAGTCCTTGTACATCATTTCTTTTTAAGGACTTTAAAAAGCTGTTTTGCTTATGTAGGATGAACCTAACATACTTGATCAATTCATTCTAAGTCATTGTACACATGTTTCTATTATCTATCAAAGGACTTTACTGTGACAGCCCCAAAATAGGTCCATTCCATCCAACCTATTTTGAGTCGCCAAATACATGGTACATAAACAACTACAACTTTATTACAACAATTGTCGTGCAAAATACAACAACACGTATGTTGTGAGTTTTGATACAAATATATATACCAATTTGTGACTCTTGACACCAACTTGGATAAGACGTCATGATGACACCTTACATAAAGGTATACGATTCAAAAACTATTTTAGAAATTAAAACCTTTGGGAAGTGTTCGAGGAAACCGTACATGGGAGGCCATGCATTTAGGTTATGATAGATATCATATGTCCACAGAATTATCCTTGGTTGACCTGATAGACCCCAAAGAAAATCGAGAAGATTACTTATCATATTCTTTCCGATGGTGAGTCTTCTCTCGACATATCATTATCTCCACTTGTCTCTAATTGAGAATTATACTTCAAACAAACATCAAGATTATATAGGTAGTGCTCGTTAATATACTCGGCAAGAGTGGATGAGCCTGAATACATGTCTTATGATGACACGAGGTTGTATATCATTAGACATCTTGTATGATAGTGGCAAAACACCCTTCCAACTTTGGGTTAGCTTTCATCCTAGTTGATTCACCAAATATAACTACTAAATGATGACCAGATTCTATTCCCTATGTTGCCCCGACCGACTTTTCCAAATACACTCTTATTACACGAAAAGGAATTATGAAGCAAAAGGGAAGAGCTGTAACTAGCCCAATAAAAAGAATATCATGACTAAAGATAATTAAATTATCAATAGCCTTCATCGGTAATAAATCGGAGATTTAGAACATATGGTAGATGATAAAACTTTTCAACCATAGTTGCGGTGAACGAAGCGATCCATTAGAAGAGTTAAATAGACTATAAAGTCTATTATTTTCTCACGTTAAAAGTCCACCAACAATGTTTTATCCTCGTAACATCAATCGCCAGTTCCTTTCCATAATCGTATGAATAACTTCATAATCATAATTGTGATTCTAAATTCTCTTCGCACCGGGAACGAAGATAATTTTCATCAAGATCTTTCACGAAACATCGAAGATCATGGTTATACCAAATCACAGTTCTCAGTTCATAATCATACTAATAAATTCATCTTCTGCACTACAGGCCAAAGATATTCATCAACAAATCATCTTTGCACTTCTTCTGCCAAAGATATTCAACAAACATGTCATCTTTGCACTACTGGCCAAAGATATTCATCAACAATTCATCTTCTGAACTACTCTGCCAAAGAAGATATTCATCAATGATTATATTTATTCTACTGGGCCAAATATATTAATATCTCAAAGAAATATATAATCATTTCGAGAATTTATATAAACAATAATTATAACTATGTTGATCATTTCACCTTTGCACTTAAGCTAAAGATATTCAATTGTAAATTCAATGGTCATGATCATACCTAGTCAACAATTCAACTTTGCACATTTCCAAAAAAGGAACCAATAGTCGTGATCATACAAAAATCTACCCATCTTTTTACACTCAAGTTAAAGAGAAATATCATCATTAGGGTTATAAAATGTTATATATAATAGTAAAATCAATATAATCAAAACATCTAGATTTAATCTCAAGAGTAATATTCATAAATCAACTATAATTTGGTTAGAAAAAGAAACCAATTTTGTCATGAATAGTAACTCGTGAATAGTAACTCATGAATAGTTACTCGTGAATAGTACTCCGTATTCATACATAGTACCATATACGTAAATAATGTCATATACGTAAATAGTGCCATATGCATGAATAGTAGTATCGTGAATAGTAATCCCGACTCAAAAAGGTAGAAATTCCACAATAAAATCCATACCAATATTTCAGTATAATGATATTGAAAGAATAACATCATTGTGAAGAATATAACATCTCTTAATATCCCTTACTATCCCTTACCTCAAAAGAGCAGCACTTCTGACTGGATATCGGATATGACGTTGAAGGAAACTTGCACTGATGAATAGCAACTCACCATGTATCTAAATACTCACAAAATACACTCGATAATCTAGAGAGAAAAAAAGAGAAAACTTATGAATTCTGGTGTGATTTTCAATTCTAACTTAGCCCTCTATTTATAGGAAAATGTTAGACGGCAAGAAAGACTTTGACTGCCACACGATGGCTTTACTCGCTACTTATTTCACCCACCAAAAATCAACCATCTTCCCCAACAACCAAAAGTGGGGCCCACCCATTTCTAGAATTTTCCACCAAAATCATTTATAAACCTAATCTCCGAATCAGTCACCTCTTAAATTTCATAGCAAATCATTCGTTCATTTTTAACGGTTCAAAATTTGTCAACATATACTCAACTTATATATGTATAACATATCCAAAAATCTCAACGATCCAACGGTCGAATTAAATATTATAACTCACACAATAAAGCTGTAAGAACACCGATTTGATCTTTTAATACCTCCAATCAGACAAAATACTGATAAAATACCTCAACATTAATTTCTTCATTTATAACCACATAAATAAATCCATCATTTATATCCACATCAAATAAAATATTTCATTATCATATAAATCATTAATTAATTATTCATAAATAATATTACAGAATCAAAATAATGACAACTAGGTAGTTCCCAGGAAAGAGAGGGCTTTCCGATAAGGATTTCTCCTTACTAGCGTGCAATTAGGTGACCAAACCTCTCCTTGACAGAACTTTCTAGATATTGCCAATAATGTTATCTAATAATATTATTCAAATAATATGAATTATTGATCTGATAATGGAGATGCTGAGCAGTGATAATTATTGAACAACAATAATTTAAAATATCAACGCAGCAATTATTGAACCAATAAAATAAATTAATGAACAGTAATTACTATAACAATTATTGAGTAGTGCCTTCTTACGTAAGGATCAATAATTGAAAAAATCTTGCGTAATAATCTGTAAGTGTCTTCTTGTGTAACTACGCCAGTATTACTATATTTTAACCACCAGGTATTCCAACAGTGTTAACGGTAACTACTACGCCATTATTTATAAAAACTCAAATTTGTCGTTTTCTTCATCCAAGACGGTTATTACATTATGGGGCCCTGAAATGGTCGCTGGCAAATCGCACAAATATTCCCTGATAGAAAGAATATTCCACGACTAAACTAATATTCCCCGACAACAATGAATATTTTATAACCACTTGCGTAATTTGAAAAAAAAAATTCATATATCACCCTTATCTTTAACTTTTATCAATTTAACCATTTACTGAATAGTAATTATAAGAAAAATTGAATACTTTTATTTCATAAAATTTGGGGTCTTATAATCTCCCCTCCTTATGAAATTTCGTCCACGAAATTTACGTACCTGGTATTTCAAAAAGTTGAGAATACCTTGCTTTCATTCCAGAATTCTATCTCCCCAGTCACCATGATTTCTCCATTGCTCATCTCCCGTATTTCAGATATCATTCTAGAATACAGCTTCAAAACAAGGGTTAATTGAACAAATTAACATATCACATAATATCCCGATATTATGACTGACCTAACAAATAAGCTTAGGTAGGACACACTAGCGAAGAATTTACTCATCTTTCCCCTCCTAGTTCTATTCCCCGATCTCCGCCAGAGACCATATCCCTAAGCTCTGATACCAACTATGACAACCCCAAAATAGGTCCATTCCATCCAACCTATTCTGAGTCGCCAAATACATGGTACAGAAACAACTACAACTTTATTACAACAATTGTCGTGCAAAATACAACAACACATATGTTGTGAGTTTTGATATAAATATATATACCAACTGTGACTCTTGACACCAACTTGGATAGTACGTCACAATGACACCTTACATAAAGGTATAGTCAAAAACTGTTTTAGAAATTAAAATCTTTGGGAAGTGTTCAAGGAAACCTTCGTACATGGGAGGCCATGCGTTTAGGTTATGATAGATATCATATGTCCACAGAATTATCCTTAGTTGACCCAATAGACCCCAAAGAAAAATGAGAAGATTACTATCATATTCTTTCCAGTGGTGAGTCTTCTCTTGACATATCATTATCTCCACTGTCTCTAATTGAGAATTATACTTCAAACAAACACCAAGATTATATAGGTAGTGCTCGTTAATATACTCAAGCCAGTGGATGAGCCTGACCTTGTCTTATGATGACACGAGATGACACGAGGTTGTATGTCATTAGACATCTTGTATGATAGTGGCAAAACACCCTTCCAACGTTGGGTTCGCCTCATCCTAGTTGATTCACCAAATATAACTACTAAATGATGACCATAGATTCTATTCTCCTGTTATTCCCCGACACCATACCTACACTCTTATTACGAAAAGGAATTGTGAAGCAAAAGGGTGAAAGCACAACTAGCTTCAAGAAAGAATATCATGACTAAAGATAATTAAATTATCAATAGCCTTTATCAAGAATAAATCGAGATTTAGAACATATGGTAGATGATAAAACTTTTCAACCATAGTTGCGGTGAACGAGCACTCCATTAGAAGAGTTAAATAGTATATAAAGTCTATTATTTTCTCCACGTTAAAAGTCCACCAACAATGTTTTATCCCGTAACATCAATCGGGAGTTTCTTTCCATAATCGTATGAATAACTCATAATCATAATTGTGATTCTAAATTCCTCTCTTTTTTAGGGCGAAGATAATTTTCATCACTGTCTTTACTCGAAACATCAAAGATCATGGTTATACCAAATCACAGTTCTCGCTCATAATCATACTAATAAATTCATCTTTCCACTATGGGCCAAAGATATTCATCAACAAGTCATCTTTGCACTCTAGCCAAAGATATTCAACAACAGTCATCTTTGCACTACTTCGGGCCAAAGATATTCATCAACAATTCATCTGCACTACGTGCCAAAGATATTCCTCAATGATTCATATTTGCACTACTGAGCCAAATATATTAATATCTCAAAGAAATATATAATCATTTCGAAATTTATATAAACAATAATTATAACCATGTTGATCATTTCACCTTTGCACTTAAGCTAAAGATATTCAATTGTAAATTGATGGTCATGATCATACCATCAACAATTCAACTTCAGACCATCTTGGCCAAAGGGAACCCATAGTCATGATCATACCAAAAATCTACCCATCTTTACACTCAAGTCAAAGAGAAATATCATCATTAGGGTTATAAAAATGTTATATATAATAGTAAAATCAATATAATCAAAACATCTAGATTTAATCTCAAGAGTAATATTCATAAATCAACTATAATTTGGTTAGAAAAAGAAACAAATTTTGTCATGAATAGTAACTCGTGAATAGTAACTCATGAATAGTAACTCGTGAATAGTACTCCGTATTCATACATAGTACCATATACGTAAATAATGTCATATACGTAAATAGTGCCATATGCATGAATAGTGCCGTATACGTGAATAGTAATCCCGACTCAAAAAGGTAGAAATTTCACAATAAAATCCATACCAATATTTCAGTATAATGATATTGAAAGAATAACATCATTGTGAAGAATATAACATCTCTTAATATCCCTTACTATCCCTTACCTCAAAAGAGCAGCACTTCTGACTGGATATCGGATATGACATCAAGGAAACTTTCAGAGCGATGAATAGCAACTCACCAAGTATCTAAATACTCACAAAATACACTCGATAATCTCTAGAGAAAAGAGAAAACTTATGAATTACGGTGTGATTTTCAATTCTAACTTAGCCCTCTATTTATAGGAAAATGTTAGCACGCAAAGCAGACTTGACTTGACACTGCACATTGATGGCTTTACTCGCTCTTATTCCACCCACTAAAATTAGCCATCTTCCCCAACAACCAAAAGTGGGGCCCACCCATTTCTAGAATTTTCCACCAAAATCATTTATAAACCTAATCTCCGAATCAGTCACCTCTTAAATTTCATAACAAATCATTCGTTCATTTTTAACGGTTCAAAATTTGTGAACATATATTCAACTTATATATGTATAACATATCCAAAAATCACAACGATCCAACAATCGGATTAAATATTATAACTCACACAATAAAGCTGTAAGAACACCGATTTGATCTTTTAATACCTCCAATCCGACAAAATACTAATAAAATACCTCAACATTAATTCCTTCATTTATAACCACATAAATAAATTCATCATTTATATCCACATTAAATAAATATTTCATTATCATATAAATCAATAATTAATTATTCACAAATAATATTACAGAATCACAAAAATGACAACCAGGTAGTTCCTAGGAAAGAGGGGCTTTTCGATAAGGATTTCTCCTTATTGGCAGCCTGATTAGGTGACCAAACCTCTCCTCGATGTAACTTTCTAGACATTGCTAATAATCTTTATCTAATAATAATATTCAAATAATATGAATTATTGATCTGATAATGGAGATGCTGAGCAGTGACAATTATTGAACAACAATAATTTAAAATATCAACGCAACAATTATTGAACCAATAAAATAAAATAATGAACAGTAATTACTGTAACAATTATTGAGTAGTGCCTTTTTACGTAAGGATCAATAATTGAAAAAATATCTGACAATCCCGCGTCTTCTTGTAAGTAACTTCTGGCGTATTCATCGTATTTTAACCACCAGGTATTCCAACAGTGTTAACGGTAACCACTACGTCGTTATTTATAAAAACTCAAATTTATCGTTTTCTTCATCCGAAAGCGGTTATTACATTATGGGCCCATAAATCATTTACTTGGCCGTAAATACGAATATTCCAAGCGGAAAGAATATTCCACGACTAAACTAATATTCCCCGAGAACAATGAATATTTTATAATCACTTGCGTAATTTGATTTTTTTCCATATATCACCCTTAACTTTAACTTTTATCAATTTAACCATTTACTGAATAGTAATTATAAGAAAAATTGAATACTTTTATTTCATAAAATTCGGGGTCTTACATTTACAGCTTTTCTTAATGCAAGCATACTTGCATATTCATTCATATATATCATAATAAAATCATATATAATTAAGAATAACAATCACATGCTTATTCTTGACAATCTCCCCCTATTTGATTATGACAAAAATAATAAGTGCATATGCGTGTTATGAATGAATCGTGTTAGTTCCCAGAGGGCACAATAGATCTAGAAGGGGGAGGGGGGGGGGGGTTGAATATATCCTTTTTATTTCAAATACTTTTCTGGTTTATATTGTATTGTTCATAATTAACATATGACAAACATAAGAATCTTTTCAAGCACAGCGGAATAAGTAAAAGATCCCCTTCATTGATGTATTCATAATCATACATACATTGTTCGTAGAGTAAGTTTAGTTAGAAGCAGTTAAAACATATATAGCAGTTATAGTAGCTTATAAGTACATAATGTAAATGACATAATATAAAAGACATGAGGGTTTTAAGTGGTTCGAGACTCAAGCTCTAATCCATTCTTTCCGCTTTCAACTAGCAAGATTTCCACCAAGGAAGGACAAAGACTTACTCAATCACTAAAATTCCTTCAAGGCCGTGACCTTGGGACTTCAGTTCACTAAGAACTCTTCAAGGCCAACAACCTTGGGACTTCACTAGTTCCCTAGGAACTCTTCAAGCCCAGTAGGCTTGGTGTAAGACCCCAACTTTTTATAAATAAAGATTTAATTTCTCTAATTATTATTTTGAAATAGTAAGGGGTTGATTTGATTAATATGGTTAGTTATGGGTAAAATGCGCAAATATTTCAAATAAGCAAGTGGTTATAAAATATTCATTGTTATCGGGGAATATTCGTTTGGTCGTGGAATATTCTTACTGTAGGGGAATATTCGTACGATGGCGCAACCTTGTGTGGGCCCCATAACGAAAAGCGATTGGATGAAGAAAACGACAAGTATAGGTTGTTTATAAATAACTGCGTAGTTATTCACAATTATCTTGTTGGAATACAAATTGGTTAAAACACAATAATACGGCGTTGTTGCCTGATAGGCACGGTGTATTGCACCAATTATTGATTCTTATGTAAGAAGTCATTACTCAATAGTTGTTATAGTAATTACTATTCAATATTTTATTTTATTGATTCAATAATTGCTACGTTGATATTTTATATTACTGTTATTTTAATAATTGTCACAACACAGTATTTTTCATTATTGTAGCAATAATTCATATTATCTGAATAATATTATTAGATAACATTATTGACAATGTCAGAAAGTTACATGCAGGAGAGGTTTGGTCACCTAATCAATTGGCCGATAAGGAGAAATCCTTATTGGAAAGCCCCTCTTTCCTGAAGCGGCACGGTTGTCGAGATTGTGATTCTGTAATATTATTTGTGAATAATTAATTATTGATTTATATGATGACAAAAATATTAATTTTATGTGGATGTAGATGGAGAAATTTTTAATGTGACAATTGTTGAAAATTAATATTTTATCTTTTTCTGATAAAATAATTCATTTAAATATATTATTATATTTTAATAATATAATAATGGTGATATTTTTACAATAAATGTGGGATATATGAGTATATGAGGAGGAGGAGTATTTTTGTTGCAATAAATATTTAAAACATGTTTTTCATGTTGGTGGACCCCATTTCTTGACTGAAATTTGATTATAGCCTGTAAAATCGCCCATTTGTGGATTTCAGTCACTTTCTTCTGCAAAGTTGTAGAGAATGGAATTTCCTATGGAAAGGACATGAGGTTCGAATTTTTCTGATAAAAGGGCTATTTATTATGAATTATTGAAGTTTCAAAGTTCCAGAATAATTGATTTTTGAAGTTTTAAATAATTTTTAAAAGAAAAACATTTTTTATAAGTTAAGTGGGTCTCACATGTTATTACAAATAAATTTGAAATCGATTTCAAAGATGGGCGTGAAAATTTTGAAAATATAATAATATTTTATTAAATTTTTGCTTTGGTGTTCTAAGCATTTTCCTATAAATAGGGTGCTTGGGTTAGAATTTAAAATCACACCGTAAACCGAAGTTTTCTCTTTTCTCTCTATATTATCGAGTGTATTCTTGTGAGTATTTTGATATTTTGAGTGTTCTTTATCTGGTCTGCAAGTTTCCTTCAAAGACTATATCCAATATTCCGGTAAGAAATCTTGTCTTTTTGAGGTAAGGGATATTATTTTTTTAAAAATGATATTATTTCTTTCAATATCATTATCTAGGAATATTGGTAAGATTTTTCTTGTGAAATTCTTATCTTTTCATGTTGGGAGTTCTTATTCATGAGTTCTTATTCACGAGTTCTTATTCACGAGTACTATTCACGAAGCGTGATGATTTTCTTGTGGAATTTCTATCTTTTAGTGTCGAGTTCTTATTCACATATACTGGACTATTCACGTATCTGACTATTTATTCACGAATACGACACTATTCACGAAAAATTAAATTTTCTTTTACGTGTCCAAGATTGTTTGTTATGGTTTCTATCTTTGATTGGATCTATGTTTTGATCTTCATTTTTGAATTACGCTCCTGATAGTTTATTATGGAGTATTTTTGAACATGGATAAACCGAAATCTGAATCCTTAATATTTGTTATTTTGTTTCACTGGATTCATTTCCTTTAAAATATTTTTCATCATCCTCAGTCCAAAATGATGATATTACTGAATATCTTTGGCCTGTAGTGCAAAGATGAATGATTTCTGATGAATATCTTTGGCCCGTAGTGCAAAAATGAACATGTGTTTAGATGAACATGACGATTGATGAATATCTTTGGCGTGATGCAAAAGATGAGCAGGTGTTGAGATGAACATGACTAACTGATGAATATCTTTGGCCTGTAGTGCAAAGATGACTATTTGATTCAAGATGTATATTGATTGATGTTACAGGGATAAAATATCGATGACGAACTTTCAAATTCATAGATGATAGTAGATTTAATTTTCTACTTAACTCTTCTAATGAATTGTTGTTTCCGCTGCAGTTGTTGATCTAAAACTTGTTGTCTATTGTATTCTATCAGATTTTTCCCTGTTGAAGACCAAGGATAATTTGTTGTACATTATCTTAGTCATAATATTTTTACTGGGTTAGTTGAGCTCACCCTTTTCCTTTTTGTTCCATTTTTCTTCTCAGGAGACGAGAATATAGCGGGAACTAGTCAGGGTGTGGAGTGTCGACGTCGGGATTTTTGGATGTTCCTTTCCGTTACTTGTTCTTTGGTGTTCTCATTTTAGGTGAGATTTGTTTGAAAAAACAAGTGAAAAAGGTCAAACATATATAATGTCGACGATGGATTTGTTAAGAGTCGCATGATTGGTTTTTTAAATGGTTGTACCAACTCAACCAAGAAAAGGTTTGCACATTGACCCGATGATGTGACACTACTAAGCGAATTCGGTGAAACCGAGATTCATTAGGGTCAGGGGACTTGGTTATCTGCTGGGGAAGGTGTTAGGCACCCCGACATCCGTGTTACCACGATGACCGCCTCTTTTCAAGAAACTATATCTGAATGTGTGTGTGTGTGTGGGTGATGTCTTTGTTATTTGCAAGTAAGTGCGAGGCCTCGTTCGAACCTATATACATGGGGTTTGAATTTATGTAAAAATTCAATTTTTAGCAAGATATGGCAGTGATGTTTTATAAAAGAGGTTTTTAAACCCTGATGCTCACTAGTAATTGAGACCTTTTACACTCCCATTTTATTAAGTGTGCGGCTTGGTTGATTTTATTTTTACGAATGCGAGGCATCCGTATGAAATTAATGTACAAAATAATGCCGACTTCCTCGTGGGTATGAAAACCATGTGAGGAAATTCAGACACCATGAGAATAATTTACAAGCTGCTTACAGCTGAAAATGTCCATCACAGAACCAGAATCTAGATTGATGGGATGAATCTGTGATCATATGATTTTCTAGGCTCACAAAATCTGCAGTTTATATGAAAGCGGTAGGAAGGTATATATATAAAAGTGTAAATATATATATATCTGAGACAGGATCACCAACCACGAAGCACCTCCATGGGGATCGAAATGTAAATAAAAGTCATTAAAAGCTATCAACCATACGGAGGAAACTCCAAGGCGGACGAAATGTAAATAAAAGTCGTAAATATCGGCCAACCGCCACGAAGGAAACTCAGGCGGAGATGAATGTAAATAAAAGTTGTAAATATAGTAAAGCGCCAATAAGTAAACTTCAGCGGAAGACGAAGCGTAAAGAAAGGCGTAAAAGCGATAAACCACCACGAAGTAAACTCGTGTGGGACAATATATATATATAAAATAGAGTAAACGAATATGGGATGTAAAATCTAGGCTCATCGAGCGAGAGTTTGTCCATAGTTATATATATATATATATATATATATATATATATATATATATATATATATATTAAAGCAATAAACACACGGGCATAAAGTTCAGGCTCATCGAACAAAGTTCGACACATAGTTAATATATATAAGTATATATATATATTAAAGCAATAAACGCAATGCATCGTGATGTCAGGCTCATCGAACAAAGTTCGACTCATGATTAATATATATATATATATATATATATATATATATATTAAAGCAAATAAACACTCGGATCGAAGTTCAGGCTCAATCGAGGTATAACTCGATAATGTTAGTCAATATATATATATATATATATATATATATATATATATATATATATATATATACTGATTGAAATGAAACCACGCAGATAGAAGTCAGGGTAAAAGCAAGCAAACACGACTCTCGGCGTGTAGAAGGGTGTGTGCAAAGATGAAGAGAAAGACTCTAAAAGTGTGTGAGAAGGCTTATAGTTGGTGATAAAGAAGGCTTTTATATCTTTAGAGTGGGTAAACCTTGACTTTTTTAGGTACAAAAGGGCTATATATGAGCTCACAGGTGTTTAAAGAAGGGAAAGTACCTTTGCATGGGGTGAGAGTCAGAGCAAATTAGGCGAGGGGCTTCCTCGCCTTTTTCTCTTGCAAAATGAAATTGCCAAAGCCCTCTATTTATAGACAATTTAGTCGCAGGTGTACTACTGGTGAGCCGCAGAGTGTGCAGAGGCAACCCGGGTGGGCCCGGGTTTGTCGGGTCGGGTCATCTCGAAGTACGTGCACTCAGGCACTGTAATGTCTACTCGAACTTTCAGAGGTGCAATCCGGGCATCCGTTTGAGGTATACAGGACCTATTTTGGACCCATGGTTGTCGAGAGTTATCGATGGCATGGGATTAGAGTTTGTCTGAAGTCATTGAAGATGGGACGATGCCCTCCGGTCTTCAAGCTTCAACTTTCATCCGTTACCCCGCACAATAGTCACTCGGGATTGGTTAGTCTTGTGGGACATCGTTGCGTAGAGACGTGACGTGGCATCGTGTTGACGAGATGACGATGTTGCCCTTCACTGGTGTTATTGCCGGATTGGGTTGATAAAGCAGACGTTGTTCAGACTTCGCTGAGATTGGACTGCTGCAATTGTTGAAGGTCCTCATTGTCACCTTTGAGGTGTGCATGTCTTCCCGATGTTATTGCCGGGTTGGTGCAGTGTATCTCGTTATGAGCACCGAGATTGAAGCTGGTTGCATTTGAAACAAGCATTTCCAGGGTTATCGTTGAAACTGCAATCCTTGGGGTTATCACCAAGGTTGGTGGCTATTCCCATGGTTGGGACTGAGACTGGATACCTCGGGGTAATCTCCGAGATTAATCGGTCTTCTCCGGTGTGTGTTCTGGTATTGGATCTGCATGCCTCGGGGTTATCTCCAAGGTTGAATCATTATTATTCCCCCAGTGTGATCCGGGGTTGATGTTGAACTTCCGGTAGTATCCAGGGTATGGATTTAGATTGTCTTTCGGGGTTCTCTCTTAAAGATGAATCATCCTCCTCTGATGTTAGTGTGATGAGTACATAAAATTTGAGTGTCTAAAGATGCCCTCTTTATCATACTCATGCATGGCGATGCATGGGTAGGATAAAGAATCTGGGCTACTTGAAGCGTAACAAAGATGAATATGGTCTTATGGATAGCAACATGATGCAAATGTATGATGCATGTGTACGGGGTTGTAGCCCAACACGCTAGGGATGATTGCTGGCTCCCTGTTGCTTCAACTGGGGATGGGCAATGATGATCGAATCTGGTGTGTAATCCGAATCTGTTAGGATGTTGATGTTGGAGTTATCACCAAATTCCTGTGTCTTTGATAATGACTTAATCCTGAAGAGGTATCTCTTATGTGTAAGAGATCTGTGGGGATAAAGCTTGGTCTGTTTGAGGATGTGTATAACATATTTCATCATATATCCTCTTTGATAACATGGACCTTTCCTGGTTAGTATCGCCAGAATATGTCACGATTCATTGGATTTCTCGCCAACAACAAATCTTTGTCGAGGATGCGACCTTCACGACGATGTACTTCACTTAGGCATGTGAATCAAGCGGTTGAAAAATCACATGGGATATAATGTCAAGGCTGCTTGACCTTCGCTGACGTGTGAATCAATGGCTGAGATTCTGTGAGTAGATCGTCAAGGTTGCTTGACCTTCACCGCGATGTGAATCAACGGAACATTGCGTTGTGACCCCGGAGGGGATCCATTTGGGAATCTGACGATTGGGTATGAAAACCTTGAATAGCTCTATAGCTACGATAGGTTTAATCACTATCGGTGAAATAGCGTCAAGGTTGCTTGACCTTCATTGATATGTGTCAGCGGTTGAGCGTGCGTTGTTACTCCCATAGGAGATATCGTTGTAACCCGTCGGGGATCTCTATGGGGACGCATGAGATGCACGTATCACGACTCGAATAGTTCTCAATGCTTGATGGGTTTACTTGCCATCACCGGAATAACGTCAAGGTCGCTTGACCTTCATCGATAAACAAGTCGATGGATGAGCGTGTTGTAACCCCCACCGGGGATCTCGTTGTAATGAGACTCACGTCAGAGTTGGGACTCATTTAGGTAACGACCGGAGTTAGATGACATCGGACTATGAGGTATTAGGATGTGATTTGTGATAAATGAGATCATTGGCGGGGTATACCTCATGCTCGGGTGACTACCGATGGGCGATGTCTGATTTAAAGTCTCATCCGAGAAAACCGAGGTTGTATCTTTGTTTTGCTTTCAATCGCGTGGCATTTTATTCTCGATTTGACCTTTTCGACCGTCGTGAGAACTCCTTCTACAACTCAGGCGGGACCGAAGCCGGGAGGGTGGGACCATATATAAGTGCCGCAGTGCACTCGCTGCCGCCAGTGGGTCTGCTGACAATCGTGGATGATAAATTCACAGATTGGTCTCACAAGTCACTTTCGACTTGCTTCTTGAAAGAGAAAATCGCGAACCATCTTGGATCTCTTTGAGTTCGGGCTTCTTTCTATAAATTCTGTCACTGTACAAGTGTTCTACACTATCCTGGTAACATATGCATGTATTTTTTCCAGTTTCTATTCGTTGGATTGTGAGTTATCGCACGAAATGCATCTAAACACATAGTAGTGATTATGTATCCACAAATGACTTGATAAAAAATATTCAACATAGTAAATGTTAGTATTAAACCATGCTGAACATAATGATGTGAAAAAATTTAACTTTTGAGGCAGTCAAATTGGCACATTTTTCTGCTATTTTTATCCTTTTTTGAGGTCCAATGAGCAAAAGGTAGAAGGGAAAAGTACTCATAGCATTGAGGTTGGCCTTATGCATGATGATTTTGATTTTTAATGCATATATTATGTATATAACTTTGGGGCAGGTGTGCTACTGAATGGCCACCTAGACATACCTATGTGCATGTGGATAGTCCTATTTTCAAATGGGACTATGGCAAAATTTTTCCAAATGTAGGTATTGGGTAGTCATGCATTTTAACTCTATTATATGTTTAAAGTAAATGTATGCATGCATATAGTCATAAATGCATTTAAAAAGCTCCAGGTAAGGAAATACCACACCCTTTTTGAGGTGATTTGGAGACTTGTTGTCCAGATATTATGGATCCGGATCGGAAAGCGGTTCCTATAGGACCACTTCTGGCGTACGGTGGAGGGCTTCTGAAGTGCCTCGTCCCCATTCTGTCAGACAACCTCGTCGGTTGGTGGAGGCCGTGATTCGTCCTGTCCGGGTAGATGTGCCAGACGTTGAGGACGAGGAGGCGGATATTCCGATGGAGGATCCGCTCGTCTTGCGCATATGTCCCTCGTAGGGAGCTTAGAGCATTCGGTGGCAAACCCGGAGTTCTTTGGGTGATTTGAAGTGAACATCCATCGATGTACTTGTATGCTAACGAGGTATGGCGTTAGACTTTGATCTTTCTTCTTTCCTATTGATGAGGATTAAAGGGTTACGATGTTGATCGCATTTCATGTAGGTTCGAGATTTACCCGACCTCGAGGAACTGGTTTAGCATTCACTCCATGTACCAAAGCGCTTCATCGACTATAGAAGCGATGAGTGCGTGAGTGGGGATTCGGGGCATTCTTCTCCATCCTTCCCGTCGTTGTCCACAGGGTTACCTCGGGGCATTGTATGAAGCGATGGTTTTATCGAGACTCGATCACTCCATCTCTTTGGATTACGAGGTGATGATGGCCTTTATGGGTGGCAATTTATCACGGTATGAAGTTTGGAGGGGAGCGATTGCCTTGCATGGCGAATATCACCCCTCTGTAAATCAGATCCTTACTTAGGAGTTTTGGTGAGGCGCCAAAGGTAGGGCTGTCAGTTCAGTCCTTTGGCGTAGATCTTTATAGTGGGCTTTTGGTGAGCCCATGTACGATGATGTCGGGATCGGGGATCGCGTTCTGCGGCGATTGTTCTTGATGATCATTCGAGGTCGCTTCATAGCGTATAACTCTCTTCTACGGTATCCTTTGCTTTGATCGGCGCCCACGTGATGTGGACCGAGTATAGAGAGTATGATTGGGGCTCTTTACAGATTTGCTATTTCCTCCGGGGCATACGTATCGCTCACTGAGGTTTGACCGAGGCTTGGCTAGGATTTTACCCATTTCGCTGGTGAGTAGTTTCTTATCTTTTCCCATTCATAGGTTAAGAGTGTTTCTCGATAGCAGATGTTTTGCCATTGTGTTGGCGGTTTGGGGCTATGAGAGGCTCCCATGTTTTGCGTCCCTGTGAGTGTGTTGGGTTTAGATACCTATCCACGAGGACGCACGATGGCACCATTCTATTTTCTTAGGAGGTCCCCTGTGGTGAGGATTCACCACTTGCCGTATCTGTTGGAGTTCTTGTGGCGGGTACCATTACATGGATTCCCTATTCAGGGGAGTATTTGACCATCGGCTTTAAGGATGGACATCCGACCGGAGTCGAGCATTTGATTTCTACCAGGAGAGTTCCTCTCTTCACAGATGGAGGCTGGGAGCTCTATTTAGGAGAGCGTGCTATTAGGAGCACCACATGGGAGATCCGTATACCGATCTTGTCTCCTGCCAGGCGTCATTGACCCGTATCACAGTCACCCATCACTGATATCCCATTGTTGGGGGTTGACAGTTTTGCATTATAAGAGGGTCCATGTACTCAGGAGACGTTCCGGCGGTGGTGGTCCCCTCGCACTATTGGAGCCCAGTCCTGCACCACACAGTTCAGGGGGATATGGTTCCAGGATCTTTGATGATGACGGATTGGGTAGCTTGTGTCCGAGCTCCGACTCATATAACCTAGATTGATAGCTTGACCCGACAGTTGGATCAGGCACACATTTATCCCAAGCATTTGGGGAGATCCAGAGAAGTGAGTCATTTGTTCCTTCCGGCTCGGTAAGCGGCCCCTCAGACGACCCATTCGGTTTTGCCGGCGCAGATCCTCCTCTTTATAGGTCTGACATCCCTGTTGATAGAGATCCAGTGACTCAGGAGGAGTTACATGGTGGGCGAGATTGAGGACGTAGACATCGAGACACCGGTTTTCTTCTGATGTCTATTCTCGTTATATCTTTTGATAGGCCTCTGTTAGATATTGGGTGGCTGTTCCCCATTCTCGCTATATCTTTTAATAGGCCTCTGTTAGTAGTAGGGCGGCTGTGCCCCATTTCCCTGTGTTGTAGTATGCATGTACTGGTGATGTATTAGATGATGATATACTTAGGAATGTATGCACCGCTTTTTCATTTCCTATATCATATTGCCATCGATTATCTCATTATGCATGTATCATATTATGCATATGTATGTATGTCTAGAGATATTCGGCATTGACCCCTGAATGGTCTTATGACATGGCTCGCACGGATATCTTCTTCGACGAGTTAGTCAGTATAGATCATACCCCAAAGATCATTGGTGGCATTGGGTATGCGATCGTGGTATGCGATAGCATGTCACCCCCGAATAGGGTGATCAGAGATCGATTCGATTGCAAAGATACCATGACTTTATTGCCTTTTCGAGTTCCCTGCAGGGTTTGTAGACGGGATGCTAGAGCATTGGCTACCGGATAGGCAGGTATTCCGTTTTGGCACCCATGAGTTGACTCCTACTCTGGAGGAGTATGCACGTTTGACGATGCTGCCTTTAGACAGACCTTGCGTGCATCTAGCTTTGGGAGACATGAGTAGACGATTCATGACTCTCACAGGATTGCGGCGCAGAGTAGTGCAGGACGATCTGACATCTAGCCATGTGATCTCCCAGCGTTTTCTGTATGACAGATTTGGCTTAGAGGATAGCTACTCACGATATTCCGGGGATTTCACCGCACCTGAGGACCATTGGCGTTCGGCCAGAGTTGACGTATTGTTGCTGTGCGTACTGTCGTATGTCTATATGCCACGATATATGGACGAGATAGATATTGGTGTTATTATGGCTGTGAGAGCTCTTAGAGAGGGTCGCACCATTGTACCTATGATCGTAGTAGAGACCCTGCGGTCGGCATCCTATTGTTGCACGTATCCTATATGTGAGTGTTCTTTGGGAGTTCGGCTATGTTATACGTGTGGTTTATGTCACACTTGAGACCGGGTTGGTACCTTTAGACGGCACGTGGGTATTGCTTCTCCCATGATGTGGCTATGTCATACTCCTTTCAGCCGTCAGAGTGTATAGATGCTCTGTCTTGGTCCGCATTTTTGGCAGATATCAAAGATCCATTCAAAGATATTGCCGTGTTTCGGGCTTTGCTTCACTATACGACTTCATTACTCACGCTCGGGCATGGATTTTCTCCTCCTACATTTGGATTGAGGCGTGACTACTTATCACCCATTGACCGTGATGTCGCAGTTCGACCAGTTCCAGGATTTCTATCCTTTTGAGGGGGCGAGAGGTCAGTGTTCAACTTCTCGATATCTCTTAGCAGAGGACCGATCCCGTGTGTATGCTTGTTGGGATCAGCGTGAGATAGCTACTTTTTCTGTCAGTCATCCCAGTTGTTCTGCAGTATTTGCAGTACCGGATAGTGAGTCAGACGATATAGAGCCTATGGAGGACCTCGATATCTACATCGAGGAGGAGCCCGCTGCTGGGTTGCCAGCATTTCTTCCGGATTCTCCTAGTACTAGTACTTTTGTGATTCAACACTCTAAGACAAGATTTAGAGCAAGAGTCTTCATCTGATGACCTTTGAGAGAGATCAAGCTCGATCTATGATGTTGACTGCCCTTGATGGGAGAGATGCAGCTCTATTAGAGAGAGATGATGCATTAGATCGCAGAGATGCCATTGTTGTTGAAGCGGGATGAGGCTATATCGGCCCGAGATGCGTTGATAGTTGAGCGGGGACAAGATTATATCCGTCCGGGATGTAGCCATCACAGATAAGATCGCAGTGAGGTCCCTTACCCTTTGGCATGATCGAGAGAGATGAGCACATATATTGATGATCATATGGTCACCATGCGGATGGCTCTGAGATCTTTTGGGGTCGTGTGGATATTCTCATCACAGAGACCACGGCTTCGCCTCCGATCTTCTCGAGAGGGACGCCATGTTGGGCTTGTTAGCTCGCATATACCACGACTTGTAGATGAGCTTATATTTACACCGCATGACTAGCTTAGCCATTTTGTCATGTACAGTTTACATTGTATATATATCAAACAACATTATATATGACAGGGAAATATATTTTTGGATCACTTCCCTTTTAGATATGCCTTGCTATTTGCTTGATATTTTGCCTGCTGCTTCAGGGCTTGTGGTCTTGATGTATTCTGAATTCTTCCTGGGTGGATGAACATTGAGTTATCTCTGGATAGTTCAGAATGGATCATCGATCTCTGTGTATCCCTACCATCTTTGGTGTCTTGGAACTTGTTTCTATATGGAAGTGTGGAGAGGAGTGTGGCTTTCCTCTCTGAGATTGACCGCACCACAGATGGTCTCCAGTACTTCTATTCAGGAGAAGCCTAGTTAATTCCACCTCTTATGGATTGGTGTTGCTCTTCAAGGTATGACCGCAACTTAGATGGTCGCCGAATCTCCTATTTGGGGGGAGTTTAGGTAATTCCATCCCTTTGGTCTGAAACCAATGAAATGTATTGGATTGAAGGATGATCCCAGTACCAGTTGACAATGGTTTGTGTTTTGGTAGGAGGTGAGACCGCACCATGAATGAACGACCGCCACGTACTCTATCAAGAGGAGATCAGTCTGCGTAGTTCGAACCTGGTGTAAGAGGTTCAACGCTGTATATGGCAGAAATGGTGTAGGAATGTTTTTGGTTGTTTTTGTTTTTGTAAGGGTAGAAATGTTTTTGTTGTTTTTGTTTTATTGCGACCGGGCCATGTGACATGGTTGCCTACGTACTCCTATTGAAGAGGAGATCAGGTCGACGTAGTTCGTCCCTCAAGGCGAGAAGAAAAGCGTGATCCCATGTGCATGTCAGAGTGCGGGGAGGAGAAAGTTTAATCCTAGGTTGAGGATAAACTGCAAGTATGAGAAGTCTGATCCCAGATACGGGTAGCCAAACTGCAAATGCAAGAGGTTCAATCCGCGGTGGGATGACCTAAGTTGTAGGAACACAGAGGAGAAAGCCAGGCTGGTGGCTTCGAAAAGTATGTTTCCCTGAGGGGCAAAGTGTAGGAAAGTTGTAGGTAAAGGGTCAAAGAACCGGAATGACTGGTGATCTGATGATTATGCACCAAGGTGTTTGCTGGTTACTTCAGACATAATACCATTTCACGTTGTCCAAGTTGATGAGTTGTGGAAATTCATCGCCGTCCATTTCTTGCAATCTGAGAGCACCTCCTGTCAATACTTCTTTGACAACAAATGGGCCTTCCCAGTTAGGAGCGAATTTTCCCTTAGACTGATCTTGGTTGTCAAGGATCTTCTTCAAAACCAAGTCATGTTGTTTAAGCTGCCGTAGCCGGACTTTTTTGTTGTAGGATCTGGCGATCCTATGCCGATATAATGACCATGGAAGATAACCGCGGTTCATCTTTTCGCCTATTAGAGATAATTGGTGATATACGTCTTGTACCCATTGGTCTTCATCCGGTGGCGTCGATCAATACTCGAGGGATTCCATTTCAACTTCTATGGGGAGTATTGCTTCCATCCCATAGGTTAAAGCATGGGGGTTTCCAAAGAAAAGCACGCATTGAGGTTACAGAGGCTAACAGTGAGTCGAGAGGCGATAGGTTAGCCAATCTTTGTGGTTGGCGGATATCTTTTGCATAATCTTCTTGATGTTTTTGTTAATCGCTTCAACAACACCGATTCATCTTGGACGATAGATGTGAGTTGAGATGTTTGATGTGGAATTCTTGCATAATTCCTCCATCATTTTGTTGTTGAGGTTTTGGCATTGTCGACACAATCACCTCACGGTTGTCCATATCGACAAATGACATTGTTTACGATGAAAGCAATGATTACTTCTTTAGTAACCACCGGGAAGGAGGTCGCTTCTTCCCACTTGGTGAAGTAATCGATCACGGTGAAGATAAATTGGTGACCATTTCGACTTTAGGCTCAATGGGCCCAATAACGCCCATTCCCCACATTGAGAAGGGCCAGGTGAACTCATATTGTGGAGTTCCCGTGGAGGGCGTGTATAAGCATTCCCATAAATTTGGTAATCGATAGCATCTTTGGACGTGGTCATTGCGATCGACTTTGAGAGATAGCTGATAATGTCAAGATCCCGAGGACTTTCTCGACAAGAAGGGGGCCACTCATGTGGGGGCCACAGACTCGCCATGGATTTCATCCATAAGCCTTTGGGCTTGATCTTTGTCTAAACATCCGAGGAGACCTAGTCCTGCATCTCTTTTGTAAGCGCATCTCCACTCGGGTAGAACTTCATAGCAATTCGATGGATCCGCCTTTTCTCTGTCTTGCTCGCCTCGTGGTGTAGATCCATCTCGTAGATATTCCTTGATATGTTGATACCAAGGATGTTGGATGGGAGGTAGCTCATCCGATACTTCTCAACGTAATTCCCATAGTGGGGCCTCAGACAGGAAATTGTGACGCTTTCGACAAGTGTTCGATTTATTCATTATGCTGAATCAAGGAGGCCAAAGTGATGCGTCCGCGAAGTCATTCCTATTACGAGGAATGTGTAGAAAGGAGATTTCTTCGAACTCCAAAGCCATCTTCAAAACTCCGCAGATGGTAAGGCAAAGAAATGTAGTTCCTTGGTTTGATAGATTCAGGTGGATTGTCTAATTACCAGCTCTGAATCTCTAAGGACAGTTAACCGCCCGATGCCCATTGAATGGGCAAGTTTTAGCCCCATTGTCGACGTCGGGATTTTTGGATGTCCCTTTCCGTTACTTGTTCTTTCGTGTTCTCATTTTAGGTGAGATTTGTTTGAAAAACAAGTGAAAAGGTCCGATATGTATAATGTCGATTTATGGGACCGTTAAGAGTCGCCATTGGTTTTTAAATGGTTGTACCAACACAACCGAGAAAAGGTTTACACATTGACCAAAGTGATGTGACATCGATATACTGGTCGTGAAACCGAGATTCATTTAGGGTCGGGGACTTGGTTATGCTGGGGAAGGTGTTAGGCACCCTTCAACATCCGTGTTACCACGGTGACCGCCTCTTTTCAAGAAACTATTATCGAGAGTGTGTGTGTGTGTGTGTGTGGGTCAATGTGTTGTTATATGAAAGTTGTGTGAGGCCTCTTTCAACCTATATATATGTGGATTTGAATTTATGTAAAAATTCGCTTTTTAGCAAGATATGATGATGATGTTTTATAAAAGAGGTTTTTCAAAACCCCGCCGCTCAATAGGAATTAAGACCTTTTACACTCCCATTTTTATTAAGTGGTAATTTGGATTGATTTTATTTGATGAATCGCGAAGCATCTAGTACAAAAATAATATATATAAAAAAATAATGCCGACTTCCTCGTGGGTATGGAAACCATCCGAGGAAATCTGTACATCGCAGAATAATTTACAAGTCGCTTATAATTGAAAATGTCCATCACGGAACCGAATCTAGATCTAATGAGATGAATCTGTGATCACATGATTCCTAGGTGCATGTAATATTGCAATTTGTATAAAATCAATAAGCGGTATATATATAAAAGCGGTAAATATATATATACGACGTGATCACCAACCACGAAGCACCTCCATGGGGATCGTAAATAAAATAAAGTCAGTAGATATACCAACCGCCATGAAGGAAACTCCAAAGCGGGATGTAATATAAATAAAGTCAGAATGCGGCCAATCGCCATTTAAGTAAACTCAAGGCGAGGATGAAATGTAAAGAAAGTCATAAAAAACTATCAATCGCCAATAAGGAACTCTGCAGAAGGACAAAAAATATATATATATATATATATATATATATATATATAAGAAAGCAATAAACGCATAGGATGTAAAATCTAGGCTCATCGAACATAGTTCGACCACGCTCATATATATATAAGTATATATATATAAAAGCGAGTAAACGCACTGCATCAAGTTCAGCTCATCGAACAAAGTCCCATACGGTTGATATATATAAGTATATATATATATATATATATATATATATATATATATATATATATATATATAAACGAATAAACGCACTCGCATCAAGTTCAGCTCATCGAACAAAGTCCGATGCATACATATATATATATATATATATATATATATATATATTAAAGTAGTAAACGCCCGCATCAAGTTCAGGCTCAATCGAGGCATAACTCGATAATGTTAGTCAATATATATATATATATATATACAGATTGCATGAAACCATTTGATCAAGGCAAAAGCAAGCAACACGACTCTCAACGTGTAGAAGGGTGTGTAAAGATGAAGAGAAAGAGACTAAAGTGTGTGAGAAGGCTTAGGTGATCGATAAAAAGGGCTTTATATCTTTAGAGTGGGTAAACACCGGCTTTTGTGGGTACAAAAGAGGCTATATATGAGCTCACTGTGTGTTTGAAAGTGGGAAAATACATTTGATGGCGAAAAGCAAGAGCAAATTGTGCGGTGGTTTCCGCCTTTTTTCTCTTAAAATCAGCACCCCAAGCCTCTTATTTATAGCAAAAGGTGTCATAGTGTACCTGTACTGCCAATGAGCCGCAGTGTACTTAGAGAAGGCCTGGTCAGTCGTCGTCTCGGCACGTGCACTCAGTAATCAGAATGTCCACTCGGATTTTGAGAAGTGCAACCGCATCCATTTTGAGGTATTCAGACTCTATTTCGGATCGCCGTTGTCGAGAGTCAGACGATGGCATGGGATTAGAGTTTTTGTACAAAGTCTTTGAAGATCGGGACGATGCCCTCCCGGCCTTCAAGCTTCAACTTTCATCCATTACCCCGCATAATAGTCACTCAGATTGGTTAGCCTTGTGGGACATTGTTAAGCATGCAGAGACGTAGACGTGGCATCTTGTTTGGACGAGATGGCGATGTTGCTTCTCATTATTGTTATTCTTTGGATTGGGCCGATAAGCGCGACGTTGCTCAAACTTCACCGAGATTGGATCACGATTTGTTGAAGATCCTCATTGTCATCTTTGAGGTGTGCCTGTCTTCCCGATGTGATTGCCATGTTGGCACAGTGTATTTTGTTGTGAGTGCCGAGATTGAAGCTGATGGCATTTGAAACAAGAATTTCCGGGGTTATCTCTGAAATTGCATTCCTTGGGGTTATCATCAAGGTTGGTGGCTATTCCCATGGTTGGGACTGAGACTGGATACCTCGGGGTTATCTCCGAGATTAATCGGTCTTCTCCGGTGTGTGTTCCGGTATTGTATCTGCAGGTATCGGTGTTAAATCCGAGGTTGAAACCGTTACTCCCAAATTGCGATCCGGGTTTAATGTTGAACTTCCGATAGTATCCGGTGTGGATTTGGATTGTCTTTCAGGGTTCTCTCTTAAAAGACGAATCTGTCCTCCTATAATGTTAGTAATAGTAGTACAGAAAATTTCGAGTGTCTACAGATGCCCCTCTTTATCATACTCATGCATGGCGATGCATGGGTAGGATAAAGAATCCTAGACACTTGAAACGTAACAAGATAAACATGGTGCTAAGGGTAGCAACATGATGCAAATGTATGATGATGCATATATGTGACGGGTTGTGGCCCAACATGCTTTGGGGATGATTCATCACGTTCCCTCGTTGCTTCAACCGGGATTGGCAATACTAACCAGATCTGATGTGCAAGCCGAATCTTATAGGATATTGTTGTTGGAGTTATCACCAAATTCCTGTGTTCTTGATAACGAATTGATGCTGAAGGGGTATCTCTTATGTGTAAGAGATCTGTGGGGATAAAGCTTGATCTATTTGAGGATGTGTATAACATATTCCATCATCTATCGTCTTCGATAATGTTGACCTCTCCCGGTTAGTATCGCTGTAATACGTGATGATTTCGCTGATTTATCGCCAACAACAAATGCCGTCAGGATGCCCGACCTTCGTTGACTTGTGAATCAATTGGTCAAACATCCCGTGGGATATCTTTGTCAAGGTTGCTTGGCCTTTGGCCGATGTGTGAATCAACATTTGAAACTCTGTGAGGAGATCGTCAAGGTTGCTCGACAAATTGCTAACGGTAGATCAACAGAGCATCAGATTGTGACTTTCACGGGATCCATTGGGAATATGAGCATCCGAGTATGAGAACCTCTAATGTTCTATAGCTCGACAGGGTAAATGCTATCAATTTGAAATGATGTCAAGGTTGCTTGACCTTCGTTGATACGTGTGTCAATCCACGAGCACGTTCGTTACTACCTCACCGGGATATACGTCAGAAACTTCCGTCGGGGACCTATTCGGGGACGATAAGCACGCATTTAACTATCGAATCGGTTCTCAACGCTCGATGGGTTTACCTTCCATCTATTTGAAATAATGTCAAGGTCGCTTGACCTTCGTTGATAGAATGTCAGCGGATGAACGTGTCAGAACCCCCACCGGGGATCTACGTTGTAACTCCCCGTCGGGGACTCACGCCAGAACCCCCGCCCAGATTCACGTTGTAACCCCTCTTCGGGATTCACGTTCAGAACCCGGCCTGGGTTTCACGTAGGTAACGACTTGAGTCCAAGGCCATCGGACCTATATAAGGTATTGTCGAATGTGATTTACGACAACCGAGGTGATCGCGTAGAGTATACCTTGTGTTCAAAGCGACTACCAATGAGTGATGTGCGATTCAAAGTCTCATCCGAGAAGACCGTGGATCAGATGCTATTTTGCTCAATCGCATGGCATTTTTATTCCCGATTTGACCTTTCTAGCCCGTAAGAACTCCGTTTCAACTCGAACTAGACCGAGTCGAAGGGGTGGGACCCACATAGAGGAGCCATAGGTGCACCTTCTATAGCCGCAGGTGGGCCTGCGGCCAGGCGTGGATGATAAATCCCAGCAGGCTTCACTTCACAAGTCACTTTTAACTTGTTTCACTTTAGAAAAACTGCGAGCCAATTCAGATTCATCGAAGTTCGGGCCGCTTTATAAATTTTCACACCGCATAAGTGTTCTACACTATTCTGGTAACGCATGCATGTATTTTTTCCAGTTTCTGTCCGTTAGATTGTGAGATATTGGACGAAATGCATCTAAACACATAGTAGTGATTATGTATGCACAAATGACTTAATAAAAAATATTCAACATAGTAAATGTTAGTATTAAACCTTGCTGAACATAATGATGTGAAAAAATTTGACTTCTGAGACAGTCAAATTGGCACCTTTTTCTGCTATTTTGTCCTATTTGAGGTCCAATGAGCAAAAGGTAGAAAGGCAAGATACTCCTAGCATTGAGGTTGGCCTTATGCATGATGAGTTTGATTTTTAATGCATATATTATGTATATGACTTTGGGGCAAAAAGCATCGAATGGTTACCTGTATACGCCTGCATGCACGTGGATAATCCTATTTTCAAAGGGGACTATGTAAATTTTTTCCAAATGTAGGCATTGGGTAGTCATGCATTCTAACTCTATTATATATTAAAGTAAATGCATGCATGCAAATAGTCATATAATGCATTTTAGAAAGCTCCATATAAGGCAATACCACACCCTTTCTGAGGTGATTTGGAGACTTGTTGTCCAGATATTATGGATCCCGGATCACCGAGCGGTTTTACAGGACCGCCTCCAGCGCATCTTGCAGAGGGCTTTCAAGTGCCTCGCCCCTCGTTTCGCGCGATAACCTCGCCGGTTGGTGGAGGTTGTGATTCGTCCCCGCCCTGTGTAGAGGTTCAGGCACGTTGAGGACGAGGAGGTGGATATTGAGGATCCCGCCTCCCGCTGCATACATATCCTCGCAGGATCTTTCGAGCATCCGTGTGGTGAACCCAGAGTTGCTAGGTGATTTGGGTAGACACCCATCGATGTACTTGCATGCTAACGAGGTACGACGTTAGACTTTAACTTCCTTCTTTCCTATTGATGAGGAGTAAAAGGGTCCCGATGTCGATCTGCGTTGCTTTATCGCAGTTTCGTGTTTTACACACCCTCGGGAATCTGGTTTAGCATCCACTCCACGTATCAGCGCTTCATCCCGATTATAGAAAAAGAGGTGCATGAGTGGGGATTTGGGGCATTTTCTCTATCCTTCCCCGTCATTGTCCCCTCGGGTTACCTCGTGGCATTGTCTCGAGCGATGGTTTCATCGGACTCGGCCACTCCATCTCGCCGGATCGCGAGGTGATGACGACCTTTATGGATTGGCAATTTATCACGTGTATGGAGTTCGAGGGAGCCGCCTCGCATGGCTAATATCACCCTACCGCCGTCCCGGTCCTTGTTAAGAGTTTCCGTATGGTGCGCCAAAGGTAGGATCGTCTGCTCGTGTCCTTTGAGCGTAGATCTTATGAGTGGGCTTTTGAGTGAGCCCATGCTCGATGATGTCGGGATCGGGATCGCGCTTCTGCGGTGATTGTTCCCGATAATCATTCGAGGTCGCTTTATAGCAGATAACTCTTCCACGGTAGATCTTTTGCTTCAAGCCGCCACACGCGATGTGGACCGATGATAGAGAGTACGATTGGGGCTCTTACACCTTTGCCTATTTCCTCCGGGCATGCGTGCTGCGCCACAAGGTTCGACCGAGGCTTGGCTAGGATTTTATCCATTTCTTTGGTGAGTATTTTCTTGTCTTTTCCTTTCACAAAGTTAAGAGTGTTTATCGATAGCAGATGTTTTGCCATCAGGTTGGCGGTTTGGGCCTATGAGAAGCTTCCATGTTTAAGGCCCCATGAGTGTGTTAGCTTAGATACCTATCCACGAGGACGACGATGGCATCATTCTATATTTCCAGAGGTCCCTCAGATTTGAGGGCTTCACTCATCGCCAGATGCACCGGAGTTGTCGACTACCGACGCCATCACATGGCTTCCATATTCAGGGGATCATTTGATCATCTCGCTTTTGAGGATGGACACCCCACCGGGAGTAGTAGTATTTGATTTCCACCCGGAGATTTCCTCTTTCACCGATGGAGGCCGGGAGCTCTATTTAGGAGAGCGTCTTATCGGAGAGCACCACAGGGAGATTCAGATACCGATCTTGCCTCTTGTTAAGCGTTATCGCTCAGATCATAGTCACCCGCCCGCCATTGATATTCCATTGTTGGAGTCGACGGCTTTGATTTATCCGAGGGTCCACGACTTAGGAGATATTCCAGTCACCGGTGGCTCCCTCAAGACTATCGGGTGCCCAAATTCCGTGCCACACGCTTTATGGGGACATGGTTCCCAGGATCTTTGATGATGATGGATTGGGTGGCTTCAGGTCCGAGCTCACTCATCCGACCCAGATTGATAGCTTCGACCCTAAGAATTGGATCGGGCATGATATTTATTCTAAGATTGGACAGAGAGATCCAGCAGAGGCGAGACATTTGTTCCTTCCAGCTCGGTCTTTGCCCCTCGCGACGACCCATTTGGTTTTCACGCACGCAGATCCTCCCCTTTATACGCCTCGACATCCTTGTTGATAGAGATCCAATGACTCAGAGGAATTACATCGTGGATGTGGATCGAGGATGTGGACATCGAGACCATTGTCTTCTTCGATGTGTATTCTCACTATATCTTTTGATACAGCCTCTCGTTAGATATTGGGTGGTCGTTCCTCATTCTCTCTATATCTTTAGATAGGCCTCTCAGTAGTAGTAGAGGCGTTTGTGCCCCATTTTCATGTACTTGGTAGTTGTATAGAGCTGATGTATTAGATGATGATATATTTAGGAATGTATGAACCATTTTTTTTCATTCCCTATATCATATCGCCATCCATTATCTCTGTTATGCATGTATCATGTTATGCATATGTATGTCCAGAGATACTTCTCAGATTGATTCTGGATGGTCTTATGACACTACCGCACAGATGTCTTCTTCGACAGTTAGTCAGATAGATCATACCCCACCGTCAATGGTGGTATTGGTATGCGCCGTGGTAGTACGATAGCATGTCACCACCAGATAGGTGATCAGAGATCTGTTATCAGAAGATACCGCACCCTTTTGGCATTTCTGTGTTCCCGCAGGATTTGTAGATGGGATGTTAGAGCATGGCTACCGACAGTGTATTTCGCTTTGGCACCCATGAGTCGACTCTACTCCAGAGGAGTATGCCTGTTCGACGATGTCGCCTTAGACCGACCTCACAGACATAATGGCTTTGGGAGAGACATGAGTAGAGATTCATTCATGACTCTCACCGGATTACAGGCGCAGAGTGGTGCGTGATGAGTCGACATCCGCCATGTGATCTCTCGGCGTTTTTCGTCAGGTGATGATTTGGTGCGTGAGGATAGCTACTCACGATATTCGTGGGATTTCACCGTGTTTGAGGATCATGGCATTCTACGAGTTGATGTAATCGATATTATATGTACTATCATACGGTACATGCCGTGATACATGGATGAGATAGATATAGGCGTTATCATGGCGGTGAGAGCTCTCGTGAGGAGGGTCGTACCATCAGTATATACGATCGTGGCAGAGACCTCGCAATCAAACATCCCATCATTGTCAGATTTCACCGTTAGTGTGTTTATTGTGGAGTTCTGGGTCATGTCAGATGTGTGGTTTATATCACATTTGCGACATCGATTGGTTCCTTTAGACTCAAGACGGGTATTATTTCTCCCATGAGGTGGCTATGTCAGTATTCCTTTCACCATGCCCATCGGAGTGTGTAGATGCTCACCTTGGTCCGCATTTTGGTAGATATCCGAGATCCATTTAGCATATTGTCGTGCTTGGGGCTTTGCTCACCATACAACCTTTCATTACTCATGCTCCGCATGGATTTCCTCCTTCGGGTCGGGGCTTCGAGGGGCGGACGACTTATCATCCATCGGGTCGTGATGTCGCAGTTTGACCGGCCCGTGGATTTTCATCCATTCGAGGCGGCGGCAGTCATTTCGACTTCTCGATACCTCTCACCGAGGACCGATCTCGTATACGCCGAGATCGGCGTGAGCTAGCCGCTTTTCTTGTCATCGTCCTTGTTATTTTCAGAGAGTACTCGCATGGATGGAGACGGAGGTTTTATCGATCGCATCAAGATTTTGCAAGATCGGAGATCGAAAGTTAGACGATGTAGAGCCTATAGAGGACATCGATACCTACATCGAGGAGGAGGATACCGTCATTGGGTTGCCAAAGATTTCTTCCCGGATTCTCCTAGTACCAAGATTTTTTGTGATCCAACACTAAGACAAAGATTTAGAGCGAGTCTTCATCCGATGACCTTTGAGAGAGACCCGATTCGATCTATGATGTCGATCGCTCTTGATATGAGGGACGCCACTTATTAGAGAGAGACGAGGCATTAGCTCGTAGAGATGCCTTGCCGTTGTTGAGCGGGATGAGGCCAGTCGACATGCGAGACGCAGTTGATAGTTGAGCGGGATAGTGCTATATCGCCCGGATGTGGTCATCACAAATAAGATCGCAATGAGGTCCCTTACCACCGGTATGATCGCAGAGATGAGTGCTTATATCGATGAGCATATGGTCATCATGCAGATGGCTACAGATCTGGCATTGGGTCGGTGGATATTCTTATCCAGAGACTACGACTTTACCTCCTTCATCCGAGAGGATGCCATGTTGGTCTTGTTAGCTCGCATGCACCTCGATTCGTAGATGATCTCAGATTTACTCGCATGCACTTGCTTAGCCATTTTGTCACGTATACGACCACATCAGATATATATCAAACAACATTATATATGATAGGAAAATATATTTTTGGATCACTTCCCTTTTAGATATGCCTTCTGCTATTTGCTTTGATATTTTGCCTTTCCGCTTGTGGCTTCGTGATCCGGATGAATTCTCAATTCTTCCTCGTGGATGGACATCGAGTGCGTTTTTGGATAGTTCAGAATGAATCATCGATCTATGTATATCCCTACCATCTTTGGTGTCTTGGGACTTGTTTTCGAATGGAAATATGGAGAGGAATGTGGCTTTCTCTCTCGAGATCGACCGCACGCACGATGGTCGCCAAGATTTCTATTTAGGAGAAGCTTCAGTTAATTCCACCTCTTATGGTTTAGTATTGCTCTTCGAGGTACGATTGCAGTTTTTAGATGGTCGCCGAATTCCTATTTGGGAGGAGTTCAGTAATTCCATCCCTTCGTCCAAGTTCAATGAAATGTTGTGGATTGAAAGAGAATCCCAATAACCACCGACAATGGTTTGTATTTTGGTAGGTGTGAGACCACACCATGAATGGTCGCCACATACTCCTATCAAGAGGAGATCAGTCTCGTAGTTCGAACACGGTGTAAGAGGTTCAACGTCAGATATGGATGATATGGTGTAAGAATGTTTTGGTTGTTTTTGCTTTTGTAAGGAGAAGAGGGTAGAAATGTTTTTGTTGTTTTTGTTTTATCATGACCGCCATGTAACATGGTCGCCACGTACTCCTATCAAGAGGAGATCGTCGACGAGTTCGCCTCTTATGGCGAGAAGAAAAGCGTAATCCCATGCAAGGTGTCGAGTGCGGGAAGGAGAAAGTTTAATCCTAGGTCGAGGATAAACCGCAGGGTGAGAAATTTGATCCCATGTATGGGTAGCCAAATCATGAACGCAAGAGGTTCAATCCGGTGGGATGACCTAAGTCAGAGAACACAAGAGGAGAAAGCCAGCCGGTGGCTTGAAAAGTATGTTTCCTCGAGGGGCAAAGTGTAGGAAAGTTATAGGTAAAGGGTCAAAGAACCGGAATGATCGGTGATCTCGATGATTATACGCACCAAGGTGTTTCTTTGGTTACTTCGTATATAATACCGCTTTCACGTTGTCTGAAGTTGATGAGTTGTGGAAATTCATCGCCGCCCATTTCTTGTAATCAGGAGAGCACCTCCCGTCAATACTTCTTTGACAACAAATGGGCCTTCCCAGCTAGAGTTTAATTTTCCCTTAGATCGATCTTCGTTGTCAAGGATCTTCTTCAAAACCAAGTCGTGTTGTTTAAGTCGCCAGTAATGGCCAGGACTTTTTTGTCAGAGGATCTGGCGATCCTATCTTCGCCGATATAATGACCATGGAAGATAACCGCGGTTCGTCTTTTCGCTCATCGAGAGATAATTGGTGATACATGTCTTGTACTCCATCGAAGGTCTTCATCTTCGCCGGCGCCGATCAATACTCCGAGGGATTCCATTTCAACTTCTACGGGGAACACCGCTTCCATCCCATAGTTAAAGCGTAGGGGTTGCCCCGGTGAAAGCACGCATCATGGTTCTTTTCGACGACGGAGGGCGGTATAGCATTCCCATGAATCTGCATCGATAGCATCTTTTGACGTGGTCATGGCAATCACCTTGAGAGATAGCCAATAATGCCCCGGCCCCGAGGACTTTTTCGACAAGGAGGGGCCACTTATGTGGGGCCACAGACTCGCCATGGATTTCATCCATGCCTTTGGGCTCGATCTTTTGTCTCAGACACCGAGGAGACCTAGTCCTACATCTCTTTTATAGAGCACATCTCCACTCAAGTAGAACTTCATAGCAAGTCGATGGATCCGCCTTTTCTCACCAAAGCTCGCCTCGGTGGTGTAGATCCATCTCACGATATTCCTTGATATGTCGATACCAAGGAGGTTGGATGGGAGGTAGCTCATCCGATACTTCTCCAACATAATTCATATAGTCGGGCCTTGTGTGGAAATTGTGACGCTGGCAAGTGTTCTCTTCGATATGTGAATCAAGGAGGCCAAAGTTACTAATGCGTCTCACGAAATCATTCCTATTACAAGGAATGTGTAGAAAGGAGATTTCTTCAACTCCAAAGCCATCTTCAAAACCTACCGATGGTAAGGCAAGAATGTAGTTCCTTGGTTTGATAGACTTCGGTGGATTGTTCGATTACCAACTCCGAATCTCCAAGGACAAGTTAATCATTGATGCCCTTGAACGGACAAGTTTTAGCCCCACGAGATGCCCTTCATACTCACCGTATTGTTGGTGCCGATAAACCGTAATTTGACTCAAGCAACGTGATATCGCCTCCCCATATCGATACTAGAATTGCTCCAACTTCCGTAACCTTCCATGTTAATGTACTCCATCAAAATACATCTTTCATGATGGCGGTATCAGACAGATGGTGTTGGTGTAATCGTCATTACTCCTTCATCGGGAAATATGTTTCCAAGGGTTTGAAATCCTCGAAGGTGCGGTTTAGTAGTTGATCTCGCGATTCCTCGACCTTTGATGGACTTTTGAGTCACATATACAATGTCAAATTGTTGTAGGATCAATCGCCATCCGGACAAACCTAAGATTTCAACATGGGTTTGTTGAACACGATTGAGAGGATCCACGCGGATATGAGATAGGTCAGTGTGACCATGGAGGTAATGTCAGAACCTCATGGAAGCCCATGCTAAAGCACAACACGCCTTCTCGATCGAGTGTACTTGTGTTCACTCATCACGAACCTTTCTTCGAGGTAATAGATAGCTTCGTTTCGCCTCTATCGTCTTTTCGTCTCCAAAGATACAACCCGTGGCGGTATCACACTTACGGACAGTACATGAACAGGGGAACATCATCCTCGGGTGGTACCAAGATAGAGCTTTGACTAGTTGTTTTAGATTGTAAGGAAGGCATTCTCGCACTCATCATTCCATTTCATGGAGGAGTTCTTCCTTAATAACTTGAAGATCGCTCACAAAGTTGCCGTGAGTTGGGAGATAAACCTCGCCGATGAAGTTGATCCTTCCCAAAAATCCACGTATTTTCTTCTCTCGTCTCGAGGAATGGGCATTTTCGTGATGGCTTGGATTTTGGCAGATCCACCAATCAATCCTTTTGTGGTCGACTAGAAATCCTAGCAACTTGCTCGACTTGGACGCCAAAGGCGCCACTTTAGTGGATTCAACTTCAAGTCAGATTTTACGCAAACCGTTGAACAACTTTCTAAGATGGTCTAGATGGTCATCCTCCTTCCGGACTTCGACAATGATGTCATCCACGAGATCTTAATCTCTTTATGCATTAAGTCGTGGAAAAGAGCCATCATAGCTCGTTGATAGGTAGCTCAAGCATCGATGAGGCCGAATGACAACCGCCTATAGCAAAAAGTTCCCCAAGGAGTGATGAAAGTAGTCTTCTCACGATCTTCCTCAGAACCATGATCCGATGGTAACCCAAAGTAATCAAAGAAAGGAGTACATGTCGATTGAAAAGATTGCCAATGAGAATGTGGATAAATGGCACGAGAAAGCTATCTTTTAAGCAAACTTTGTTCAAGTCCCTCGTAATCCACGCAAACTCGCACCTTCCCTCCGTGTTTAGTACGGACACGATGTTGGATATCCACTCGTGATATATAGACACCATGATGATCTTGCGGCTTGAAATTGTTTCACATCTCTTCTTTCACCTTTAAACTCCACTCAGTTTCGATCGCTCGAGCTTTTGCTCGATCGGCTTAAATCCTCTTTAATGGGAAGGCGATGAAGGACAATGTCGATGGATAAACCCACCATGTCTTCACGAGACCATGCAAACACATCCCGGAATTGTGTTAATAGCGTAACCATGTCATTCCGCTGGGTTTGGGGTAAGGTCCGAACCAACTGGATTAACTTAGGGCTTTCTAAGGTTCCGAGATCGAAAGAAGTGGTTTCGATCAAGGTTGGGTTTGGGTTTGTTTGACCCATTCTTGAATTTCTCGAGGCACCTCAATGTCATCCCGGGATCCATCAGCCGAATTCATCTCTACATCAAAGGTACAACTTTGTGTAGAGAGGCATCGATTCGCAAATATAGCACATCTAAATTCGTAGTCCTCAAACAAAATAAGCTTTCACTTAGTATATATGAAATGCATTGATCATACAAGTGTTAGCATATATCGCAAAATAAACTACTAATACCGTATGTAAAAGTAAGCGCTTATTGATATCTATAGGGTAGAAAAAATTTTCTACCGCTTACCTTTGTCGACCAAAGCAAGGAATGTTGCTCCAATTTGTAAGGGTAAAGTCCGGTGGACCGCAGATGACGGAGGGATTGTCATCATCCTCCTTGTCCCGAATGATGGCCATTACGCCGTGGCAATCATCATCTAGGTGTATTCTGGTATGTTCATCATGGACAATGACGCGATGCCCGACATTATTCGGACAACGTTTTCCTCGATTCTCCGCCTCCTCTTCTTCGATTGCGGGATTTGAATAACGATTTTCTTTTCCTCCACCGGTTTCGGCTTAGGAAATAACATGGCCACGACATCGGGTCGGAACCTTTATCGAGGTCAGGCGACTCGTGAGTTTGAAGGCGAAGCCAAACGCCACACGGTTGAAGCCAAAGGAATTTGCTCATGCTTATGAGGATTCCTATGATCAGAGCCGTAGAATAGCCTCAGTCCAATTGCTCCAACTTGCTGGTTAATCGAATGGGTATCGGATACCTCGCCATCTTTACCCAAACCTCGTCTCCGGGCTTATAACTCAACGACATCATTTCTCGAGTGGGTCGACATCACCTCATCGTAAATGTGGGGTTCGAGCAATGGTGCTCCAATAGCGTGGTATGGGTGTTGCTTATTTCAAAGCATGAAAACTAATCGGTTCTACGCCCCGCATTGGCATCGATGAACCAGATATCCCCATGCCGAGGAATCTTTGGTTCAACGTTGACTCACGACTAGCTATTGTTGATAATGTACTTCAAATTGTTGGTGAAGGGTGGAAGGGACCGCCTCTCGCCATGTGGATCCATGGTCGCCCCAAGAGCAAAGTTATATCCCGAATCTATCTTCGAGCACATGGAAGGGTACGCAGAATGTATGAGGGCCAATTTTGATTGGCAAATTCAATTACTCCAACCGAAAGTTATTTACGGCTCCATCAAAAGTTTTGATGATAGTATGGCTATTCAATTCGGTTGAGATTGATATTCATCTTCACCAAGGTGGCATATGGGTAGATATTCAGAGAGGAACCTCCATCTATTAAGACTCCAAAACCACCATATATCCTGAGGATAAGACCAAGAATGTGCAACGGTTTGTAACGCACCGGCCCCTTCGGAAGCAGATGTCATCATCAATGAAGGATATCACATTAGTGTTGAAAATGTGATCAACCATGGTTGAAATTTTTTCAGATCCACCGATGCTCAAGATAGCTTCTTCCAAAAACCTTTAACAAGACCTTCCGGTGATTCTCGGATGTTAGGACCAAGTCCAAAATTGATATTTGTGGTGGAGCTTCCTTCAAGCTTAAAACCACCGAGGCTTCAAGTATGACCCACAAAGCAAGTGAGGAATTTTTCAATCTTCTCCACGGGTATTTTCCCCATTGATTTGGTGTATGGGTTCATCACCCGATGGGGAAGATACAAGAGATTTTCCTTCGACACTACAAGAAGTGGTATGTGAGGTGGATCCTTCACCTTCTCCATAATTCCACGGAACTCGCGCAAGCTAACAATAGGATATCGTGCTCGCGACGGCAAGTCGATTGCCTTGAGAGCGGCCACTTTCAAAGGATTGCTTCCTCCTTCGAAATAATTATCGGTGTCAGGAGAACAAAGATTAATCCCTTCACCTTCGAAGAGATATAATCGCTACCACACTTTTCCACTTAGTAGGTCTCGCGATTCTCTCACTTGTCGTAATACGTTGTCTTTATCTCGCCAAGCGCAGAGACACCACCGTCGATTAGATTTTGAATAAGGTGGCAGAGTGCCCATCATTCTTTCTCGGTTTGCGACCGCGAGACTGGAGTGGTATTGACATACCCATCGAGTCAGCATCAGCCCCAACAGGGGTTGATTGGAGGTAGAAGGAACTAATCTTTCCTTCATCGACAATACGTGAAGGATTTCTCCATGGGTTGGCCCAAATAGTGAATTTCGTTTGTCGCGTAAACTCGACTTGCTTTTGCATTTGCTCGTCGTCACTTTGTCTTCCAAAGATTTCATTTTCTCGAAGGGACGAGGAATATTCACGACGATTGGTAGGAGATCGCATGCTCCCGGCCGATTAATCGCCGAGTCACTGATGTCGATAAGTCACCAGCCCACCAATCGCTTCAATTTGTTTCGGCAGAGAGCTTTCATCTTTCGCTCCATCAGTGAACTAGAACTTCAGCATAATCCCATCCGCCATCACCGCCTTTCGATGGTCCTGGGGAGTCACAAATGGAAGTTAGAACTCGCCCACCGCTCCAATTAATCATGTTGACCTCTTCTTCTTTCAGGTTGAGGAAGAGGGTTGTTTCAGCACGTGAGGCTGATCGGGTTTGGTGACTACGATCTCTCTATTATCTATTAGGTCCTCGGATCTTGTGTTTCAAGGCCCAACAACTCGAGTATCATGTCCAGTGTGCCCCAGATGATAAACACATTTCCTAAGAAAGATTCAAACCCCGGCCCATTAGGAAATTTGGGTTGGTGGAAGAAGATGCGTAATTTTCTTCTCGTGGTTGTCGAAGATTAAGAATGTTCTCGAGGGTATCCCCTAAGGTGTAAACACTCGACGGCATTCGACTTTCCACCTTTTTGGCATCGGAGGGTTTGCAGATCGTGGCCGGGAAAGGAGTGTAGTTTCTCCTTTGTATGGGCATACTTTGATTGCTTTTGTCCTGTCAGTAGATCGTGGAAATTCTTTTTATGGACCCTCCGGGGCTTGTTCATAATTTCTAGATCGATGTGATCGGAAATAGCTTTGAAAGTGGTTAGGTTTTGAATCTTTCCCGACTTCAACCCCATTTCACCTATCTCCCCGTGTTTAACCATTTCGTAAAAACGGTGCATCGACGCCGACTAAAACTCTCACATGTAAGGAGCTTCTCAGATGTCTATGAATGTCACACCATTTCGATTCTCATATGGCAGACTAACTTGGGTACCAAAGGCTCCACCTTCGGGGTATACTCTACGAAAAGACTCATTAGACTATTTTTTTGATCTTCGTAATTTGATACCGATCGGAGCCATCCGAGTTTGAAAACTTTATCGAGTGAGGAAGGCATGTGCTAGCTCTTCCCAATCAGAATTTTGAGTCAGTTTAATCTTCAGGTACCACTTAACTGCTTCTCAGTTAGCTAGACTCTTTCGAACAATTGCATTTCGAAGTTTTTCATCCTCTCGTGATAGATCCCAGCCTCCAATAAAGACTTTTAAATGTGTATAAGGATCCCCTAACCCGCCATATTTTTCAAAGTCGAGTTTTAAATTTTCTCGGATAAGTGAACACCGTGAAAAATACATAGATCAAGATATGAAACACTCCCGTGTGTTCCAATTCTTTTTGATAGCGCCAAGGGTCTCTTCCATTTTGAGGACTTTCTTTCGATGTAACCGTCATGTCGGATCTCCAAAGTGGAATGGGCAAGATCTCGCGTTTTGTTGGTCATATCCATTACGGCTCTCGTACGGTAATGATTTAATTCCTCCTCAGTGTGGAGGGCTCAATATGTACGGTATTTTCCGATTTCAATGTAGATCGGGTGTAATTCTTTTTAATAGTAATGTACCAAATCAGAATCTGCTTGCTTAATCCGTCAAATCTTTGCGAGAAATCGGATTAAGTTCACCGGTCTGATGACGACATGATCGATCGTAGCTGTCGCCGCTTTTTCGACTTTCGACCGTAGAGGTCCGATTGATTCCCTCACGAAAGATCGGGCATAGTTTAGTCCTTAGGGAAGGTGTATAATGACATGCTATGTGATGTGTCCATTTTAGGAATTTTATCCAGTAAAACGGGTGTCACTGCTCAGTGAAGATGTATGTGGACATATTACTTCATATTTCTCATTACATGGAGATAGATATGGAATGAAATTACAAGTAATTGTGTTTACAAGTAATCAAATGAGGGCATGAATAGACTTTCCCTTCTTTTGGGTTTATCAGAGGTCAATTTATCTTAGGTTACTCTCACGGCGCTTTTGGTATGAAGGTTCCCAAATCATCACAATCTACTAGACGGAAGTTAATCCAGCCTTTTCAACTCGAGCTAATTTGGGTGGTGCCTTTCCGAGCCTCTGAGAATTAGTCTTCTCACGAGTTCAAGAATCAAACACCGACGGGTTAGCCTCGGGTGGAGGGACCACACAACATACATTCACATACATCGCGTCTCACCGTATGAAATGATGACACGTGCGAAGCACTAATATCATAAGCGATTTATAGTGTGAAGCACTAACATCACACGCAGATATGATGCGAAGCACTAAGCTCAAACAAGACATGCATTCAGATACATTCATCCAATGTAAATGCAACATCCACACACAAGCAGATAACAGCTTTTGAAAAGATTGTAGTAAGCGGCTTAAGTCCTCTTCATCGAGGTCCCAGCAGAGTCGCCACCGTCGACGCCGGGATTTTTGGATGTCCTTTCAATTACATTTGTTCTTTCGTGTTCTCATTTTAGGTGAGATTTGTTTGAAAAACAAGTGAAAAAGGTCCCATATGTATAATGTCGATTTATGG